>CM077156.1:156184412-156660238 GCA_039583875.1 Platanthera guangdongensis
ATAAAGAATCAATTTTAAGACTACAACATGAAGTTTCAGAACATTCCATTATTTTGCGACTCTTCCAGCACAATTGCAATAGCCAACAACTCGGTCTCGCACAACCGAACAAAGCACATAGAGCTGAGGTATCACTTCATCCGGGAGCATGTGGAGCATGGGGATATAGATCTACATTATGTCTCTACAGACAGGCAGATTGCAGATATTTTCACGAAGCCGCTGGACGATACCAAGTTCTCATTCTTCAAAACAGAACTTGGAATGCTCAACAAAGAAGATTAGAGAAGGTGGACTCACAAGAAGGCTCAAAGTTCAAGAATCAGTCAAAAGATAAAATTTGCTAAGTTTCAGACTTTATGACTCGAGTAAGACAAAAACTACTCGAGTAAGAAGTAAGGCACTCAAGTACCTCCTTGACCTACTCGAGTATTTCTACAGCCACTCGAGTAACCTACTCGGCTAGTTGACAGACCTACTCGAGTACTTCTATTTTCATTACTCGAGTACTTCCAAGATATCACTCGAGTACTTCTACATTTCTCACTCGAGTACTTCTATATCTTCACTCGAGTACTGTCATCCCTCTCGAGTATCAGGAAGTCAAGTTTTCTCTCTTTGATTCAAACTTTTTTATTCGCAACGCCAGGCTTATGCCGCCAATTCCAAGGTATGTTTGCTTTATTTATTTCTTAATTAGAGATAAATTAGGGTTATATAAATCGAAAAGTCTGAAATTCTTTTTCTACACAAATCAAAATCCTCTCTCTCGAGTAAGTCGAAAACGCTTCATCTTTCGCCGAAAGTTATAGAGCCAGCGCCTTCTTCTTACCCGCCGTAGATTTTTCTCAAATCTCTAGATCATGGTGTAACACCCCAAATCAATTTGGGTTCAGGCATGGGTGACACGACCTGGGACACGGGCGTGTCCCAGGGCGTGTCGTGCTTGGGATGAGCAGTTGAGTGTGTAATTGATGAAACTGGTTCGACGGAGGGAACACACCAGGTGACACGGGCGTGACCCATCTGACACGGGCGTATCAGTAAGTGTGTCCCCCTGGTCGAACGAAGTTTGGTCGACGATCGTCGAGTGCAGAGAACACGGCTTGTGACACAGGCATGTCACAGGGCATGTCAGTTGCACGGGTCAGCCAGGAATGCATATGCCTGAGGATACGGGTATGTCCAGGTGCACACGGCCTGGGACACGAGCGTGTCTCAGGGCCGTGTGACTCTCGGGTGAAATTGAGATGGTGCTGAGTGAAGTACACTGGTGGTCCACACGGGCGTGTCTGGCATGACAGGCGTGTAGGGTATGACACGGGCGTGTCACACGACGTGTACTGGTTGGATTTGAGTCGGTTGCCTGCCGCTTAGGTGACACGGCCTGTGACACGGGCGTGTCACAGGGCGTGTCAGGCCGTGTTCAGGCTTTTCTGGATAATTCTGAGCCGTTCGATTCCCTTATCCTGGATCCAAAGGCTAGGCTGCTTCCAGGTGGGTCAAGGCCGAGGATATGGGGATATAAGCCCTCCTCTTCATCTCCTTCTTCTCCATCTAATTTAAAGAGAGAGAAAGAGAAAGGGAGAGCAAGGGAATGAGAGAAGGAAGGAAATCCAGCTACTAGAGGAGTTGTAGAGTGCAGAGCGAAGATTCGAGAGCGGATTCGTGAAGGCAAGGCCGAGGCGGTGACTCCCATCTGGATACTTCATTTCGCCGAAGAGATCTTCGACGGTAACGATCTCCTTCTTGGACATCAAAGTCCTTTCTTTATGCATGTACGTGGGATCCTCCACCAAGAGGTGGATTTCATAAGTGATTCCGTGGTTGAGTTTGCATCTAGAGCCGGAAGTGTGGAGTACGGCATAGGCATGCTGTGTGAAGCCTATCTGGATGGGTAGTCTGGATTGGTGATGATCATGGGTAAACCGGAGAAGACTCCGTGGATTTGATGCAGTGAAAGGTTTTTGCTTTGATTGAATGGTTGTGTATGGATGAATGAATGTTGGTTCTGGATGTATGGAGGCTTTGGTTAAGCTCATGGTTATGTTGAGAGATCAATGGGTAGCATGTCTGGGGGAACACAAAATAAACCCGGCTTGTTACACCACATGGTGTGGGTTGATCTGTGTTAGTGAGGATCGATGGGTGGCAATGTTAGGGAGGAAGTGAGGTGGACCCTACTTGCTACACCACATAGTGTGGGTCGATCAGATATAGGTGAGGGGTCGATGGGTGGTAATGCCAGGGGAGCCTCGTTAGACCTGGCTGCCAAACCACATGGTGTGGGTCGATCTACTCTAGTTGTTTGGGTATGCTGCGAGGTAGTACCTCTGAGTGCTATGGACGTGATGTCGCCAATAGTGAGATTGGTGGACTAGGATTGAACCGCCTAACCAACAAGTGAAGAGCCTCGATCGGCGGTGTATGACTGGTATATCCGGTACACCAATAAGGTGTCTTGAGTGCACAAAGCGTTTGGTGGATGCCGGCGTTTGTGATATGATTGTGATTGATAGATTGATAGGAATGATGATGGATATGCATACAGGGAAGGAACCACTGCCCCGGGTAAGGGGTAGGGTCGTTATAAGTGGTCAGCTAATGCTGACTGTTACTTTATTTTCTGTTTGGATTGGATGGCTAATTGTAGGTGCTATTGCTTGATATGAAATGAGCGGACTGGAGGCTTACTGCTAAAGGCCCTTGAAGGCCGTGCGAAGCATGGTTGGATTTCATGTGTGTCCGGCTTGCGTGCCGATGTACGAAAATGTATTTGTGTAAAGAGAAACGTGTAAGGCCATAAGGCCATGGGTGTGTGTGTTGTAAACATTCCTGGTTTGGATATACAAATTTGGAGTTTATATAGTAGTAGATGATTTTCACAATCTCTTGATTCTCCTTGACACCGCCGGCCTCACATTCATTCTTCAGCAACCATGTTAGATTCTATTTCCTGAAGTTGAAGAGTTTTTCAAGAATATTAAGGTCAAGATAAATGGGACAGTTCTCAAGTCCAAAGTTAAAGGAATCAAGATCAAGCTAAACAAAACCTCTGTTTCTACACTTCTTCGACTACCAGTCATTGATGAAGAAGATGACTTATGTCCAGAAGATTCTGACAGGACATGTATGTTTTGTGGAGTTTCTCTAGATGTTCTCACAATCAAAAGATCTGAACTGAATCCAGAAGGAAAGCTTTTGGTGGATATCATTGGGAAGATTGTTCTCTGCAAGATAAGTTTTATAAGGGATATCTCACTCAGCCTCTTTGACATCATGATAACAATAATTTGCAGGAAAAGGTACCAGTTTGGGATGTTAATTCTGGACAAGATCAAGGACAACATAAAGGCTCCAAGTTATGCTAGGATTATTTCTCTTTTCCTACATGAGATTAATCCTGAAGTATTCAACTTCTCCAAAGGGACTATTCTCCATCACATGAAGAAAATCTCCATTTCATCCATTCAAAGATGGGACTTGAAGCTCTTGAACCCTGCTCAATTTTCCAAAGCTCATGACCTTCCTGCTACAGAGGACAAGACCCCATCTCCCTCTCCACCTCTTGTTGCCAGCACATCTGGTGCAGCTATTGAGAGGGAGCCTGCTCCTTCTGTTCAAGAAGTCAGAGCCCCTACCCCACCAGCTGATCCTTCTCCTCCACCTCCTACTCCTGAAGAAGTTCCATCAGAAGCCCAACTCCAAGAATTCCTTCTCTCCACTGATGCATCCATCAATAAGATGATTGCAGAACTCACTGCTGATGAACCCCTTCCCCATCTTCAAAAAGAACAAACTGCTGAAGTTCCCAAGCAATCCACTCCTGTACCATCTCCCACACATACTCCTCCTCAATCCCCTGTTCACCACTCTCCTGCTGACAAAGAGCAGGTTGAGACTATTTTGCTTTCTGATGAGCCAGACCAATCTCCTGAACCACCTGAAGCTCCATTGAGGAACCTAGACTTCACCATCCCCATAGTCACTAATGAAGGGGATGCCCTGATTCATACTACCAGAGCTGAGAGCTCTGTAGTAATTGAAGAGATAGCCCCATGGTTTGCTCCTCCTCCTCCTCCAGTTCCTTCTACATCTACTGCTGCTCGTCTTGCTGCCAATGATCTTATGGGACAATTTGTACCACTGCTTCAAGAACAAAGAAAATATTTTGATGATTCATTCAAAGATGTAACTGATAAAGTAACTGCTCTAGAGAAAGAGATGAGCAGAGGATTTGCTGAGATTCAGCACAACACAGATCAACTCAAACTTTTATTCCAGCTTGGTGGCAAAGCTCTGGACCATACTATTGATGACATCTCCATGGACTTTGTGCATGGGTTACCTAGATCACAGCAGGGTAACGATGCGATTTGGGTGATTGTGGATCACTTGACCAAAGTGGCTCACTTCATCCCAAATCAAAAGGAGGACATCGTGGAGAAGCTGGTAGAGTTGTACATTCGCAACATTGTGCGACTACATGGGATTCCTAAGAGTATAGTTAGTGATCGCGATGGACGTTTCATGTCCAAGGACTGGAGGTTGGTTCAGAAGAGTTTGAGCACGAAGCTCAAGTTCAGTACGACTTTCCATCCTCAAACTGACGGGCAAACCAAAAGAGCGAACTGTACTATGGAGGATATGCTGAGGATGTGTATTCTTGACTTCGGCAAGAAGTGGGAGGATCACCTCTTCATGGTAGAGTTCGCTTATATCAACAGTTATCAAGCAAATATAAAGATGGCGCCATACGAAGCTTTGTATGGGAGGCGGTGTCGAACACTGATGTCTTGGACAGAGGTGGGAGACACCAAACGTTTGGGGAAAGAAGTGGTAGCTGATGCATGTGAGTTTGTGCGAACCATTCAAGAGCGCATGAAGGTGGCTCAAGATCGGCAAGCAAAATATTTTAACGCTCGCCACTAGAAGCTGGAGTTCGCGGTTGGCGATTGGGTCTATCTAAGGATCAAACCGTTCAAAGGCATTTCGCGGATTCGTCGACTCAAGAAGTTGAGTCTGAGGTTTTTGGGGCCTTTCGAGGTTATAGAACGGGTGGGAGAAGCAGCGTACCTGTTAGCATTGTCCACAGAGCTGAGTGGATTACACGACGTTTTCCATGTCTCTGTCTTGAGGAAAGCCTTAGTAGAGGCTATTGTGGTCATCGAATCCACATCGGTGCCGATAGAAGAGGACTTGAGGATACGAGTGCGTTCAATTACTATAGAGGATGCAGAAATGCGGCAGTTGCGGAACAAAGAGGACAAACTCGTTCGGCAAGCGATCCGATTATGTTAAATTGACCGCCCTAACTGACCTTGGATCAACCTGGCTCTGATACCAAATTGTAACACCTCCCCTGTAATGACCGTATAATATGGGTCCGGCCAGGGCCCCACAACATACAGATGCGACAGCTTTAGCATTAAAAGATGGTATTAATTACCCAATCTCAAAACTCAATATTAAACAACAACGGAAATAGTAAACAAGACCAAAAGCTATCCACATATATAAGAGTATTGAAGCGGCCTTAAGGCCTTACAACAATAGAGAGTCCAACACTCAAATGAATACATCAAGCATCAATGTGCATAAGCATGCCTAAACTACCTCGGCATGCAAGCCAAAAAACTAGAGCATCAAACATATAATGCCACAAACTAGAGCTAGTACAAAACTTGTAACACTTCATGAGTCTTAGGCCTTTTTGGCCGGCGAGCTAGCTCCTGCTTGCGATCCTTGCCCTGTAAAAATTGGTGGTAACGTGGGTCAACAAAGGCTGACATCAAACTGTGTAACCAACACAGCTCTTCCCGGCCGCCCCTAACGGACCTCGGGGTAGCCCTCCAACCTGCAAGTCAGCACTTCGTATATAATATACATAAACATGTAAAGCTCTAAAAGAACAGGTTTGGATGTCTCAAACAACAAACATATTTTCTATGTTGAGCATATAATAAAAAGGGGCCTACTATGCAGCATATATGCAAAACATGGGCTTCACCCAAGACACCCTATTGCATATGCAACTAGCACATCATCATAACATCTGGGTACTTTTCAATTTCCCCATTGGCATTAAGCCGCAAACAAAAGGGTACTGCAATTACCCTAATGACATACAAGCCGTCACACAGAACTCTTGCCAAGGCCCCACCCGCTCATAGGTCTTAGACCCGAGCTTGCCTACAAATTCTGACTTCGCACGTCAGGATTTCGTCTCACACACAAACTGATTCTAAGATCCCTTGGTGGACCCCACCCGCTCGTGACTTCATTGCCCGGGCTTATCCCATGATTGGCGTTCTCGTTAGTCTCACAGAAGGGGACTAGTATCGCCGAGACACTCTCCCCACATGACTCGCACGTCATGGGATAGCCAGCCGACCACGGAGATAAAGCCACGCCTTAGAACATCACAATCCATAAACATTCCCTTCCTAATCCATCATTTGTACTGCAACGTCCCCGCGCACCAAGGAAACCATCTACCGCCAATGCGGAGCTAACCTTGTCCACTAAGGAAACCATCTACCGCCAATGCGGATCTAACCTTGTCCGGTTCCGGCTAAACATACTCACTCGAGAAAAGGGGGAAAATCACATACATCACAAACGACATCTTGCCGCAACGGATTTCTACAAAATCCTTAAGGCTCGCTATGCAACATCACCAAGTCGGACTAACGGTCGTGACTACAGCTTCACCCATAATGCCTAATCCACTAACGGAGCGGATCTCTAATGCAAAATCATGCCGGGGATGGGCTCAATGGACCCGGAGGTTCCTCTTGAACCATGGCGCCCATACCCCTCTCATTTGAGAGATTTAGTGCCCAAAAGCTTGAAAGAAAAAGATGCTAATCACGCATCCTAGAAACCAAGAGGAGAAGTGTCGTTACCTTATGACCCCTCTTCCTAGCCATGGGAACTTAGCGGGATGAAAACCACCGCAACGGAATTGCCTCCGCGGATCTGGACTCGGCTCGCGATTTGGGGCTCTGAAGCTTCTCCAACAGCCGGATCTCTCCTTCACATTCTTCCTTGCTCTCCCTTCTCTCTAAAACTTTCGAAAGAGAATACTTGATGAGGAGTGAGGGTTTTAAACCCTATCCCAGGAATTATCTCAACAAGGACAGCTGTGGACCATCAGATCCCATTAGAAGGAGTCAGACGGCCACGATTCATACTTAAAACCAAACTTCTGGGCCGAACACGGCTTGTGACACGCCCGTGTCCAAGGCTATGTGCCTCAATCGATGCCGAAACCATCATACCCAGAACAGGACACGGGTTCTGGACACGCCCATGTCAGACGTGACCCGCCCGTGTCACTTAGTACACGCCCGTGTAGCTGGGCGTATTCCTCCATCGACACAGGACCAAACATAACCCGAGAAGAACACGGGCACTCGACACGCCCGTGTCACATTTAACACGCCTGTGTCAAACCCGAACATGCCTGGGCTCTAGGCCGTGTTCCTCCCCCGACATGGCTCGGCTAATAGCCCGAGCAGGACACGGCCTGGGACACGCCCGTGTCTCAGGCCGTGTTCGCTGTCTCGACGATCGTCAACTGCATTTTTGTCGACCACTCGAAAAATTCGTCGAACCCGAGCACGACATGGCCTTGGACACGCCCTTGTCCCAGGCTGTGTTCATTGTCTCGACACTTCGTCGAGCTCATATAATGCCCCGAAACTCAATAGAGCGACGAGAGGCATTTTGAGCCAAGTTTGGAATTTGGTAGGGGCACACAGCCTGGGACACGGGCGTGTCCCAGGGCGTGTCGTGTTTGGGTCGACAATCTGGCAGAGAGGTTGAGGAATTTTGGAGTCAATGATCATCGAACAGCGAACAAGGCATGAGACACGGGCGTGTCCCAGGGCGTGTCGTGCTAAGGTCGACGATTTGGCCGAGAGGTCGACGAATTTTGGGTCGACGATCGTCGAGCAGCGAACACGGCCTGGGACATGGGCGTATTACATGCCATATCCTTCTGGGGTTGAAGCCGGGCTGTGGTGTGGGTGTTACATGGGGTCGGCACACGGGCCGTGTCAGGTAGAAACCGGTGTGTCAATTGGAACACGGGCGTGTCCAAGACCCGTGTGCTTCTCGGGTTGGTGTTGGTCCTGTGTCGATGGAGTAACACGACACAGTACACGACCGTGTTCTGGATGACACAGGCGTGTCAAGTTTGACATGGGCGTGTCAGGTGCCCATGTTATTTTTGAGACACGTCTGTTTCGATGGCAAATGGGGAGCACGGCCCTGGACACGGGCGTGTCACAGACCGTGTTCGACACAGATTTTGCATTTCAGCTCCGGATCGTGGCCGTTCGTTTCCTTATTTTGGTATCCGATGGCTGGGGGTTATTCCTGCTGGGATATACCCGGGAATAGGGTTTCAAATTCATCATTTCTTTCACTTAGTCTCTTTCTAAATTCTAGAGAGAGGGGAGAGCAAGGAAGAAGAAAGGAGGCTAGATCTGGTCACCGGCGGAGCTTCGGAGCTCCAAATCGCGAGCCGACTTTGGATCTACGGAGGCAAGGAGATTGCGGTGTTTTTCATCCGCATACATTTCCATGACGCCAAGGAAAAATGCTAGGGTAACGATTCTCATCCTAGGAAATGTGAAGTCCTCTTTTCCTTTGCATAGGAAGCCCGCTCTCGCGAGTTTGTGGTGAGTTTGAGGCGTTCCTTCGGGTACACATGAATAGTCCCCATTGTGTACTTCTAGAGTCCGTAATCGCGAACGGATATAGGATGATGTGTGAAGCCTACCCAGACAAGTTGGTTTCGATCGGTGATGTTGCATTGCATTAGTGGCCGGGGAAGACTCCATGGAGATGTTTGTTTTCCTGGTTTTCTACGCGGTAGATTGCAATAGGGAGCATTGGGGATTAACTCTAAGATGCACCCGAAAAACTGGGCAGATGCGTGATTCTACCAACATGGTGGCCGGGGAGCCAACTTGAACATAACCAGGTTATGTGAAGTGTGTGACGGAAATGGGGCTCGGGGAGGTTTGCCCCGCACATATGGCTTAAATTGACGTTGCGACGTGAGCAACGGGTCAGGCGGAACCGTACCCATTCTATGTCATTCGGTGGGAGTCGGCATAGATTAGGGTCTTCGGCGTTATATGGCTTAAATTGACGTGACCCATGCCAGGAAGACAAAAATGCTCGCAAGATTGGCCGTCCATATGGTGGTGGTGAGACCGGGGTGTCTATGGCTTAGATTGACGCGACATTGACCGGTTCACCGAGAATGTGCCCTGAGAGCACGGGGTGTGTGACCATACGTGCCCACGCCTATGATGAAGTAGTTATCTATAATGCTTGGTTATGCTAACAAAGTGCAGGGAAAGGAGCATCGCCGCCCCGAGTTTGGGGGCGGGATCGTTATAATTTAATCAGCATAGCTGACCATTGCTTTTGTTTGCCACCGTGCGGTGGATTGTTGCTTGCAGGTGCTGTGGAGCCGAGCGGTAAATAGGGGGCTAAAGCCCAAGTTGCTGAGCCGGCCCTCGAAGGCCAAATTTTGAGTGTTTACTTGTTTATTCATGTGTGACCGGCCTGCGTGTCGTGGTATGAAAGACACATTTTATTTGAGTAAACAATTATAAGTCCTTAAGGCCATTGTACTTGTGTATTATACTTCAGTCCTATTGGGTTTTGTAGTGGACATTCATGCTTATGGCTGGGTTCTTTTATTTGCAACTTTTAATAATTGCTTCCGCTAGAATGACTCTGTGTAGGACGTTGGTTATTAGTTGGATGGTATTCCATTGAGTAACCACCCGGTCTGTCTGTGATATATGACATCAGGCCTCGCCCGGACCTACTACTATATGCCATGCGACAGATAGAGGGTGTTACAATTTGGTATCAGACTACTGGTTTTGGTCGGGCTTAAAACGAATTCTTTTTAAGGGGTGGTGAACATATGTGTGTGCGTCATCGTTATAACATCAAAAGAACCCATGAATGTCCACTTAGGAATGACAATACACGTGTGTGAGGAACCTGCGTCTTCCTATAATTGCTTTTTGCAATTTTATATGGTCGCTTAACAGTGTTTTGTACAACTATAGGTGACCAGAAGCGGTGCTGGGCCGTCAGAACGCCGAGTTTCTGAGGCTAGTAGTGCACCAAACGATGCTACTGCAACACCTCCATCAGCTGAAACCATACGATTGGTTGTCGAAGCAGTGTTTGCCATGATCAATACGCAGCCTGCAAGGAAAATGCAGCAGCCCGCTCCTATGATGGAGCAGGTACCGCTGCAAAGGGATGAACCGAGAAGAGTGTAGCAGGTAGTGGTGGAGCCTTTGGTGCCGAGGCGAGCAACTGAAAGGCAGCTCAAGCACGTTATGAGCTTTAATCCTCCTGTGTTCTCGGCATTGGGAACCCCATCTCAAGCTGAAGACTGGCTCTCCCGAGTGAAGAGAGTCCTGACAGCTACTGAGACGGAGGAGTGGCAGATGACCACTATAGCTATATTCTTGTTGGACGAGGATGCGAGGCTGTGGTGGGAGGGTTTGGAGCTGCATCTATTGAGAGGAAGGCAACTGACGGACGTCTCGATGGAGGAGTTCTTGAGACTATTCTTGGCAAGGTACCTCCCTTCGGTGCAGAGGATAACTTTGGAGAATGAGTTCCAAAGGTTGGTGCAAGGAGAGAGTAGAGTGGATGAGTATCTCCACGAGTTTGCTCGGTTGGGTCGGTATGCTAGCTCTACGTTTGCGAATGAGGAGCGTAATACCAACCGTTTCTACGAAGGTCTAAGAGATGACTAAAGGCTACTGCTCTCAGGGCCGATGACGCAGGGCTTCTTGACCTTGGTCAACACGGCCCGGTCTTTGGAAAAGGATATGAAGAATGTGCAAGCAAAGAAAAGCTCTGGTGATAAGAAGATGGAGTTTAAAGTGCCGACTACTTCGAAGTCTGGATATCGTAAGTTCTACAAGAAAACTAGGACCTCGGGTCCAGCCCCCTCTTCTGGTGCTTCTGGGGAGACTACGGGTCGGACCCCTGGTGTGTGCTTCACTTGTGGAAAGTCGGGGCACTTTGCCCGTGACTGCTGGAGCGGACGTCCCAAGTTCGAAAGGAAGCTAGGAGCAACATTTGAAGAGAAGGGCAAGACGGTGGAGTCAACTGCGTCACATTATGCTCCGACTCAACCGAGAGTTTATAACCTTGGTCAACAGGAGGTCATAAAGCAAGCAGATGTGGTGACAGGCACGGTTTAAATTTATAGCAATTAATTTTTAAATACTTGCTATGCGCGTGTTACCTTACCAATGGTTGTTTAGAATTTGTTTTGATTTGTGATAATACGGCGAGTGCACTCTTTGATATGGGAGCTTCACACTTCTTTTTGTCCGAAGGATTCATATCACGCATCAGAGTACCTTCTTCGATGGCGAAGGACAAACTGAATATATTGTTGCCGAATGGGTGTTCGATGCGCGCAGAGAGAATCCGTGGCATTATGATTCATATTGCGTGTCAGGAGTTCTATTTGCTAGTGTCGTTACTGCCGTTGGTGGCGTTCGACGTAATATTTGGCATGGACTGGCTCTCGGAGCAGCAAGCTTTTATTGATTGAGGTCACAAGAAAGTCAAGTTGGGAACAGGTCGTGAGACGACTTTTACGGGCTTGAAAGGGTCGAGAAAGTCTTTGATGTGGTCTCTTCAGGTTGTGAAGGAGGTTCATGCTGGAGCAGAGCTGTTTTTCATGCTAGTGGAGGTTGCAAAGCCTAAGCCTACATTGGACAGTATTTTAGTGGTATCTGAGTACCCTGATGTGTTCCCTGGCAATCTTCCTAGAGCCCCGCCTCAACGGGAGATGGATTTCACGATTGAGCTAGTGCCAGGTGCTAAACCTGTATCACGCTCTCCGTATCGGCTATCGCCTAAGGAAATGGCAGAGCTGAAGGTTCAACTGCAAGAGTTGTTGGAGCAGGGGTATGTGCGTCCAAGTTCGTCTCCTTAGAGCGCACCGGTCCTCTTTATTAAGAAGAAGGACGAAAGCTTGAGACTTTGTATTGATTATCGTGAGTTGAACAAGCTAACAAAGAAGAACAAGTACCCAATCTCGAGGATTGATGATCTGTTCGATCAGTTAGTCGGGTCAAAGGTATACTCAAAGTTGGATCTCAAGTCTAGAAATCAGCTGAGGATAAGGGAGAGTGATATTCCCAAAACAGCTTTTAGTACGAGATACAGACATTACGAGTTTACGGTCATGCCATTTGGGCTGACGAATGCGCCATCGGTGTTCATGGATTTGATGAATAGGACTTTCAGGGAGTACTTGAACCATTTTGTGATCGTTTTCATCGACGATATATTGGTGTACTCACAATGTGAGGAGGATCACTTCAAACATATACATTTGGTGTTGGAGACCCTGAGGAGGAATCAACTATACGCCAAGTTCTCCAAATGTGAGTTTTGGTTGTCCTCAGTGCCTTTCCTTGGTCATATAGTAAGTGGAGAGGGCATTGCGATGGATCCAACGAAGATTGTTGCGATACGAGAGTGGCCTGTGCTTTCTACGGTAACGGAAGTCCGGAGCTTTCTGGGGCATGTAGGCTATTACAGGCGCTTCATGGAGAACTTCTCGCGGATAGTGTTACCCCTCACGACTTTGACGAGGAAAGAGCAGAAGTTCGTTTGGACGCCGGAGTGCGTGTGGGATTTTGAGGAGTTGAAGTGTCGATTGACCACGACGCCTGTGCTGAGTTCGCCAAGTGGGACTGAAAGTTTTGAAATCTATAGCGATGCTTCGGGCAGTGGCTTGGGTTGTGTGCTTCTGCAGCATGAAAGTGTGATAGCGTATTGCTCGCGATAGCTGAAACTGCACGAGAGAAATTATCCGGTCCATGACTTGGAGTTAGCGGCCGTGAATTTTGCCTTGAAGATGTGGAGACACTACTTGTATGGGGTGAAGGTTGATATCTATACCGGCCATAAGATCCTGAAGTATTTGTTGGATCAGAAAGATCTAAACATGCGGCAACGTAGATGGATGGAGTTCCTAGGGGACTACACATTCAAGATCCAGTACGTGCCAGGTAAAGGCAATGCAGTTGCGGATGCATTGAGTCGTAGGGCCCCAGCTCAAGCCAATTAGCTGTCGGTCCATGACGAGTGGTTGGTTCGGGAGTTGGAGGCGTTGGAGATCTCTTGCTTAGACAAGCAGTCGAGTGCTGAAGCGCTATTGAACTGGACGGAAGTTCAGTATGACCTAGTCGATCGGATTCGGCAGGCGTTGGATGTGGATAGCAGCATGAAGCAGCTCATGATAGAGGCTTTGGATGGGTCAAATTCCCAATATGAGGTTGTGGATGTATTGCTTTGGAAAGACGGTCGTCTGTGCGTCCCAAATGTGGGCACTTTGCGGGTGGAATTGTTGTACGAGGCGCATCATACCAAGTACATGATTCACCCGGGGAGCACGAAGATGTACCGCGATGTGAAGAAATTGTTCTGGTGGGCAGGACTGGAAAAGGATGTGGCACTGTATGCGGCGAAGTGTCAGACGTGCGCCTTGGTGAAGGCGGAATGCCAAAAGCCGGGAGGATTCTTGAAGTCCTTGCCTATTCCGGAGTGGAAGTTTGACGACATTACTATGGACTTTGTGCACGGGATGCCAAGGTCGCAAAAAGGGAACGATGCCATTTGGGTGGTCGTAGATCGTCTAACGAAGGTGTCACACTTCATTCCGCATAGGAAGGATGATCCCGTGGAGAAACTGGCAAAGTTATATGTGGATAACATAGTACGGCTTCACGGTGTGCCCCACAACATCGTAAGTGACCGAGATGGGCGGTTTACATCCAATGATTGCAGGTTGGTGCAGCAAATGTTGGGAATAAAACTGAATTTCAGCACAGCCTTTCATTCGCAAACGGATGGGCAGACCGAGAGGGTTAATAGGACGATGAAAGACATGCTTCACATGTGCGTCCTGGATTTCGGGAAGCAGTGGGAAGGCCACCTATGTAACACCCCAAAAATTATTTTTGAGCTGATCGCGTCCAAAAGAAATTTTGGTGCTTGTATAGTGGTACACGGCCTAGGACACAAGCATGTCCAAGGCCGTGTCTTTCTTTGTGTTTGGCCGGCCGTGTCCTGAGAAAGACATGACATGAAACACGGGTTGTGCATAGTTTTGACACGGGCATGTCAGGGGTGACACGGGCGTGTTCATACCCGTATCCCCACCCGTGTTCAGCAGGGACGTGATGGTTGGCGGGACGGTTATATGTTACACGTCCCCAATCACGGGCGTGTCGAGGACCCGACACGGGCGTGTCAGGTTGAGACACGGGCATGTGTTAGCCTGTGTGGTTTTTCTGTGTTCTACGATCGTGTCTGGATCGAGGCACACAGCCTGGAACACAGCCGTGTGCAAGGCCGTGTTCAGCCCAGGTTTGAGGATTTTTGTACAGATCCGAGCCGTTCATTTTCTTTAAGTAAGATCTGACGGCCCCGATGTGTTCCTGCTCTGTTAAGGTCGAGAATGGTGGTTTAACTCCTCATTTCTCCCTTAAGCTTTCTCTTTCCAAGGAGTTAGAGCAAGAAGGAAGAAGGAGGAGGATTCCGGCCGCTAGCGGAGCATCGGAGAACCGTTTAGAGAACCGAGAGCGGATCCGTGGAGGAAATTCCATTGCGAAGACTTCTATCCAGATAGTTTTCCATGGCGCAAAAGCGTACTACAAGGGTAACGATTCTCTACTTGAGCCTATTAATCTCTCTTCCTTTTTGCATAGGGAAACCCGCTCCCGCGAGTGTGCGGCGAGTGTGCGGTGTTCTCTGGGGTTGACGTGAATAGTCCCCCTTGTGTTGCATATAGAGTCCAGAATCGAAGTATGAACATAGACATTATGTGTGAAGCCTACCCGGACATGTTGGTCTGGATCGGTGATGTTGCATTTGTTATGGTTTGCCGGAGAAGACTCCATGCTTTGGATTTTCGGGTTTCTACGCGGTAGATTGCAGCAGGGATCCTTGGGGATTAACTCTAAGGCATACACAGAAAACTGAGCGGAATCATTGTTCTGCTAACTTGGTGGTCAGGGAACCAGCCTTGAACATAACTTGGTTATGTGATTGTTTGGAATAGTAGGATCCAAGAGAAGCTTGGCTCGTGCATACGTCTTAAGGTGAACTACGAGGTGTGAGCAACGGGCAAGTGGAATCAGACCTGGGCTATGTGGTTCGGTGCGAGAGACCCGAAAAGGGGACTGGCCGTTGGCATAGTCGGGAGCCTCAGACGGTGGTCAGAAAGGCTAGAATGCTCACGAGGTTGCCATCCTGGGGGTGGTGGTGAAGACGCTGAAGTTTCAGGATTCACCGAAAATGTGCCCTGAGTGCACAGGGTGTTTGGCCGTGCGAGCCTACACCTGTGGTGTAATATGTTTGTTCTATATTGTTTAGCTGGGCTAATGAATTGCAGGGAAGGAACACCGTCGTCCCGAGTTAGGGGATGGCTTTGGCTGACCGTTGCTTTGTTTGCCACCATGCGGTGGAATGTTGCTTGCAGGTGCTGCGGAGCCGAGTACCAAATAGTGGGCTGGAGCCCATATTGCTGTGCTGGCCCTCGAAGGCCCAAGCGAATAGTTGTTCTTTATTTTGTCATGTGTGGCCAGCCTGCGAGCCGATGTATGGAAAACATTATATTGCTAAGTGAACTCGTGTAAGGCCATAAGGCCAAGTATCTTTCAGTGTATTTGTATTTCATTCCAGTTGTTGTGGTTGTGGACATTCATGATTATTAGATTACTGTTATGGGTTCTTCCAACTGTTTAAAAGCTTCTGCTAGAATGCTCTGTGTTAGGACGAGTAGTCTTAATTGGAGAGTTTGGTTATTCATACGTAACCCTTCCGACTGTCCGTGGTATATGGCGTCGGGTTTCAGTTGGAACTTCTGTTATATGCCATACGACGAATGGGGGTGTTACAATTTGGTATCAGTGCTCTGGTTATGGTCAGGCTTAAATGAATTAGTGGGAGAATTCTTTTAAGGGGTGGTGAGCACATGTGTGCGTCATCGTTATACCATCAAAAAGAACCCATGAATGTCCACTTAGGAATGAAAAATACACTTGTTTTGTGGAACCTGAGTGTTCCAATGATTGCTTTTAGCAATTTGTTTGTCGTCTAATCATGGGTCTTTGCTATTATAGGCAGCTAGGAGCGGTGCTGGTCAATCGGAGCGTCCGCAATCGGTGGAAAGTAGTGCACCGAGGGACGTGCCTACAATACCTCCTTCAGCGAAAACCATCAGGTTGGTGGCTGAAGCAGTCTTTGCGATGATAAATGCCCAACCTGCAGGGAAATTGCACCACGCACCACCTGTTGTTGAGCAAGAACCAGTTAGGGAGGCATAGTCGAGAGTGGTGGAGCGCGCAGCAGTGGATCAGGTAGAGCCGAGGAGAGATACAGAGAGACATGTTAAGCATGTAATGGGCTTTAATCCTCCGAGATTCGATGGGGTTGGAACGCCAGCTCAAGCTGAGGATTGGCTCTCTACGATTAAGAGGGTCTTGATGGCCACGTTAACTGAGGAGTGGTAGAAGACCACCATAGCGACCTTCCTTTTTGATGGTGAGGCGAGGCTGTGGTGGGATGAGTTGGAGTTTCATCTCTTAGTGGGAAGGCGGCTTGCTGATGTACCTATGGAGGAATTCTTAAGATTATTCTTGGCCAGATATTTACCCTCTGCTCAGAAGCTTGAGATGGAGAATCAGTATCTTGGGTTGACTCAGGGAGCCAGAAGCGTGGACGAGTATCTCCACGAGTTTACACGGTTGGGTTGGTATGCGGGTGCTATGTTTACGGAAGAAGAGAGGGAAAGAGCAAAGCTCCTGGGACTCGACTTATGGTTGCCCCCGACGTACCAGACGAAGGAGCTGAGTTCGAAGTCCTCTACTTCTTGTTCCATCTGCGGAATCCTGACTTTGCATTTGTCACTTTGAACTTTGCTTCCTTTTCCCCTGGGTCCTTCTTCTCTTGCACTTTCTTCACAACCTTTTCCAATGACCTGGCCGAATTGACCTGCCACTTTGAACAGGGACATGCGGTGGAGTCAACCGCGTCCCATCATGCTCCAGCCCAGCCTAGAGTTTATAATCTTGGTCTGCAAGAGGCCATAAAACAAGCTGATGTGGTGACAGGTATGAGTTAAATTTTAGCAGTTTAACTTTATGCAGTTGTTACCTCTTTTTATATGTTAGCTTGTTATTCTTGGTGTTGGGCTTCGTGTTGATTTTCGATTGTCCGGCGAGAGCCCTGTTTGATACGGGGGCTTCACATTCCTTCTTGTCTGAAAGATTCTTGTCGCGCATCGGGGTCCCTTCCTCGATGGCAAAAGACAGGTTGGATGTGTTGTTGCCCAATGGGTGCTTTTTGCGCGCGGATAAGATCTGTGTAATAATGATACGGATTGGGGACCAGGAGTTTGATTTGCGAGCATTGGTACTACCGTTAGTGGAGTTCGACGTAATCTTTGGTATGGACTGACTCTCGGAGCAGCAAGCTTACATCGATTGCAACCGAAAGGAGGTTAAGTTGGGGATGCATACTGAATGGGAGACTACGTTTGCGGGCATGAAGGGGTCGGGTAAAGTTTTGATGTCGGCCCTTCAAGTGATCAAGGCAGTTCGGTCTAGGGCAGAGCTGTTTGTCACCTTAGTGCAGGCTTTAACACCTAGGACAAGTCTAGACAGTATCCCAGTTGTGTCAGAGTATCCTGATGTGTTCCCAGATGATCTCCCAGGAGCCCCTCCTCAGCGGGAGATTGATTTTACTATTGAGCTGGTACCGGGTGCCAAATTGGTGTCACGCTCTCCGTATCGGATAGCGCCGCGAGAGATGGCGGAGTTGAAGGTGAAACTGCAGGAGTTGTTGGAGCAAGGGTATGTGCGTCCAAGTTCGTCGCCTTAGAGCGCACCAGTTCTTTTTGTTAAGAAGAAGGATGAGAGCTTGCGACTCTGTATTGACTATCGGGAGTTGAACAAGCTTACAGAGAAGAATAAGTATCCGATCCACAGGATTGACGATCTATTTGATCAGTTGGTTGGGTTAATAATATATTCAAAGTTAGATCTGAAGTCCGACTACTACCAATTGAGGATAAGCGAAAGCGACATCCCGAAGACAGCGTTCAACACACGGTTTGGGCATTACGAGTTCACGGTCATGCCGTTTGGGCTGACCAATGCGCCATCCGTGTTTATGGATCTGATGAACAGGACGTTCAAAGAATACCTGGATCATTTCGTGATAGTATTTATCGATGATATCTTGGTATACTCGCAGTGTGAGGAGGACCATTACAAGCATCTACACATGGTGTTAGAGACGTTGAGGAGGAATCAGTTGTATGCTAAGTTCTCCAAGTGTGAGTTCTGGTTATTCTCAGTAGCATTCCTTGGTCATGTTGTTAGTGGAGAATGGATAGCGGTGGATCCAGCGAAGATAGTGGCGATACGTGAGTGGCCTATTTTGACTACAGTGGCGGAAGTCCGGAGCTTTCTCGGGCTTGCCGTCTACTACAGGCGCTTCGTAGAGAACTTCTCGTGGATAGCGTTACCACTCACGACGTTGACAAGGAAATACCAGAAGTTTGTTTGGTCACTAGAGTGTGAGCAGGTTTTTGAAGAGTTGAGGAGGCGGTTGACCACGACACCTATTTTATGTTTGTCGAGTGGAACCGAAGGATTTGAAATTTATAGTGATGCTTCGGGTAGTGGTTTGAGCTGTGTTCTGCTACAGCATGGGAGTGTGATAGCATATGGTTCACGACAATTGAAGGTTCATGAGAGGAATTATCCGGTTCACGACTTAGAGTTAGCAGCCGTGATATTCGCTCTAAAGTTTTGGAGGCACTACATGTACGGTGTGAAAGTTGATATCTACACCGACCATAAGATCCTGAAGTACTTGTTAGATCAGAAGGATCTGAACATGAGGCAACGGATGTGGATGGAGTTCTTCGGAGACTACACCTTCGAGATACATTATGTACCTGGGAAAGGAAATACAGTGGCAGATTCATTGAGCCGCAGGGCTCCTACGCAGGCTAGTTCGTTGTCGGTACATGATGAGAGCTTGGTCCATGATTTGGAGGCATTAGAGATCTCCTGCATTGATAAAAGGTCTAGTGTCGAGACAATATTATGCTAGACAGAGGTGCAGTATGACTTGGCTGATAGAGTTCGACGGGCTTTGGTTCAGGATAGTAGCATGAAGTGGATCTTAGATGAATCTTTGGATGGGTCAAATTCCCATTTTGCTGTTGAGGATGAACTGCTAAGAAAGGACGGTCGTCTATGCGTCCCTGGTGCGGATAATCTTCGGGAGGAGTTGATGTACGAGGCTCATCATACCAAGTACTCAATCAACCCGGGAAGCACGAAGATGTATAGAGACATGAAGAAGTTATTCTGGTGGCCAGGATTAAAGAAGTATGTAACACTTTATGTGGTCAAGTGCCAAACTTGTGCCTTGGTGAAGGCGGAGTGTCAGAATCCCGGAGGTTTCCTAAAGTCCTTGCCTATCCCGGAGTGGAAATTCGACGAAATTTCTATGGATTTTGTGCATGGTTTGCCAAAGTTGCAGAGGGGAAACGATGCCATCTGGGTGGTCGTAGATAGGTTGACAAAGGTATCGCATTTCATCCCGAATAGGAAGGAAGATCCGATGGAAAATTTAGCCAAACTCTATGTGGATAATATCGTGTGGTTGCATGGTGTGCCCCGCAGTATTGTTAGTGACCGAGATGAACGCTTCACGTCGAGGACTGGAGGCTGGTGCATAGTTTGTTGGGAACTAAGCTGAGTTTCAGCACAACCTTCCATCCACAGATGGATGGTCAGATCGAGAGGGTCAACAGGACGATGGAGGACATGTTTCGCATGTGCATCCTAGATTTCAGAAAGCATTGGGAGGATCACCTGTACATGGTGGAGTTTGCGTATAACAACAGCTTTCAAGTGAGTATTGGAATGACACCTTTCGAGGCCTTGTATGGGAGGAAGTGTCATACGCCGTTGTCTTGGTTGGAGACAAGCGAGTCGAAGTTGGATAAACGTTAAGCGGTGGAAGACACCACTTCAATGGTACGTACAATTCAGGAAAGGTTGAAGATCGCTCAGGACAGGAAGCAAAGTACTATAACGCCAAGCATAGGAACGTGAAGTTCGGTGTTGGCGACTGGGTATATTTTAAAATCAAGCCGTTCAAGGGTGTTTCACGGGTTCGATGCTTGAAGAAGCTGAGTGCGAGATACCTTGGACCATTTGAAATCCTGGAGCGTGTTGGCGACGCAGCGTATAGATTGAAGCTGTCGGTGGAATTGAGTGGGCTACATGATGTGTTCTACGTATCAGTGTTGCGTTAGGCGGTGCAAGAGCCTTCACAGATAGTTGCAGTCGATCAAGTGTCGGTTGATTACGAGTTGATGACAAAGGTGAAGCCTATACGTATAGAAGACCTTGAAGTCAAACGACTCCGCAACAAGGAAATTTGAATGGTCAAGGTCCGTTGGGATAACTGCGGACGTGAGGAGCTTTCATGGGAGCAAGAGTAAACTATATTGGAGGAATACCCTGAGTTATTGCACTCAAGTAACATTTAATTTTGTGTACCTTTACTTAATTTCGGGATGAAATTCCTTAAGGGGGGAGATTTGTAATGCCCCAAAAATCATTTTTGAGCTGATCGCGTCCAAAAGAAATTTTGGTGCTTGTATAGGGGTACACGGCCTAGGACACGGGCGTGTCCAAGGCCGTGTATTTCTTTGTGTTTTGCCGTCTGTGTCCAGAGAAGGACACGGCAGGAAACACGGGTTGTGCACAGTTTTGACATGGGCATGTCAGGGGTGATACGGGCGTGTTCATACCTATGTCCCCACCCGCGTTCAGCAGGGACGTGATGGTTGGCAGGACGGTTATATGTGACACGCCCCCAGTTACGGGCGTGTCGAGGACCTGACACGGGCGTGTCAGGTTGAGACACAGGCGTGTCTTAGCCCGTGTGGTTTTTTTATGTTCGACGATCGTGCCTGGATCGAGGCACACAGCCTGGAACACGGCCGTGTGCAAGGCCGTGTTCGGCCCAAGTTTGAGGATTTTTGTATAGATCTGAGCCGTTCGTTTTCTTTAAGTAAGATCTGACGGCCCCGATGTGTTACTGCTCTATTAAGGCCGGGAATGGTTGTTTAACTCCTCATTTCTCCCTCAAGCTTTCTCTTTCCAAGGAGTTAGAGCAAGGAGGAAGAAGGAGGAGGATTCCGACCGCCGACGGAGCATTGGAGCACCGTTTAGAGAACCAAGAGCGGATCCGTGGAGGAAATTCCGTTGCTAAGACTTCTATCTGAATAGTTTTCCATGGCGCAAAAGCGTACTACAAGGGTAACGATTCTCTACTTGAGCATGTGAAGCTCTCTTCCTTTTTGCATAGGGAAACCCGCTCCCGCGAGTGTGTGGCGAGTGTGCGGTGTTCTCTGGGGTTGACGTGAATAGTCCCCCTTGTGTTGCATATAGAGTCCGGAATCGAAGTACGGACATAGGCATTGTGTGTGAAGCCTACCCGGACATGTTGGTCTGGATCAGTGATGTTGCATTTGTTATGGTTTTCCAGAGAAGACTCTGTGCTTTGGGTTTTCGGGTTTCTACGCTATAGATTGCAGCAGGGATCCTTGGGGATTAACTCCAAGGCGCACCTAGAAAATTGAGCGGAATTGTTATTCTGCTAACTTGACGGTCAGGGAACCGGCCTTGAACATAACTGGGTTGTGTGATTGTTTGGAATAGTAGGATCCGAGAGAAGCTTGGCTCGTGCGTACGTCTTAAGGTGAACTACGTGGTATGAGCAACGAGCAAGTGGAATCGGACCTGGGCTCTGTAGTTCGGTATGAGAGATCCGAAAAAGGGACTGACCATTGTCATAGTTGGGAGCCTTAGACGGTGGTCAGAAAGGCTAGAATGCTCATGAGGTTGCCATCCTGGGGGTGGTGGTGAAGACGCTGAAGTGTCAGGATTCACCGATAATGTGCCCTGAGTGCACGGGGTGTTTGACCATGCGAGCCTACACCTGTGGCGTAGTATGTTTGTTCTATATTGTTTAGCCGGGCTAATGAATTGCAGGGAAGGAGAACCGCCGTCCCGAGTTATGGGCGGGGTCATTATAATTTGGTCGGCTTTCGCTAACCGTTGCTTTGTTTGCCACTGTGCGGTGGAATGTTTCTTGTAGGTGCTGCGGAGCCGAGTACCAAATAATGGGCTGGATCCCATGTTGCTGTACTGGCCCTCGAAGGCCCAAGCGAATAGTTGTTCTTTATTTTGTCATGTGTGGCCGGCCTGCGAGCCGATGTATGAAAAACATTATATTGCTAAGTGAACTCGTGTAAGGCCATAAAGCTAAGTATCTTTCAGTGTATTTGTATTTCATTCCAATTGTAGTGGTTGTGGACATTCATGATTATTGGATTACTGTTATGGGTTCTTTCAACTGTTTAAAAGCTTCCGCTAGAATGCTTTGTGTTAGGACGAGTAGTCTTAATTAGAGAGTTTGGTTATTCATACGTAACCCTTCCGACTGTCCGTGGTATATGGTGTCGGGTTCCAGCTGGACCTTCTGTTATATGCTATACGACGGATGAGGGTGTTACAACCTATACTTGGTGGAGTTCGCGTACAACAATAGCTACCAGGCGAGCATACAAATGACGCCCTTTGAGGCCCTTTATGGTAGAAGATGTCGCACATCGTTGTCTTGGTTTGAAACGGGCGAGTCAAAGTTGTACAAGCGACAAGAGGTGAAAGATGCTACTTCGTTGGTGCGAACCATTCAGGAGAGGTTGCTAATTGCTCAGGACCGCCAGGCTAAGTACTATAATGACAAGCACAGGAACGTGGAGTTCGCTATTGGCGACTGGGTGTACTTGAAGATCAAGCCGTTCAAGGGTGTCTCGCGGGTGCGGCGATTGAAGAAGCTAAGCCCGAGGTACCATGGACCGTTTGAGGTTCTGGAGCCGATTTTTGAAGCAGCGTATCGGCTGAAGCTATCTGTAGAGCTTAGTGGTCTACACTACGTATTCCATATATCAGTACCGTGGAAGGCGGTGCAAGAGCCTTCGCAAGTGATTGCAGTTGATCAAGTGCCGGTCGATAATGTGTTGACGACGAAGGTCAAGCCCGTACGAATTGAGGACTCAGAAGTAAAGCGTCTACACAACAAAGAGATCAGGATGGTCAAGGTCCATTCAGACAACTGCGGTCGGGAGGAGCTCTCATGGGAGTGAGAGCAGACCATGCTTAAGGATTACCCAGAGTTATTCCACTCAGGTACCGTTTAAGTTTATATGTTTATCTTTCCTTTATGTAATTTCGAGGACAAAATTCTTTTAAGAGGGAGAGAGTTGTAATGCCCCAAAACTCAAAAGAGCGACGGGAGGTATTTTGAACCAAGTTTGGAATTTGGCAGGGGGCACACGGCCTGGGACATGGGCGTGTCCCAGGGCGTGTCGTGTTTGGGTCGACGATCTGGCCCAGAGGTCGACGAATTTTGGAGTCAACGATCATCGAGCATCAAACACGGCCTGAGACACGGGCGTGTCGTGCTCGGGTCGACGATCTGGCTGAGAGGTCGACGAATTTTGGGTCGACGATCGTCGCGTAGCGAACACGGCCTGGAACATGGGCGTGTCACATGCCGTGTCCTTCGCGGGTTGAAGCCGGGCTGTGGTATGGGTATTACACGGGGTCAGCATACGGGCCATGTTTGGTAGACACAGGCGTGTCAATTGGGACACGGGCGTGCCCAAGACCCGTGTGCTTCTCGGGTTGGTGTTGGTCCTGTGTCGATGGAGTAACACGGCACAGTACACGGCCGTGTTTTGGATGACACGGGCGTGTTAAGTTTAACACGGGCGTGTCGGGTGCCCGTGTTCTTTTCGAGACACATCTGTTTCGACAGCGAATGGGGAACAAGGCCCTGGACACGGGCGTGTCATAAGCCGTGTTCAGCCCAGATTTTGTATTTCAGCTCCGAATCGTGGCCGTTCGTTTCCTTATTTTGGGATCCGACGGCTCGGGGTTGTTCCTGCTGGGATATACCCAGGAATAGGGTTTCAAATCCCTAATTTCTTTCACTTAGTCTCTTTCTAAAGTCTAGAGAGAGGGGAGAGCAAGGAAGAAGAAAGGAGGCTAGATCCGGTCACCGGCGGAGCTTCGGTGCTCCAAATCGTGAGCCGACTTTGGATCTACGGAGGCAAGGAGATTGTGGTGCTTTTTATCCGCATACATTTCCATGGCGCCAAGGAAAAAATCTAGGGTAATGATTCTCATCCTAGGACATATGAAGTCCTCTTTTCCTTTGCATAGAAAGCCCGCTCTCGCGAGTTTGCCGTGAGTTTGAGGCGTTCCTTCGGGTAGACATGAATAGTCCCCGTTTTGTACATGTAGAGTCCGTAATCGAGAACGGATATAGACATGATGTGTAAAACCTACCCGGACAAGTTGGTCTGGATCGTTGATGTTGCATTGCATAAGTGGCCGGGGAAGACTCCATGTGGATGTTTGTTTTTCGGGTTTTCTACGCGGTAGATTGGAACAGGGAGCCTTGGGGATTAACTCCAAGGTGTACCCGAAAAACTGGGCAGATGCGTGATTCTGCCAACATGGTGGACGGGGAGCCAACTTGAATATAACCGGGTTATGTGAAATGTGTGACGGAAACGGGACTCGGGGAGGTTTGACCCGCACATATGGCTTAAATTGACGTTGCGACGTGAGCAACGGGTCTGGCGGAACCATACCCATTCTATGTCGTTCGGTGGGAGCCGTTGGCTTAGATGAGGATCTTCGGCGGTCTATGGCTTAAATTGACATGACCCATGCCGGGAAGATAAAAATGCTCGCAAGATTGTCCGTCCAAGTGGCGGTGGTGAGACCAGGGTGTCTATGGCTTAAATTGACGTGACATTGACCGGTTCACCGAGAATGTGCCCTGAGAGCATGGGGTATGTGGCCGTGCGTGCCCACGCCCGTGATGAAGTGTTTATCTATAATGCTTGGTTATGCTAACAAAGTGCAGGGAAAGGAGCATCGCCGCCCCGAGTTTGGGGGCGGGATCATTATAATTTGGTCAGCATAGCTGACCGTTGCTTTTGTTTGCCACCGTGCGGTGGATTGTTGCTTGCAAGTGCTGCGGAACCGAGCGGTAAATAGCGGGCTAAAGCCCAAGTTGTTGAGCCGACCCTCAAAGGCCAAATTTTGAGTGTTTACTTATTTATTCATGTGTGACCGGTCTGTGTGCCGTGGTATGGAAGACACATTTTATTTGAGTAAACAATTGTAAGGCCTTAAGGCCATTGTACTTCTGTATTGTACTTCATTCCTATTGGGTTTTGTAGTGGACATTCATGCTTATGACTGGGTTCTTTTATTTGCAACTTTTAATAATTATTTCTGCTAGAATGACTCTGTGTAGGACATTGGTTATTAGTTGGATGGTATTGCATTGAGTAACCACCCGGTCTGTCTGTGGTATATGGCGTCGGGCCCCGGCCGGACCTACTGCTATATGATATGCGACGGATAGAGGGTGTTACAATTTGGTATCAGACTACTGGTTTCGGTCGGGCTTAAAATGAATTCATGGACGAATTCTTTTTAAGGGGTGGTGAGCACATGTGTGTGCGTCATCGTTATAACATCAAAAGAACCCATGAATGTCCACTTAAGAATGACAATACACGTGTGTGAGGAACCTGCGTGTTCCTATAATTACTTTTTGTAATTTTGTAGGGTTGCTTAACGGTGTTTTGTACAACTCTAGGTGACCAGAAGCAGTGTTGGGCTGTTAGAACACCGAGTTTTTGAGGCTAGTAGTGCACCAAACGATGCTCCTGCAACACCTCCATCAGCTGAAACCATACGATTGGTTGTCGAAACAGTGTTTGCCATGATCAATGCGCAGCCTACAAGGAAAATGCAGCAGCCCGCTCCTACGATGGAGCAGGTACCGTTTCAAAGGGATGGACCGAGAAGAGTGTAGCAGGTAGTGGTGTAGCCTTTGGTGCCGAGGCGAGCAACTGAAAGGCAGCTCAAGCACGTTATGAGCTATAATCCTCCTGTGTTCTCGGGGTTGGGAACCCCATCTCAAGCTGAAGACTGACTCTCCCGAGTGAAGAGAGTCCTGACATTACTGAGATGGAGGAGTGACAGATGACCACTATAGCTACATTCCTATTGGACGGGGATGCGAGGCTGTGTTGGGAGGGTTTGGAGCTGCATCTCTTGAGAGGAAGGCAACTAACAGATGTCTTGATGGAGGAGTTCTCAAGACTGTTCTTGGCCAGGTACCTCCCTTCGGCGCAGAGGATAGCTTTGGAGAATGAGTTCCAAATGTTGCTGTAAGGAGAGAGTAGCGTGGATGAGTATCTCCATGAGTTTACTCGGTTGGGTCGGTATGCTAGCTCTACGTTCGTGAATGAGGAGCGTAAGACCAACCATTTCTACGAAGGTCTAAGAGATGACTTAAGGCTACTGCTCTCAGGGCCAATGACGCAGGGCTTCTTGACCCTGGTCAACACAACCCAGTCTTTGGAAAAGGATATGAAGAATGTGCAATCAAAGAAAAGCTCTGGTGATAAGAAGACGAAGTTTAAAGTGCCGAATACTTCGAAGTCTTGATATCGTAAGTTCTACAAGAAGGCTAGGACCTCGGGTACAGCCCCCTCTTCTGGTACTTCTGGGGAGACTACGGGTCGGACCCCGGGCGCATGCTTCACTTGTGGAAAGCCGGGGCACTTTGCTCGTGACTGCTGGAGCGGACGTCCCAAGTCCGAAAGGAAGCCGGGAGCAACATATGAAGAGAAGGGCAAGACAGTGGAGTCAACCGCATCCCATTATGCTCTGGCTCAACCGAGAGTTTATAATCTTGGCCAACAGGTGGTCATAAAGCAAGAGGATGTGGTGACAGACACAGTTTAAATTTATAGCAAGTTAATTTTTAAATACTTGTTATGCATGTGTTACCTTACCACTGCTTGTTTAGAATTTATTTTGATTTGTGATATTCCGGCGAGAGCACTCTTTGATACGGGAGCTTCGCACTTTTTTTTGTTCGAAGGATTCATATCATGCATCGGAGTACCTTCTTCGATGGAGAAGGACAAAATGGATGTATTATTGCCGAATGGGTGTTCGATGCGCGCGGAGAGAATCTGTGGCGTTAAGATTCATATTGGGTGTCAGGAGTTCCATTTGCTAGCGTCGTTACTGTCGTTGGTGGAGTTCGACGTAATATTTGGCATGGACTGGCTCTCAGAGCAGCAAGCTTTTATTGATTGCGGTCACAAGGAAGTCAAGTTGGTAACAGGTCGTGAGACGACTTTTACGGGCTTGAAAAGGTCGAGTAAGACTTTGATGTCTGCTCTTTAGGTGGTGAAGGAGGTTCGTGCTGGAGCAGAGCTGTTTTTCATGCTAGTGGAGGTTGCAAAGCCTAAGCCTACGTTAGATAGTATTTCAGTGGTATCTGAGTACCCTGATGTGTTCCCTGGCGATCTTCCAGGAGCCCCGCCTCAACGGGAGATAGATTTCACGATTGAGCTAGTGCCAGGTGTTAAACCTGCATCACGCTCTCCGTATCGGCTAGCGCCTAAGGAAATGGCAGAGCTGAAGGTTCAACTGTAAGAGTTGTTGGAGCAGGGGTATGTGTGTCCAAGTTCGTCTCCTTAGAGCGCACCAGTCCTCTTTGTTAAGAAGAAGGACGAAAGCTTGAGACTTTGTATTGATTATCGGGAGTTGAACAAGCTAACTAAGAAGAACAAGTACCCAATCTCGAGGATTGATGACCTGCTCGATCAGTTAGTCGGGTCAATGGTATACTCAAAGTTGGATCTCAAGTCTGGAAATCAGCTGAGGATAAGGGAGAGTGATATTCCCAAAATAGCTTTTAGTACGATATACGTGCATTACGAGTTTACGGTCATGCCATTTGGGCTGACAAATGCGCCGTCGGTGTTCTTGGATTTGATGAATAGTACTCAATTCACCCGGGGAGCACGAAGATGTACCGCGATGTTAAGAAATTGTTCTGGTGGCCAGGACTGAAAAATGATGTGGCACTATACGATCGTCGAACAGCGAACACGGCCTGAGACACGGATGTGTTCCAGGGCGTGTCATGCTCGGGTCGACGATCTAGCCAAGAGGTCGACGAATTTTGGGTCGACGATTATCGAGCAACAAACACGGCCTGGGACACGGGCGTGTCATAGACCATGTCCTTCTCGGGTTGAAGATGGGCTGTGGCGTGGGTGTTACACGAGGTCGGCACACGGGCCGTGTCAGGTAGACACGGGCGTGTCAATTGGGACACGGGCGTGTCCAAGACCCGCGTGCTTCTCGGGTTGGTGTTGGTCCTGTGTCGATGGAGTAACACGGCACAGTACACGGTCGTGTTCTGGATGACACGGGCATGTCAAGTTTGACACAGGCGTGTCGGGTACCCGTTTTCTTTTCGAGACGCATTTGTTTTGACGGCGAATGAGGAACAAGGCCCTGGACATGGGCGTGTCACAGGCCGTGTTCGGCCCAGATTTTGCATTTCAGCTCCGAATCGTGGCCATCTGTTTCCTTATTTTGGGATCCAACGGCTGGGGGTTATTCCTGCTGGGATATACCCGGGAATAGGGTTTCAAATCCCTCATTTCTTTCACTTAGTCTCTTTCTAAAGTCTAGAGAGAGGGGAGAGCAAGGAAGAAGAAATGAGGCTAGATTCGGTCATCGGTGGAGCTTCGGAGCTCCAAATCGTGAGCCGACTTGAGATCTACGGAGGCAGGGAGATTGCGGTGCTTTTCATCTGCATACATTTCCATGGCGTCAAGGAAAAATGCTAGGGTAATGATTCTTATCCCAGGACATGTGAAATCCTCTTTTCCTTTGCATAGGAAGCCCGCTCTCGCGAGTTTGCGGTGAGTTTGAGGCGTTCCTTCGGGTAGGTATGAATAGTTCCCGTTGTGTAGATGTAGAGTCCGTAATCGAGAACAGATATAGGCATGATGTGTGAAGCCTACCCGGACAAGTTGGTCTGGATTGGTGATGTTGCATTGCATAAGTGGCCGAGGAAGACTCTGTGCAGATGTTTGTTTTAAGGGTTTTCTACGCGGTAGATTGCAACAGGGAGCCTTGAGGATTAACTCTAAGGTGCACCCGAAAAACTGGGCAGATGCGTGATTCTGCCAACATGGTGGCCGAGGAGCCAACTTGAACATAACCGGGTTATGTGAAGTGTGTGACAGAAACAGGACTTGGGGAGGTTTGACCCGCACATATGGCTTAAATTGACGTTGCGACGTGAGCAACGGGTCAGGCGGAACCGTACCCGTTCTATGTCGTTCGGTGGGAGCCGTTGGCATAGATGAGGGTCTTCGGCATTCTATGGCTTAAATTGACATGACCCATGCCGGGAAGACAAAAATGCTTGCAAGATTGGCCGTCTAAGTGGCGGTGGTGAGACCGGGGTGTCTATGGCTTAAATTGACGTGACATTGACCGGTTCACCGAGAATGTGCCCTGAGAGCACGGGGTGTGTGTCCGTGCATGCCCATGCCTGTGATGAAGTGTTTATCTATAATGCTTGGTTATTCTAACAAAGTGCAGGGAAAGGAGCATCGCCGCCCTGAGTTTGGGGGCAGGATCGTTATAATTTGGTCATCATAGCTGACCGTTGCTTTTGTTTGCCATCGTGTGGTGGATTGTTGCTTGCAGGTGCTGCGGAGTCGAGCGGTAAATAGCGGGCTAAAGCCCAAGTTAATGAGCCAGCCCTCGAAGGACAAATTTTGAGTGTTTACTTGTTTATTCATGTGTGACTGGCCTGCGTGCCGTGGTATGGAAGACACATTTTATTTGAGTAAATAATTGTAAGGCCTTAAGGCCATTGTACTTGGGTATTGTACTTCATTCCTATTGGGTTTTGTAGTGGACATTCATGCTTATGGCTGAGTTCTTTTATTTGCAACTTTTAATAATTGATTCTGCTAGAATTACTCTGTGTAGGACGTTGGTTATTAGTTAAATGGTATTCCATTGAGTAACCACCCGGTCTGTCTGTAGTATATGGCGTCGGGCCCCGGCCGGACCTACTGCTATATGCCATGCGACGTATAGGGGGTATTACAGCTTAGTTCATCGGCCACTCAGGTTCTTCGTCGAACCCGAGCATGACACTGTATTGGACATGCCCATGTCCTAGTCCGTGTGACCCCTACCAAGACCCTAACTTGGCTCTAAACGCAGTCCATCCCTCTTTCGAGTTTTCGGGGCATTACAGTCATGTCATGGAACAAGGCGTCACTCTTGCCAACAACAAGATTGAATTAGATAAGAGAGCAGAAGCAACCAAAATCAAGATCTGTGAAGAGGTAGGCACATTCAAAGATGATGCAATTAATACTCTGACTGTAGAAGTCAGAAAGGGGGAGAGCTTAGTAAAAGAATATCTAGAGAAATCAGATGCAAACAAGCAAACTCTCTAAGAAGCCAAGATGCAAGAGATTCATGATGATGTGCTAGGCCAGATTCAGAGTGTGAAGTTCCATACCTATGATACAACAGTTCGGATGCACAATCAGATTCTTCCTGACTTTCCAGCTGATCCAAATATCATTCCTCACCATCTGAACCCCCTGGTCCCTGTTGCTCCAACTCCTCAGCCTACCTTCTCTCCTAGACCGGAAGGCTGTGGAAGTCCTCCTCCAGAATCATATGCTCAGGTTTGGGAGGCAGACCCAATAGACATATTCTTCTAAGCTCCTCTTGAGATTAACATTCCAAAGAAGAATAGAAAGTATGGTGATGGTGCCTCAGCAAGCAGGTCAAATCCAGTTCCAGATATAGAAAAGAGGAAAGCTCCAGAGTTTGCTGAAATATGGTTCCCAACTTCAAAGTCTCTCATTCTAGATACTCTCAAGCTTGTCATGGACTTCAATGAAAATAAAAATGATCATTACAGCTCTCAGGAATGGGAATTATATGAAAAGTCATGACAAAGAGAAGGCTATATGACAGAGAATTTGGAAGGAACAACCCTGCCGCTCCTCCAAAGCCTCCAAAGTACGATCCCAAGCCCTACAGCTACCAAAGAAGATAGTAAGAAAAGAAGGACAAGCAACACCATCAAGTCTAAGCATGAAGAGAATTATGAGAGTGTGGATATGATTTATGTAGAAATGATATTTTGGACAATCTTATTTATATAATTCTCAATTTTGATCATTTACTCCTTGATTATATTCTTATGCTTATTGCACTGCTTTCTATATTGCATATCTAGTTCTTTATATGTCTATATAATTCACCTTAGTGTAAAGGGTTCTGACTTCTATAAATAGGGGGAGATTGTTGGGTATTGTATCCACAATAACCCAGATTTGATGAAGTCACCCTTGAAATAAGATGAATTAAGTTGTATTTGATGTCTTGTTTGAGTTATGTGTTTGCAGGACTATATTGCCAAGTGTAGACCAATGTCAGTCTACAATGGGTCACCAAACACAGGACCATACAATGTAATCCCTCATTGTGTGATCCATGGTGTTGACTCATGTGTGGCCTCTCTATTGGGATACACTTCATTTTCAAGCACTAGGACTGATTGGAGAAAGAAATGTTGCTGAAGTTATTGAAGAAGAGAAAATTCTGTTGAAGAATTTTTTGCTAAGTCTTTTAGTCGAGTAGTAGCTTATATACTCGAGTGAAATACTTAATCATTACTCGAGTAAGTATATCTGTACTCGAGTAAGGGATGAAAGATATAATACCTAAACACCTAGAGGGGGGGGGGGGTGAATAGGTGACCTAACTCTTTTTAAGACTTTAATGGCAGCAATCAGTTATATCACAGAATCTATACTACTTTTGCACAGCAATCACACAAGCATTCACAATCACACCACAATCACAGCAGACACAGAGTTTTATAGTGGTTCCCCAAGCTTTGGGTACATCCACTTTCCCCCTTCGCCTATCTAGCAGTGTACTAGATTCGGCCAAACTCCTCCACTGTCTCAGAACCCAAAATGGTTCCTACACCTCAGGCCCAAGGCCCTACAACTCAGCTTTATCCCAAAGCCTACACTCAGCCACAAAGACCTACACTCAGCCAACAAGGCCTACACTCAGCCAACAAGGCCTACACTAAGAGATTTCAATCTCCTACACTCAGGCTCTCAAGCCCTACCCTCAGCCTTTATAATTACAGGCTTACAATTCACTCAGATCCAAAGGATCCTACAAGATAAAATGATTTTACAAATATTAACTCAACAACTCAGAAACAAGAGAGGGGAGTTGAGAGTTTCTTGATGAGTTCTTGGAAGAACTCAGCTGGATTCAATCTGACTTAGCTTTCTTCAAAGCTTCTTGAAAGTAAAACTGAATAAGATTGTATCCTTCTGCAATTGATCCTTGACCTCTGCTTCTTAAGATCCAGAACAAAACTGAATCCTTATTCTCAGCCTAGTTCCAACGGCTGATTTCTTGGATGGAGCCCTCTCTCTCCAACTTCTTAGATCTGCACTTGGACAGCTAGATCTTCTTGATTTGATACTTGATCAATAACTCTGTGTACCACTTTAATAACTTGTTCAACAATAATCTGAACAACAGTTTCTGTAAACTGTATGAGCCTATTTATAGGCCTTCTTCATGGTAACCGGCTGGTCCGGTCCATAACTGAATTCTGACATCTCTGACAGGTGCTGTAGACCGGCTGGAACGACAGCTGTCAAGTCATCCAGTCAATTCTTGAAAATCTCTAACTGTCTGAAAGTGTCGAGACTTTCTGTCTTTAAGTGTCGACACTTATAGACCAAGTGTCGACACCAGTTGTGTAAGTGTCAACACAAGTCTACAAGGTGTCGACATAACTCCCTGTGTTGTAGATACTATGTCTCGACACAGATTCTTCTTCATGTGTCGACACTGAAATTGAGTGTCGACACAAGTACTTGATCTTCTGTAACTTGCTGAATTCTTCTAAGTGTCGACACATCTCCTTTGTGTCGACACAACTTCTTGTGTTGAATCTGTTAAGTGTCGACACTGCTTCTCGGTGTCGACACATAGTCTTCCATGTTGATACTTGCTGAGTGTCGACACAGCTCCTTTTGCCGACACTTGATTCTTCTGTTGAGACTTCAGCTGAGTGTCGACACATTCCCTTAGTGTCGACACTTGTACTTAGAATAATTTGACGATCTTGCTGTTCTTTGCTAAGTGTCGACACTGCTCCATGTGTCGACACTTTCTTCAAGTGTAGAGTCTTCAGCTGAGTGTCGACACATTGTTCTAGGTGTCGACACTTACTTCATGTGTTGACTCTTCTGTTGAGTATCGACACATTGTTCTGAGTGTCGACACTTACTTCAAGTGCTGACTCTTCTATTGAGTGTCGACACATTGTTCTGGGTGTCGACACTTATACTTAGTTTCTGCAGACTTTTGCTGAGTGTCGACACTGCTCCAAGTGTCGACACTTTCTGGTGTAGACACAGTTCTTCAAGGTGTCGACACTGCTCCTTGTGTCGACACTTTCTGTCTGCACTTTTCTTCATTGGGTGTCGACACAGCTCCTTGTGTCGACACTTTGTGTCTGGTGTCGACTCTGCATCCCAGGTGTCGACACAATGACTCCAAGTATCGACACTGCTTGTCTGGGTGTCGACACAAGTCTTCTTAAGTGTCGACACTTTCCCTCTGGGTGTCGACACATGGACTTAGAAACTTTTTGCTTCAGTCCAATAATTACTTAACCTGCACAAGTAAACTCAACATACATCAAATACATTATGATGTATATCATTGAGTTGGGTGAGACTTCTTCAAATCAGGTACATTTAAACCAATATACCCAACAATCTCCCCCTATTTGGAGAAGTCATAACCCTTAGTCAATGATATACACCATTCATAATTAAAATTACAAAATGATGTAAAGCAGGATTATATTCAGCAGGGTAAACATAAACATGTATAAATCACACATATATACACATACATCAACAAAGAACAAATAAGAAATAGACATATTCACAGAACAAACATGAAATATATTAATCATATATTGTTCTAATATCTGTCTTATACATTTTCAGAAGTTCACTAAATGTGTTACATCCAAAAGATTACAAAATAAACTTCAAGAAAATTTTAAATCTATTTTTGCTCTGGCTCCTTAATTACTATGCCTTTGCCAGCTTGGACTTTAGCTTGGACAGGAGCATCAGCAGTTTCAGCATCAACAGGCTTCTTGCCTTTCAGATCTTTCTTTTTAAGCTCTTCAACTTTGATCTTCTGCCTCTCAAAATAATGGTATGGCTTAGGAAAGTACTTGCTAGGCTCCTGAGCTGTAGGAGGTAGCTTTCCCATCTTTGCCTTCCTTCTATATTGAACAATGGCCTCCTGTCTAGATTCATGTTTCCTCCATTCAGCTTCAGAGAACAACTTGTTCCTGTCATGAATGTTATCCTTGGCAGCTTTCCAGGCAGTTAATATAATGTTTCTAGAGGTAGGGCTCCACTGTTCAAAGTCTGGCCTTTGTTCTGCTTGTTCCCTAAACCTCTTCTTAGACAACCTTGTCTCTTCTTCTTTCTGCAATGCCTCTTGCATGGCTTCAGTAATAGGCTGAACAACCTTTTCAATATGGACATTGTCCTTGCCCCCAGATGGGCTGTACATGGTCTGTACCTCAGCATGAATCATTTCAAAATCTGGAGGAGGATAAATGACTTGAGCTACTTTTGGTTGCTCACCTCCAAGATAGGCAGGGTTAATTCCAGATTCAGCAACATCATTGTCATCACACAGAGGAGGATATCCAAGTGTAGCTCTGATGGAATTTGATATCCACTTAGCATGGTCAGAGCTTGCCTTGACTAACACTCTCTCCCCCTTTATGACTTCTCTAGCCATATGATCTCTGACATCATCCTTCTGAAATCTGATTTGACTATCCAAGTATCTGATTCCATCTTTAAAGAAAGGTTTGAGCTTTTGAAGTTGTTCAGATATGGCCTTCTGGGAGGCTTGGATAGCAGTCTTAACAGCAGTAATTTCTTCTTGAAATGCTTTGTCAAAGTCAGCTTTAACAGCAGCAGTAGAAGTAGAGGGTTCAGCAGCCTTGTTCTTTAATTCAGTGACAATAGCATTATGGGAAGCAGTCAAATTGTCATTCATCCTTAGCTGATTTTCAAGAACATACCCTTGCTTCAATGCTATGTCATCCACTTGGGCTTTGATCTTCTCCTGGTGTGTATCCTAGTACACCACTGCATTTCCACCCTTGTGGAAGCATTCTGTCATCTCTTTCTTGTTAAGGTTCATTTCAAACCTTATAGACTTGATATCTTGGGCCAGATCAAATTGTAAGGATTTCTGCCCTTCATCCACATAAGCCTCTATGGCTTTTCTATGTTCATCCAGTTTTATCTGCAGGGCAATCATTAAAGCACTATAATCAACAGTTGGAGTTTGCTGAACTATATGCTGTGGGGCAATAGATTGTAAAGCCTTTTTATAACTTTGGCTTCTTCTTTTGAATACATAGAGTTTCTTTTGCTTAGCCCTAGTAGCCTCCTCATCTTTAGATTCTGAGGAGCTGGCTATGTCAACCCTCTCCTTAGGGCTAGGGGGCCTCTCTTTCTGCACTTTAGGTGCTTTCTCAGTTTCCTGCCTTACAGGCTCTTCCATAATGTGCACTTGCTCCCCCTCAGCAGCAGCATTCTCTCTATCAGCAGTAGCCTTGTCCATGTCAAAGTCATGTTGGTCTAGATTTAAAAATAAATCCTCCATAGTGTATTCTTGTGGTGATGGAGATGGAGAAATTCTAGGTTCTTCAACCACTGAATCAGGAACCACTTCAACAACAGCAGATGTGTCTTCTTTTGCAGCATCTGAGACTTGGCTATCCAGCTGGATTTGCTGATGATCATCAGACAAATCAGTATCTTCCATAAGAAATTCTAAAGTATTTAGGTCAGTGAGTACCTCTAGTATGGTGTTGGTGGCTTGTTCACTTTCCAGTGTAGAGGGTTCATCTACAACTGGAGGCTCCCCCTGGCTGTGATCCTTGTGGATGGGGCTAGCTTGAGGCAGCTCCCCCTGGATCTCAGCAACCTCTTGAGGAGCAGGAGTCTTCACTGCAGGCTCTTCTATATTCTCATCAGATGAGAAGACAACAAGCTCTTCACTTCCAGAACTGCTAGTGGACCCTTGTGCCACTGGAGCAATCTTCCTTTTCTTCTTAGGTGGAATTTCTTTCTCAGTAACTGTCTTCTCAGGGGTTGGCATTTCCTTTGACAACACCCTGTCCCATCTAGAGAAAATTCTCAGATCCATCCTTCTCATATGATTTATCTTGCTTCCTGCAGCTTGTTGCATTACCTATGGTATGACACCAGCTAGGTATAGACTTATAATTCTGCCCAGGTTGGGCTTCTTCAAGCTTTCCTTAATCTTCTCAAAGACTATCATAGACCAGTCAGTTTTTAGAGAGAAGATAATCCTTGTCATTATTCCAAACATATAGGCAGACACTCTGTCATGCCCTCCTGGCTTGCTGAGAATGACCTTTCCCACAATTTCAGAAAGAAACTTTCCTTGATTGTTCATTCCCTTCCTGTTAAACACAGAACCAATCTTCATTGTCAAATCTAATCCACACCAGGTTAAAGCGTCCCTGGTCCTTGAAGCAGTAACCTCATCTTCCTCTTGAGTTCTTGGCAATTGAAACACCTTCCTCAAGCTCTTTGGCGAAATCTTAACCTTAGTTTCATGAACTCTGGATTTGATTCTGTATCCAGATTCATCCACTTCAGCTCCATTTAGGAATTCAAGAACCTCTTTCTTCCATATCTTAGTAGGTTCTGAAACTAAATATTCTAACCCAGAATCGGCAACTAGGGTTACGACCGCCTGGATTTCTTGATCAGCATCAGTGAAAGCGCCGCGCACCAGCTCATATCCTTCGTTGACGTTCTCCTCTAGCTTAGGCGCCATTAGGGGTTGTAGAATTTGTCTTGAGAGAAGAGAGGCGTCGACACAGAAGCTTGGTCTCGAAACTTTGAAAGCGTGTCGACAAACAAAGACAAAACCCTATTTATACCTTTCTGATTTTGAAGATGAATAGGTGGGACAGCTAACTTAACATGTGTCGACACTGGTAATAAGTGTCGACACTGACTTATAATGTCTCGACACATATGTGTCGACACAAGTTTAGTCAACAGATTTTATGTGTCGACACTTGTTTATGTGTCGACACCACACAACTCGACACATAGTCAAGACTTTACTTAGAAAATTCTGAGTAAAACTTAAGTGTCGACACCACTTTTGATGTGTCGACACCTACTTGACATGTGTCGACACTAATATTCTGAAGTGTCGACACCAACTTCCTAGATGTGTCGACACCTTTTTCCTGAAGTGTCGACACCACTATTCTGTGTCGACATAGACTTGTCTATGTGTCGACACCTTTTTACTTAGCCAATTTCAATTCTGTAAACTTACTCTAATTTTATCATTCCTAGTTCAATTTTGAATCTATTGAACTTAGCTTCTTCTAGTGGCTTAGTGTACATATCAGCTACTTGATTATTAGTTTTAACATATTCTAATGAAATATCTTCTCTTTCTACATGCTCCCTAAGAAAATGATATTTAATTTCAATATGTTTTGTTCTACTATGGGATACAGGGTTATTAGCTATTAAAATAGCACTTGTAGAATCACAGAAAAGTGGAGTTCTACTTACCTGAAATCCATAGTCCTCTAGCTGATGTTGTATCCACAGAAGTTGAGCACAGCAACTTCCTGCAGCCACATACTCTGACTCTGCAGTGGAGATAGCCACACTGGTTTGCTTCTTGCTACTCCATGAAATTAGTCTCCCACCTAGGAATTAACAGGTTCCAGTAGTGCTTTTTCTATCTTCTTTGCATCCTGCAAAGTCTTCATCTGAATAACCTGTTAGTTCAAAATCTCCATTCCTAGGGTACCAGAGGCCTAGATAGGGAGTGCCCTTTAAATATCTCAATATTCTTTTGACTGCTGTCAAATGAGACTCTTTAGGGCAGGCTTGATACCTAGCACAGATACATGTAGCATACATGATATCTGGTCTACTAGTAGTCAAGTATAATAGGGAGCCAACTATCCCTCTATACAAGGTTTTATCTACAGGTTTCCCTGCATCATCCTTGCTGAGAGACATACTTGACCCCATAGGAGTCTTCATGGTACTGGATGAATCCATACCATACTTCCTTATGAGTTCTAGGGTGAACTTGGACTGACAAATGGATAAACCACTCTCAGTCTGTGTAACTTGGAGACCCAAGAAAAACTTCAGCTCTCCCATACTACTCATCTCAAACTGACCTTGCATAAGTTTTGCAAACTTTTTGCAAAGGCTGCTTTCAGTAGACCCAAATATAATGTCATCTACATATATTTGGACTAGTATAACTTTGCCTCTAGATTCCCTAAGGAATAGAGTCTTATCTATTTTCCCCCTTGAGAACTTGTTCTCAATGAGGAAACTAGATAGGGTTTCATACCAAGCCCTAGGGGCTTGTTTTAACCCATATAAAGCTTTCCTAAGTCTATAGACATGATGAGGTAGAGTTGAATCAACAAAACCTGAAGGCTGTTCCACATAGTCTTCTTCCTTAAGATTACCATTCAGGAATGCTGACTTGACATCCATTTGGTAAACCTTGAATCCTTGATAAGTTGCATAGGCCAAGAACATCCTTATGGCTTCTAGTCTGGCTACTGGAGCAAAGGTTTGATCAAAGTCAATACCTTCTTCTTGCCTATAACCTTTTGCAACCAGTCTTGTTTTATTCTTAATGATGACCCCTTGTTCATCCATCTTATTCCTGTAGATCCACTTGGTTCCTATTATATTGTGGTCTTTAGGTTTCGGAACAAGTTCCCAAACCTTGCACCTTTTGAACTGATTAAGCTCTTCTTGCATTGCTTCAGTCCATTGTGGATCCAGTATTGCTTCTTCAAACTTCTTAGGTTCAACTTGAGACAGAAAACTGGAGTAGATTGCTGCATTTAGGTTTCTGCTGCTGGTTTGTACTCCTTGTCTTGGATCTCCAATAATCTGCTCTACTGGATGATCTCTTAGATGCCTGTTGGCTGGAGGCATCCTAACTTCTGGTTGAACCTCTTCAGCATCTCCATCATGCTGTATACCTTGAACTTCATCAGCAATTGGCACATGTAGTTCTCCCCCTGGACAACAGCTACTGTCTTCTACTTGCTGTCTTGCAGCAGGTACTTCTTCTATAGTAAGCTTGTCCATCTTCTTTGTTAAACCTGTGGGGCTGCATACACTACTAGACAACTCATTGTTAATAAGTTTAGTCTCATCAAAAACTACATGCACAGATTCTTCTACAACTTGTGTAGACAAGTTGTAGACTCTATAAGCCTTACTATTATTGTTGTACCCAACAAAAATTCCCTCTTGGGACTTGGCAACAAACTTAGTCAAGTAAGACTTCCCATTGTTAAGTATGAAGCATTTGCAACCAAAGATCCTGAAGTAGGATATGTTTGGTTTCCTGCCTTTCACAACTTCATAGGGGGTCTTGTTAAGCCTTTTAGTGATGGTAGCCCTATTTATAACATGACATGCAGTGTTAACTGCTTCAGCCCAAAAATACTCTGGCAGTGATGTATCACTTAGTAGGGTCCTACCAGCCTCTATCAAAGTCCCATTCTTCCTCTCAGCAATGCCATTTTGCTGAGGTGTTCTAGGTGGAGAGAATTCTTGAAATATCCCAAATTCTTCACATAGTTTTGTCATGCTATCAGACTGAAATTCAGTACCATGGTCACTTCTAATTTTGACCACTGTACTATTTAGTTCATTCTGAATTTGCTTGACAAAGCTATAGAAGACACTAGGTGTTTCAGATTTCTGTCTTAAGAAGAACACCCAGGAAAACCTTGAGTAGTCATCTACAACTACAAGGGTATAGACCTTCCTACCTAAGCTGTGAACTGACATTGGACCAAAGAGATCCATATGCAAAAGGTATAAGCACCTCGCAACATCTTTGTTTTCTATGCTTCTAAAGGTGGATTTAGTCTGCTTGCCCTTTTGACAAGCTGAGCAAATACCATCTTTAACACACTTAACTTGAGGACCATTCCTCACTAACTCTTTGCTAAAGAGTTTGCTAATAGTCTTGTAGTTAAGATGGGCAAGCCTCTTGTGCCATTTGACACAATGAGAGACTGTCTCATCAGCTACAAGACACACTGGAGAACCATTGTTCTCAATCATAATGTCTAAGCAATAGACATTCCTTTTCCTATAACCAGTCAAAATGATCTCTTGATCACTTGACCTCTTGATATGACAACCATTTTTAACAAATGAGATGTCATACCCTACATCACTTAATTGACTTATACTTATTAGGTTATGTTTCAACCCTTTAACATAAGCCACTTGAGTAATGGTAACCAAGTTGCTAGAAATGTTACCAAATCCTTTGATGATTCCTTTTTCAGAACCACCAAAGGTGACTTTTGGACCATCTTTTATTGGAATGTAGTCCCTTAGTAATCTTCTAGTTCCAGTCATATGTCTGGAATATCCACTGTCCAAGTACCATGTTGGGGTATGGCCACTTGGACTCACCTGCAAAACAGATTAATGAACCTTAGAACCCAAAGAATTCTTGGGTCCTTGGTACTTGTTAGTTTGTAACTTAACAAAACTACCTACTGGCTTTCCAACAGGTAGTTTGGTACTCACTTTGGCACTAACATTGTGCCAACAGTCCACTGCAAAGTGGCCAACCTTGCCACAGCACCAACATTCAAACTTATTGTACCTTTGCTTAGGTACTGCCTTTGCTGGTTTATCTACATCAGACTTGTTGAATGTTGGGGCTTTGCCCTTGGACTTAGACTTGGACTGCTCAGTCCTTGCAGGTCTAATAAAACCCAGTACAGCCTTGTCTTTATGATGAACAAATTCATCAATTAAAGGTAGCACTGACTTAGGTTTAGAAAATCTAGCAACAAGCTCTCTCTCTTTCTGAAGATTGATCTCCAGACTCTTGATTTGATCATTCTTAAAAGTGATAGTCCCCATCTGAATCACTGTTATGTGTTTCAGCCTGGCTATCTCATTAAGCTTTTGATCAAATATCTTCTCAGAATCTGTTGCAACAGCTTTAAGATCAGCAATTTCCTTTGCCTGACTTTTGGCTAGGGACTTGCTCTTCTTGTAAGCTTGCAACAGCACTTTATATTCATCTATAAGCTGATAAATATCATCCTCAGACTCAGATACACTTTCATCACTTGATGAAGATGAGTCTGATTCTGTACTGGAACAAGAAACTGAACTTAGAGTTGAACTTTGTACCTTACTGGGTCCTGGCTGCTCCAGGATTTTGTCATGCTCTGTCAAAGCCATTAGCCCTTGGCATTGACTATCTTCTTGTTCATAAATAGACTCCATAATCTGCATAAATTCTTCTTCTTCTTCTTCTTCTTCAACAAACAGCCCTATGTAAGCCTCAACCTCAGACTCAGTTTCTGAAGAAGAGATATCTGATAGAGTCTTCTCCTTCTTGGCAACAAAAGACTTTTCTTTCTTGCCTTTAAAATGAGTCTTCTTCTTGTCACTAGACTCTTTTCTCTTTTCAGGACAATCTGCAATAACATGGCCTTGTCTATTGCAGCAATATCATACTATCTTTGAACCAGTTGCCTTGCTAGATGATGTCCTCTTCCTGTCTTTCTTTGAAGACTTTTTGTTCTGATAGAAGTCTTCTTTTCCTTTTGAAGTAGAAGGCCTTGACCTCCACTGTTTCTTCTTCAAGAATTTCTGAAAATGTCTAGTGAAGGCATCAAAGTCTTCATCACTTTCACTGCTTTCAGACTTTGTGCTGACTGACTCATCTGACTCTAATTCAACTACCTTTGGAGGTGGAGTTGGTGACTTATTCCTGCACTTTCTGGAGGCTTCTGTCTTGTAGGCTACTGTTTTTTCCTTGTGTTCAGTTCTTGTTGATTTCTCCTCCTCTTTCCTCACTGTCAATTGCATTTCATAAGACAATAACTTGCCAAACAGTGTAGGTGGAGGAATTTCTCCCAACTTAGCCATTTCTCTTATGGCACAGATCTTGGTGTCCCAATCTTTGGTTAGGGACCTCAGGAACTTGTCATTTAGTTCATAGTTACTGAACTCTCTTCCATAAGACATGAGTTCATTCACTATCCTGTAGAACTTCTTATAGTACTCAGTTATGCTATCACCCTTTCCTTGTCTAAAACTTTCATACTCCTGATTTAGCAAGGATTTTCTATCTTGTCTAACTTCTTCAGATCCCTCCATATACACAATAAGAGTGTCCCATATCTCTTTGGCTGTCTTACAGTGTATAAGATTCTGAAAGGTTGCATCATCTATGACACTCACTATAATGTTTTGTGCCCTCTTGTCCATGGTGGCTAGGACAATCTCATCCTTAGTCATTTCAGAGAAATCCTTTGGAGTTCTCTGATTTGCATCTAGAACAGATATCTTCATGGGCACATAAGGCCCTTCCTTTACTGTGATGTATATCTTAGGGTCAGAGGCTTCCATAAACAGCCTTACCCTTTCCTTCCAGATCTCAAAGATCTCTTTCCTGCATATGGACAATTTCATGGATCCCAATTCCTTGTGATTTTCAGAGGAACACATGGTTCTTGATTTTCTTGAATCTGTATTTTGACTTAGACTGAATCTGCCAATCAGGATCTCCTCAGACTGTTAGTCCTTTTTGAGGAACCTCCCTCTGATACCACTTGAAAGATATAGTACCTAAACACCTAGAGGGGGGGGGGGGGTGAATAGGTGACCTATTTTTTTTTAAGACTTTAATGGCAGCAATCAGTTATATCACAGAACCTATACTACTTTTGCACATCAATCACACAAGCATTCACAATCACACCACAATCACAGCAAACACAGAGTTTTATAGTGGTTCCCCAAGCTTTGGGTACATCCACTTTCCCCCCTTCGCCTATCTAGCAGTGTACTAGATTCGGCCAAACTCCTCCACTGTCTCAGAACCCAAAATGGTTCCTACACCTCAGGCCCAAGGCCATACAACTCAGCTTTATCCCAAAGCCTACACTCAGCCACAAAGGCCTACACTCAGCCAACAAGGCCTACACTCAGCCAAAAAGGCCTACACTCAGAGATTTCAATCTCCTACACTTAGGCTCTCAAGCCCTACCCTCAGCCTTTATAATTACAGGCTTACAATTCACTCAGATCCAAAGGATCCTACAAGATAAAATGATTTTACAAATATTAACTCAATAACTCAGAAACAAGAGAGGGGAGTTGAGAGTTTCTTGATGAGTTCTTGGAAGAACTCAGCTGGATTCAATCTGACTTAGCTTTCTTCAAAGCTTCTTGAAAGTAGAACTGAATAAGATTGTCTCCTTCTGCAGTTGATCCTTGACCTCTGCTTCTTAAGATCTAGAACAAAACTGAATCCTTCTTCTCAGCCTAGTTCCAATGGCTGATTTCTTGGATGGAGCCCTCTCTCTCCAACTTCTTAGATCTGCACTTGGACAGCTAGATCTTCTTTATTTGATACTTGATCAATAACTCTGTGTACCACTTTAATAACTTGTTCAACAATAATCTGAACAACAGTTTCTGTAAACTGTATGAGCCTATTTATAGGCCTTCTTCATGGTAACCGGCTGGTCCGGTCCATAACTGAATTCTGACATCTCTGACAGGTGCTGTAGACCGGCTGGAACAGCAGCTGTCAAGTCATCCAGTCAATTCTTGAAAATCTCTAACTGTCTGAAAGTGTCGAGACTTTCTGTCTTTAAGTGTCGACACTTATAGACCAAGTGTCGACACCAGTTGTGTAAGTGTCGACACAAGTCTACAAGGTGTCGACACAACTCCTTGTGTTGTAGATACTATGTCTCGACACAGATTCTTCTTCATGTGTCGACACTGAAATTGAGTGTCGACACAAGTACTTGATCTTCTGTAACTTGCTGAATTCTTCTAAGTGTCGACACATCTCCTTTGTGTCGACACAACTTCTTGTGTTGAATCTGTTAAGTGTCGACACTGCTTCTTGGTGTCGACACATAGTCTTCTATGTTGATACTTGCTGAGTGTCGACACAGCTCCTTGTGTCGACACTTGATTCTTCTGTTGAGACTTCAGCTGAGTGTCGACACATTCCCTTAGTGTCGACACTTGTACTTAGAATAATTTGACGATCTTGCTGTTCTTTGCTAAGTGTCGACACTGCTCCATGTGTCGACACTTTCTTCAAGTGTAGATTCTTCAGCTGAGTGTCGACACATTATTCTAGGTGTCGACACTTACTTCATGTGTTGACTCTTCTGTTGAGTGTCGACACATTGTTCTGAGTGTCGACACTTACTTCAAGTGCTGACTCTTCTATTGAGTGTCGACACATTGTTCTTGGTGTCGACACTTATACTTAGTTTCTGCAGACTTTTGCTGAGTGTCGACACTGCTCCAAGTGTCGACACTTTCTGGTGTAGACACAGTTCTTCAAGGTGTCGACACTGCTCCTTGTGTCGACACTTTCTGTCTGCACTTTTCTTCATTGGGTGTCGACACAGCTCCTTGTGTCGACACTTTGTGTCTGGTGTCGACTCTGCATCCCAGGTGTCGACACAATGACTCCAAGTGTCGACACAAGTCTTCTTAAGTGTCGACACTTTCCCTCTGGGTGTCGACACATGGACTTAGAAACTTTTTACTTCAGTCCAGTAATTACTTAACCTGCACAAGTAAACTCAACATACATCAAATACATTATGATGTATATCATTGAGTTGGGTGAAGCTTCTTCAAATCAGGTACATTTAAACCAATGTACCCAACAAGGGAATTAGCTCTTGAGTAGTCAAAATATAACTCTCGAGTAGCCAAGTCAATTACTTGAGTAGATCCTCTCTTATTCTCGAGTTCACAGAATTTCCTCTCTGAAAACTTCCTAAGTCATTTACTCGAGTAGTCCTATTAGTACTCGAGTAGATTAGTCTTTTGTCTCGAGTTATAGAAGACAAGATTTAGTGATGTTTTACTTCACTCGAGTACTCAAGTTCATGTACTCGAGTAGTCTATCTACTAATCGAGTACTCCAGGTTTAATACTCGAGTGATAAGATTTTCATCTCTCCGAATTTTTCTAAGTTCTTTACTCGAGTAGTAATTTTCATATACTCGAGTAGATTATCTCCTCTCGAGTAGTCCAGTTCCAGTACTCGAGTATCATGTATTCTTCTCACAAAAATTTTTCCAAGTCTTTGACTCGAGTAGTTCTTCTATCTCTCGAGTAATATATCCAGTACTCGAGTAGTCTATTTCCACTACTCGAGTAGTTCAACTCCAAGTCTTGAGTAATTATATTATCACTCGAGTAAATCATTTTGTACTCGAGTAATTACTCATTCTTTCTGAATTTTTCTCCAAGACTTCTACTCGAGTAGTCTCAGTCTATTCTCTCGAGTATTGTTATTAAGTACTCGAGTAGATAACATTTTACTCGAGTAAAACTGTCGGATTTTTCCAGAAAATTGCTAAGTCCAGATTTGACGGGAATTTCAAATGCCGTGACGTGATTGGTCCACGTGTACGTCATTAAGGCTAATTATGACCGTTAGGGAGATCATATATAAGTTCTTGTCAAAACTAACAAACCCTAAGTGCTGTCAAGCATTATTCTAAGAATTTCTGAATCCTATTCTCTCTGTCCAAAAACAGAAGCCGCCGCCGATCTTCTTCGTGCAAGTCGCCAGGGATTTCGATTTAAAGAATTTCAAATCCAGTTGGGTCGGTATGCGAGAAGTCAAAGAATTTCAAAGATTCTTCTCATATTCTCTCGGATCGTGTGAAGTCAAAAGAATTTCAAATCCAATTCTTGCCGAAGTTCTTCTTCAACCTATTCTGATAAAGCCGCAAAGATTAAGAGGAAGACCTTGGATGACTGTTTCCAGATCTAAGAAATTATTACTGTTTGTATTTCATTATTCTCAATTTAATTCTTGTTGGAGATTTCTCTCCGAGTGTAGGAGCTTTTGCCTCCGAGGTGTAGGAAATGTTTATCTTCCGAGTGTAGATCCATGTTGTGGATCGAGATTATAGGAACATTGTTCCAAGGTGTAGGATTGGTTTTCAATCCGAGATAGTGGAGTAGCCGAGTCTAGTGCTTTGCTAGATCGGTGAGGGAAAGTGGATGTACCAAAGGTTGGAGAACCACTATAAATCTTTTGTCGTCTGTGAATGTTTGATAGATAATTGTGTGCATAGATCTCTAAATTTTTATTCCGCAAAAAGACCTACAACTCACCTATTCACCCCCATCTAGGTGATTTAGGTAGACAACTGAACACTTTCAGGCGTGTCGATGATGATGAAGTGACATCTAATTGAAGATCTGCCCAGGGTGATCAGAAGGTCCACCCCCCTTCTACCTCTTTATTCTCTCCTGAGAAGCCAAAGAGTGGCCCGTCCACAGCTTGGACTCTGGACGCTTTTACCTGAACCCCGACGAAGGTTCTTTTGAAGATCATGTTCACCGAACTCCCGTTGTCCACCAGGATTCGGTCGACGGTGAAGTCCTCTATAGCAGCTTGGATGACTAGGGTATCATGGAATGTATTCTCATTCCCTAGCATGTCCTCTTCCGAGAAAGTGATCTCTTCCAACAATTGCGGATTCTGCGAGGTCGAGGAGACGGTCTGAGGGGCGACGCTCTTCCGATAGATTTGGTGGAGACTGCCCTTGCGGGAAGCTCCAAGTCCGGCCCAGCCATTGATCACACTGACTTGCCTACCTCCTGGTCCGTGAATCACCTCTCTGCGACCTCCCAGGTCGACCCGATCTTCATTCCTCCTCCTCGCTGATGCTTGGAATGCTACATGCCCCACATGGACCTCCTGCCTTTATTGCTCCCTCTCTGCCACTCCAGCCTCCAACCTCCTCCTTGCTTCCCAAAACTCCGAGCAGGCCAATGTCCCATGCCCCTCTACCCGATGAATATCGCAGTAGAGGGGAATCTAGGCCTCCTGACGCATCGTCCGTTGCTCCTTTTGGTGCGCTTGTTCCCATACCGGGCGATGGTAATCGCCTCTCTTCTTCCTTCTCCTCTGCCTTCCTCCTGCCAGTTGTCGTTCCTCCTCTCCTCTGGCTGGAAACGTGGCAGAACCGGTGGCCTCCACTCGGGACGATTCTCAGGATATTGGAATCGCCTCTCTTCTCCTCTCCTTGCTGGAGCCTCTGCGGGCCTCCTCTCTTCTTGTCTCTGAGGCCTCTCTTGCCTCATCCGTTCCTCTGCCCTACTGGGTTCTTCCCTTCTTTGTTCATCTCTCCTCGTCTCTCTTTTCATTGGCTCCTCCCTTCTCGGTTCTTCCCTTCTCCTCTCGACCTGTCTCTCCGACAACCTTCCACCTCTTGACTCCAAAGGTGTTCCTTTCGCTTTCCCCAATGCCTCTTACCCATCCAGTTGCGCCAAGAAGTCCTTTTTTCCCCTTTCCCTGGATGAACGTATTCACCCTCTCCACCATTTTTTTGAAGGATCTCAGGGGGTTTGGTCCCCATCTCCTTGCTGAATAGCCCCTGCTTCAAATCGAACTTGAGGGCGTGCATCAAAGTGAAACCGTCCACCTCCTCCACCTCTAAGACCTACTCCTGAAAGTGATCGATGTAGTGACCTAAACTCTCATACTGTCCTCAGGTAATCTTGTAGAGGGCCGTCACCACCTTCTTCCTCTTCTTAGATGTCGAAAACCTCGCCATGAGGCCTCGATGCAGATTGGAGAAGCAGTAAATGGAACTGGCTAGCAATTGGTGGAATTAATTGTTGGAGCATGCGTTCCGCGCTTCTTAGTTTGAGAATACCAAATCCCGGATGTATTTGATCTTGGTATGTATTTTAAATGTGCAGGGATAACAACATTTTTATGTACACAATAAAGGCTGAGCATGGCATTGATGAAAAGGAAAAACGCGCTATCACCGGCGATAACGCTAACGCGGGCGATAGCGTTAATCCTGCTGACGTCAGCCTTAATCCGCACGTTGCCGCGCACGAAGTCAGTCACGATCAGCGATATCGCCGGGCGATACCGATGTCGCCGCGCGATATCCCACGATCGTCACGTTCTCCGCTCAGATCTGAAAATCAGTGCGACGTGTGCCACGTGTCAAGCAACGGAGAGTTATCACTATCGCGGGGCGTTAACGCTAACGCCGGCGATAGCGTGAAATGATATATACGGCCAAAAATTTCAGGGAAGGGTTGGATCGTGCAGAGCTTTGTTTTCCCAGAGAATTTTCAGAGCCTTCATCTCCGTTTCCAGACGAACTCCCTTGGTCCGTTGAAATCTCAAGAGCGAAGGAGATACGACCGTGTGTTCAAGATTGGAGATCTTCTCGTTGGTCCATCATCATCTTCAGAGCTCGTGATTTTGAGGGAGTTTTTAAGTTTTACTATTGTACTTTCATTTTCATCTTTTATCTTTGTAATTGGGTAGGGAAAATCATCACCTTGTGTGTGGTGTCTAAGTCCGTGTGTGGCTTAGGAGAAAATCACCACCTTATGTGTGGTGTCTAGGTCCGTGTGAGGCTTAGGAGTAAATCGCAGTGAGTTGTGCAGCGTCTAGATCATAGGTTTGATCTAGGGGGAGGCTAGTAGGCATATCTAGGGAGATATTGACTATAGCCTACCGGTTCTTGGGAGAAGGATCAGTGAAAAACAAAGCTAAAAACTATTATCGTTGTAAGCCTTGATTTCAAGCTTTATTGGAATCATTTTACATATTCGTTTTGAAGAAGTATAATATTGTTATTCATTTCATTGATCTGTCTCATTCATAGTAGCTAGTCTTTTATTTTATAAAAAGTTAAAAATTTTAAAGAGCCCTTATTCACCCCCCCTCTAAGGGCGCCACAAGATCCTACAAGTGGTATCAGAGGTTGGTTATTCCGAATACGGTTTCACCACCAGGAATTATGGCGCAGCATGACCATGCTTTCTCTGAGGGGCAAGGAATTAGCAGACCTCCATTATTCACTGGATCTGACTATAATTACTGGAAAACTACGATGAAGTGTTTTCTTATTTCCCTTGATATTGAGGTTTGGAATATGGTAGAGACTAATTATGTTCATCCCACTTATACAGTAGGCAATGTAGAAATGGAAAAACCAAAAGATAAATGGGATGATCAAGATAAACTAAGATGCAAAAATAATGCAAAAGCCATGAATGCATTATTTTGTGCATTAGATAGGACTGAATTTAATAGAACGTGTGCTTGTAGTAATGTTTATGAGATTTGGAATTTACTTGAAGTAACTCATGAAGGTACCTCGCAGGTGAAGGACTCGAAGCTGTTTCAACTTGAATCGGAATTTGAAAAGTTTAGGATGGAAGTGGATGAGGACGTAAACTCAATGTACACCAGATTCACCAAGATAGTGAATGACTCAAAAGTGCTTGGAAAATTTTTTTCAAATGGTGATTTGGTGAGAAAACTTCTTAGATCTCTCCCCCCTAAGTTTAATCCCAAAGTGACGGCTATTTCTGAATCTCATGATCTTAAATCTCTGAATATTGAAAGCCTGATTGGGAACTTGAAAACTCATGAAGTTGAATTGAAAATTCAACAACAAGAGTACATGGAGCCTAAGAAGAAGGGGTTGGCTCTAAGATCTAAGAAAGAAGAATGCAGTAATTCTGAGGATGAAGAAGATGATGAGGAGAGTATTTTTGTAAGAAAGTTTAAAAAATTTATGAGAAATCCGGAGAGGAGAAATGCTTTTAAAAAGTACTTTAAGAAGGAGACGTTTAGAAAGAAAAAACAAAAGGATGACGACGATGAGGAGGAAGAGAGACCCCCACCGGAGTGCTATCATTGCAGGAAGTTAGGACACATTCGAAGCAAGTGTCCAAAGTATTTGAAAGATCTTAAAGAAAAGAAGCACAAAGGGAAGAAGAAGGTCCTGAAGGCTGAAACATGGGATGATACTACCTCTGAGGGTGCAAGCAGTTCAAGCTCAAGCGAGGAGGAGGCCAATATGTGCCTAATGGGAAAAAGCGTCACATCTGATGACGAGTGCAGTGTCCAAAGCGACACTGAGGTAACTCCTCCAACTTATGATGAATTATTTTCTGAATTTTTAAATACTTGCAAATATCTTGAAAAAAGCTTAAAAGATAATGATATTCTTAAAACTGAAAATAAAGTTTTAATTAAAGAAAACAAAAAATTGTTAAATGAAAATAAGACTATTGGAAAAGAAAAAGTCTCTTGCCAAGAGTGTGATCACTTTATGGGAAGAATAAAAGAACTTGAAGAATCCCTTTCCAAATCTCATTCAGAAATAAAAATTCTCAATAAAAAGAATGAGATTTTAGAGAGAGATCTGAAATCTTCTATTTCCAAAGTCTATGAAGGAAAGAAAGCTTTTGAACGTAGATGTGTAAATCTAGTATCCGAGAACAATGAAATGAGAAAGCAGATTCATGACCTAACACTAGCCATGAAAAAATTTGGTTTGGGCCAAAGATCACTGGATATGATCTTAGGTTACCAATGTCATGGATCTGGAAGGTTTGGACTCGGATACACGACTGGAAGCTATCGCCCGGCGATAGGTACTACCGCCGGCGATAGCGAGAAATCCAGAAAGTCAAATTTTAACAATTATGATAATAGTAAATTAACTGATACTACCTTTTCTCACAGTAAAAGTCCAGAGAAGTTATATTCTTCTTGCTACATTACATGTGCCAAATGCAATAGATTTGGTCACACCACGGACTCGTGCTGGAAGAAAGGAAAAAGTAAAATTAAGCAAATCTGGATGCCTAAGGCCTCTACCTATACTATGGGTGGAACCACTTGGGTAGCCAGATCTTTACTCACATCCTCTTTCTAGGTGTGTTGGCAGGCTAAGGACAAAGAAGACGTGTGGTACTTGGACTCAGGTTGTTCAAAGCACATGACGGGCAATAAAGAGAAGTTTCTTAGCCTGGAGATGAAGAAAGGAGGAGTCGTTACATTTGGAGATAATGGAAAAGGAAAAATCATCGGCATCGGTGTTGTGGGTAACGAAAGTTTTTCAGTTTCAAATGTTTTGTTAGTAGAAGGTTTAAAACATAATTTGATTTCTATTAGCCAACTATGTGATAAGGGTTTAAATGTTTTGTTTGAATCTTCTACAAATTTATGCAAAATTATTGATTCCAAAACAAATGAAATTGTTTTTACCGCCCCTAGATGTCATAACGTATATATGATTAAATTTTATGATTTTTCAAATTCTACTTTAAAATGTTTTTTATCAAAAAATGATGAGTTAGAATTATGGCATAGGCGACTTGGACATACTAGTGCAAAGTTAATTAAAAAACTTTCAAAAGATAAATTAATCAAAGGTTTACCATTGCTAGATGGAAATTTGTCTTCATTATGTGAGCCTTGTCAAAAAGGGAAATTTACAAAATCATCTTTTAAAAGTAAAAATATTATTTCTACAACTAGGCCACTCCAATTAATTCATATGGATTTATTTGGGCCAATCACTATTTCTAGCTTAGGAGGTAGAAAGTATACATTTGTATTGATTGATGATTATTCACGTTTTTGTTGGACCTTGTTTCTAACCTCAAAATCCGATGCGTTTTCAGAATTTTCTAAATTATGTTTGCGTATTCAAAATGAATTTGAGCTAAAAATTAAACGCATACGTTCGGATCATGGAGGGGAATTTGAAAATGAAAAGTTTATTTCTTTTTGTACGGAGTTAGGAATTAAACATGAATTTTCCGCTCCACGCACACCACAGCAAAATGGTGTAGTGGAGAGGAAAAATAGGATTCTTCAAGAGCTAGCCCGTACGATGTTATCTGAATTTTCTTTACCAAAATCTTTTTGGGCTGAAGCGGTGAGTACTACAAGTTATGTAATTAATAGAATAATGCTTCGCCCTATTTTAAAAGTAACTCCTTATGAATTAATTTTTAATAAAAAACCAAGTGTTTCTTATTTCAAAGTTTTTGGGTGTAAATGTTTTATTTTAAATTCTAAAGATTCCTTAGGAAAATTTGATGAAAAATGTGATGAAGGAGTTTTCATTGGGTATTCTTCAACTAGTAAAGCTTATAGAATTTTTAATAAACGAACAAAAATAGTTGAAGAATCTATTCATGTTAGGTTTGATGAGATTGTTCCATGTGTAGATAAGAAAACTACAGGAAAAGAAGATACACCCCTTCCTTTGATGGAAAATGATGGTGAAGAACTTGAAAGGAATGAAGAAGGAAAAGAAGAAGAAGAAAGAGAACAACATGTCCCTCCAAGGGAATTGATATTTTCAAAGGATCATTCGAAGGAGCTTATTATTGGAGATCCACAAAAAGGGGTAAGTACTCGTTCTTCTTTACATGTTTTATTTTCAAACCTTTGCTTTGTCTCTGAAATAGAACCAAAAGATGTTTCCACCGCTTTAAATGATGAATTTTGGTTTTTAGCTATGAATGAAGAACTTAATCAATTTGAACGTAATAAGGTTTGGAATCTTGTAGAACGACCCAAAAATCATCCTGTAGTTGGAGTAAAGTGGATTTTTAAAAATAAATTGGATAGTAATTCTAGAATTGTTAGAAATAAAGCCAGATTAGTTGCAAAAGGTTATGCACAAATTGAAGGGGTAGACTATGATGAAACTTTTGCACCCGTTGCTAGACTAGAAGCAGTTAGGATATTTCTTGCATTTGCTTGCTTTAAAAGATTTAAATTATATCAAATGGATGTCAAAACTGCATTTTTAAACGGGTATATAAAAGAAGAGGTTTATGTAGAACAACCCCCTGGCTTTATTAATGAAAAATATCCAAATTATGTTTATAAATTAGATAAAACACTTTATGGGTTAAAACAAGCACCTCGTGCTTGGTATGATCGTTTAACTCAATACTTATTAAAGCACGATTATAAAATGGGAAGTGCCGATTCTACACTCTTCATTAAGCAAATTGATCATGATTTAGTTATTTTGCAAATTTATGTTGATGATATAATTTTTGGAGCCACTAATGAAGAGTTATGCAATGAAGTAGTTCAAATCATGAAAAATGAATTTGAAATGAGCATGGTAGGAGAACTTTCATATTTTCTAGGTTTTCAAATTACGCAAAAACATGATGGTATTTTTATTTGCCAATCCAAGTATATTCATGATATGTTAAAAAGATTTGGATTTGCTAACCTTAAACATGCAAATACTCCTATGAGCGCTTCATTGAAATTGGGAAAAGATGAAAGTGGTATTTCAATTGACCAAACCCTTTATAGAAGTATGATTGGGTCTTTATTATATTTAACTTCTTCTAGACCCGATATTATGTTCGCCGTTTGTTTATGTGCTAGGTTTCAAGCTAATCCAAAAGAATCACATTTAAAAGCGGTGAAACGTATTTTTAGGTACCTTATAGGAACATCTAAACTAGGCTTATGGTATCCTCATAATGACTCTTTCATTTTACATGGATATTCTGATTCTGATTATGCGGGGTGTTCATTAGATCGAAAGAGCACAAGTGGCACTTGTCACTTTATCGGCCCAACACTTATTTCTTGGTCGAGTAGGAAACAGAACTCTGTTGCCCTCTCCATTACTGAGGCCGAATATATTGCACTTGGTAGTTGTTGTGCTCAAGCACTTTGGATGACACAAACACTAGAAGATTTTGGCGTATACCAAAATAATGTTGAATTAAAATGTGATAGCAAAAGTGCTATCGATTTAACAAACAATCCCGTATTACATTCTAGATCCAAACACATAGATGTTCGTCATCATTTTATAAGGGATCACATAAAGAAGGGCCATATTAAAATAAATTTTATTGGAACCGATTCTCAAATAGCAGATATTTTCACCAAACCACTTAATGATTCACGCTTTTCAATGTTACGACTAGAACTTGGAATCTTAGAATTATAAATAAAATTTAAGAACTAGCCAACACATATAAATAACAGAAAACATAACATAAAACTGGGCAGTACATAGGATAACACTGAAACAGAAAGTACAAACAACAGAACCACAAATTAAAAGAGTTTTCACTATCGCCAGGCGACAGCACTATCGCCGGCGATATCACAGATACATTACACCATAAGATATTACATCACTGATCATAAACAATCACTCATCCATGTTCTCTTCAGCAGACACATTCACATCTTCACTGGAAGTCGGAGTTGGTTCTCTAGGCCTTCGCGTCCGCCTTATTGAATGTCGTGGAGGATCCTCGACTGGACTCCCCCATTCTCGTTCTTCTTCCGGAGTTGGCTTTAATTTCAGCCCCTTTACCAGAAATTTCATGAATTTGCGAAAACCGGAATGATTACGCCTTTGTTCCTCTTTCATCTGCTCCATAGTCTCTCTTAGATCCTCAATAGATTCACGCAAAGAACCTCCCCTTTGGAGTGGTTGTCTTGATGGCGAGGCAGCCCTAGGAGATGGACCTCTAGCTGGTTCTACGGTATGTATCGCCGGGATACAATCATCAATGTAGAACTCCTGATCTATCCAATCATATTTCTAATATACTATCCTTTGAATAACACTTCCTAATGGAAGTGTATTCAGTTTCCTCCTAAGGGGATGCTTCATTTTATATGTATATCGTATGATGGATAACACAAAATCGGCCACGTCAAACTTGACTCTCTCTAATACATAATACGTCACTAAGCTCAATTGAGCCGTGATCTTCTTTGTGTCACCGGATTTCAACATAACCGTGTTCCTTAATATGTCTTGAATCACAAATGCATCGCGAGAGAGTGATGAGACGTCTTGAATCAAACTCCTATTTTCTTTTCCATGAAGGACTTGGTTCAGAATACTCCAATCACGATCCTTATGGTAATTCTCTACTATATCAATAACATGATCCTCACAAGTGGCAAGACTATATTCTCGTCTCAAATCAGCATGAGTAATATCTATTTGCGCTCCTTGGATTCGAGACCTTACTCCTCCATTCAACCCAGTATATTTAGGGTCTTCCAAATTATTATAAAAATCCCTTACGAAGATGGAGCTAAAAGTGTTCGGTACAATGAGAGACATTATACCTGACTCAACAAGTAGTTCATAGATATGTGGTGGCAGTGATTCATCCAAAAGTTTCGCGATCCCAACTGACGCATTCTCAATTCCCGGGTATGTTTGATATGATGCATGAGGATTGCGGCTGGTACTCTTTCTTGCGCGGGATGATGATGCCATTTCCTGAAACCATAATTAAAATATCGTGTTAACTCAAGAAATTAAATTTTCCAAGTTTTCTTCTGCCGCCGGCGACAGCACTAACGCCGGGCGATAGTAGAAAATCTTCGTTTTTGAAATAACCGGTATATTTTCTCTCTTAGGTTCAGAAAAATTACTAAACTTCCATACATCTCAAAGATCTATAACCTATAACTCGTTTTTTGAAAGGATTTTGCATCAAAATGGTATGTTCTTCAAAAATTTTTCTCTTAACAAAATCTATGACCAAAATCGATTTTTTTTCCTAGATCTATCTCCTTTCATGCTATAGATTGCAGATCTATATTTTTTTTGAAGAAAAACATCACCATAAAGAGGGATCTAGGCCTTAACTTTTGGAGTTTTGAGGGTTTCCGCTGAAGAAGACAATGCCAAACAGCCCAGGGTCGGTCAAAGCAGGAAATGAGTCAGCCCCCTTCGGTTTTTTCGCCTTTAATATCAAAAACCGCTATCGCCGCGCGGTAGCGCTACCGCGGGCGATAGTGATTTCTTTTAGCCTTTTTCCAAAAAAAAAAAAAAAAAAGCAAACAAAAAACAAAAAAAAACCTACCAATTTTTTAAAACCCTGGTTCTAGTATTATCGTAAAGTTTGGGATGCTTATCAGAATACAATACATAGTACCTGTGTGATTATTAGTTTATCAGTTGTTTGAACATTGTTTTTAACTTATCGTACTCTTGATATCTACCTGTATCATTGATGACTGGAACTTGAATAGACTTGTTTCCGCATGCCTCTAAGTATGAGTAATATTTTATGCTTGATAATGTGCTCACACTGACACGAGCTGATATTTACACATCCTTAAGTTTCTTTTTACATGCTATTGGTTTGTTTCAAAGATTCGCATACAACGCTAACATTTTCATTTATGAGTCATTCACATTGATTTTCCAAACTGATGGCCATTCTGAAAAACCTTTTTTTTGGGGTTTGCAATACAAGTGAATTCGGAGTCCTAAGTCAAAGTTTCTTAAAAAATGAATGCAAAATATTTAAGAAAAAAAAAACACTATTCCATGACTAGGATACTCCAATCAAGCTCTACTCACCCTCCTGATAAGTCTTAATGAGCATTGTGAGGTTGAGCACCTTGACAAGGATTGTAAAGTGTCTTGTGCAAACCCACTTGGCCATTGTTTTAAAAAGAAAAATCTTTATGACATGAGCTTATCTATGTAACGGTGTTAGTTTCTTGTATCCATATCTTGCAAACCTTCCTGTAACATTATTTCTTAAGGAATATGTATATTAAATCACTCTTCACATGTACACAACATTATCACTTATAAAATTTCTTCTCATGAGAATTGGACCGGTCATAGTTCTTCTCTTCCATTTCATCAATTTTCCTGTTTTCGATATCTTCACCTGACAATTCTTCAATGTTTCAATTCAACTCTTAAATTAATTTTTTCCATAGTCTATTTTTTTTGATAACCTTCCAAATCTTCAGGTAACACTATTCCATGGTTTTTTCCAGTCTCTATCATACTACTCGTGTTTCTCCATTCTATTTCTACTCACTCAGCTTCTTTCAGCTTCCGCATCTCCACCTCGTTTTCTTTCCACCATCTTTTGCTAATACCAAAAGGGGGAGATTCAGTACGAAATAAATTGATTGGTACATTTAGGGGGAGTACCTATTTCTTACCTATTTCTTTTAATTGATTAGTACATTTAGGGGGAGTACCTATTTTTTTGAATAGGGGGACAATATAGGGGGAGCCACATTTATTAAATGAGGAGTTTATTATAATTAGTTATGCACTTTGATTCATATTGATTATTAGAATTGTTTTACATTCTCCTGATCTAATGCAATTTCTTTCTTAGTGGATTTGTTATTATCAAAAGGGGAAGATTGTTGGAGCATGCGTTCCGCGCTTCTTAGTTTGAGAATACCAAATCCCGGATGTATTTGATCTTGGTATGTATTTTAAATGTGCAGGGATAACAACATTTTTATGTACACAATAAAGGCTGAGCATGGCATTGATGAAAAGGAAAAACGCGCTATCACCGGCGATAACGCTAACGCGGGCGATAGCGTTAATCCTGCTGACGTCAGCCTTAATCCGCACGTTGCCGCGCACGAAGTCAGTCACGATCAGCGATATCGCCGGGCGATACCGATGTCGCCGCGCGATATCCCACGATCGTCACGTTCTCCGCTCAGATCTGAAAATCAGCGCGATGTGTGCCACATGTCAAGCAACGGAGAGTTATCACTATCGCGGGGCGTTAACGCTAACGCCGGCGATAGCGTGAAATGATATATACAGCCAAAAATTTCAGGGAAGGGTTGGATCGTGGAGAGCTTTGTTTTCCCAGAGAATTTTCAGAGCCTTCATCTCCGTTTCCAGACGAACTCCCTTGGTCCGTTGAAATCTCAAGAGCGAAGGAGATACGACCGTGTGTTCAAGATTGGAGATCTTCTCGTTGGTCCATCATCATCTTCAGAGCTCGTGATTTTGAGGGAGTTTTTAAGTTTTACTATTGTACTTTCATTTTCATCTTTTATCTTTGTAATTGGGTAGGGAAAATCATCACCTTGTGTGTGGTGTCTAAGTCCGTGTGTGGCTTAGGGAAAAATCACCACCTTGTGTGTGGTGTCTAGGTCCGTGTGAGGCTTAGGAGTAAATCGCAGCGAGTTGTGCAGCGTCTAGATCATAGGTTTGATCTAGGGGGAGGCTAGTAGGCATATCTAGGGAGATATTGACTATAGCCTACCGGTTCTTGGGAGAAGGATCGGTGAAAAACAAAGCTAAAAACTATTATCGTTGTAAGCCTTGATTTCAAGCTTTATTGGAATCATTTTACATATTCGTTTTGAAGAAGTATAATATTATTATTCATTTCATTGATCTGTCTCATTCATAGTAGCTAGTCTTTTATTTTATAAAAAGTTAAAAATTTTAAAGAGCCCTTATTCACCCCCCCTCTAAGGGCGCCACAAGATCCTACATTAATCCCTTGCGTTACCCTTGAAGGTGATGGAGAAGAATCTACATTTGAAGGCATCAGACATGTTGCGGATCGACACCACGTCCTCAACCATTGGAGATGCCTGACTGGGTCATCTTTGCCGGAGTAGTCGACGAGGACGGGCTCTCTGAACCCCTCAGGAACTGGGGCCGCGAGGATCTCGTCAGAGAAGGGGCTTCTCCCTCCCTGGTGATGACAAGTTTCATCCTCGCTATACTCATCATACTCGCTACACTGGCGAGTACTATGATATCTCGCAGTCAGCTCTGGATCTCAGAATCGAATCCCATGACTACCTGTCAGATAAAGTCATGACTGCACCGGTCGCTCCTCTCCCGCCCACGGGGGCTCCTTCCCCGCTCGCCTCGGCGGAGCTTCCTCATCCGGCGGTGTCACGCGACGGGGAGAGGTCATCGTGACATCGGGGCGATGAGAAAGCTCGACGAGTAAGGTCCACTTGTGTTAAATTTTCTCAACGTGGTCAGCAAGATAGCCCAACCGCCAAATTAATATCTTTGGAACTACCCAGTTCTCACGTTGAACCAGCAGAAAACCAAGGAACAAGGGTTAAACCCAACAAACAATGGAAGCACAAGCAGGTCTATTATTTATTCACTTCTTTACACCGCGAGGCATACGTAGCGAGACATGATTTCGCTAGTATAATAGCTGTAAACAGAAAGCACCAAAAAATAAGCCGGGCGGACAGAACCGGAGTCTGTCGAGACCGCCGAGGTCGCCCGAACTAGACTGCAATCCGCCGAATAGACACGGAGTCCGCTGAAGCCGCGAGGCCGCGCGGACACACCGTTATTCGTCTCCTGCTGAACCTGAACTGAGGAACACCCCTACCCGCCTGAAGCCGGCGGACAGGTTATTGAAGCTGGCAAAGATGAAACAGAACTGACAAGCCGCAGAGCGACCTCCTGCTGAGTCCGCAGAGACCGCACACTTCCAAGCACTTGACCGAAGTCACAGCCAAACTCCTGGCTCCTTGAAGCAAACCGCGCGACCTGCACACAACAAACGTCAGCACTGAAACAATCCGCGCGGACAGACAACTGAGACCGCAACTCCTTGCACAACCCAACTTACTGTTCACTCAAGTTACTCAGGTTTTGTAGACCTGCCAGGGGGGTCCTATTTATAGGCGAGGTGAGGAGTGTAGTCACCGCCCAAGAGATAGCGACACCGCCCCAGCCCGCGCGATCGCAAAACACCGTCCGCCGAGTCCGCAAGAACTTAGCCGGTTACCAAGGAAAACCGCCAGGAGCAAGGCAACCATTGGCGAACCCTCTCTAGTCCGCCCAAGCTATGCAAACAAGGCAACATACCGCAAAGCTCCAACCACTGCAGGACAACAATCCCCCTTTAATGGCTGTCCGCACTAACCCGAGGCAGTCCGCAAGACTCACACCTCAATCCGCCACAAGTCCACGATCAAAGGCAACTAGCAACAGTCCGCCTGGTCACAGCGGACTTGGCGGATACCGCGGACACCATGGTATTGGCACAAAGTGTGACCAAGTCCAAAACCATCAAAGGCCAATGCGAGCATGGCGGACGCAAACTCCCGTCCGTCAAACACCAAAGCACAGACCGCCAGCAGTCCGCGAGCTCCTCGCACTTCTACCCCATCGCAGCAGCCATCTACCGGACTCCAAAAACAGGCCGCCAAACGACCTCCACAGCAAACACCTGCTGTAACACCAGAGCTCGACAAGGCCTCAGCCAAGCTCTAAGCCCAGTCCGCAACAGCCAACACCTCGGACACATCAGTCCGCAAGCTTCCCGCGGACATGAGCCAAACCGCCTATCGGCACAATCTTGCACCACGACCACTGAGCAATGCACCAGTCCACAGGCCTCTCTATCCGCAGATACCAGGCCGCAGAGTCCGCGGACTCCATGCAAACAACCCGCTCAGAAGACAGCCGGCTTCCACCAGACTTTCCACCAGGCCGCACATCACAGTCCGCCCAGTCCGCCAATGCTGTCCGCCCAGGCCGCCCGGCCTGTCCCGTCAACCACTTCCACTTCACAAATTTCAACACTCCCCCTTGAAGTGAGAAGTGGTGACCAAGCCCAGCAAGCTGCACAAGCGTTCAAATGGCCCCTTCGACAGTGGCTTCGTGAAGATGTCAGCAAGATTATCTTCACTCCGAACATGCCCGGCCAGCAGAGATCCTTCCAATAACTTCTCCCTGATGAAATGGTGATCAATATCTATATGCTTGGTCCTGGCGTGACACACTGGATTGTTTACCAGCTTGAGAGCACTCTCATTGTCACCCCGGAGTAAAGTAGGCCCTTGCACTTCTTCATGAACATCCTCTATAAGCCTCCTCAACCAAACGGCTTCCCGAGCAGCCAAGGCCGAAGCCTTATACTCCGCCTCCGTGGTTGAAACCGACACCGAGTCCTGCTTCTTGCTACACCACGAGATGCTAGCTGAACCGCAAGTGAACACATAACCTGAAGTAGACCTCCGATCATCTGAATCACCGCCATAGTCAGCATCCGTGTACCCGAGCAACGCAAACTCCGAGTCCCTTCCATAGAGGAGCCCCATGTCAGAAGTCACCTTGATATACTTCAGAATTCCCTTTGCCGCCACTAGATGAGATTGCCTTGGTTCAGCCATATACCGACTTACTCGACCAACAGCATAAGCAATGTCAGGCCTTGTAATCGTCAGATAAATCAGGCTCCCAACAAGTGCCCTGAACACCAAGGGATCATGAAGAACCCTTCCCTCATCTCGTCGAAGCTTCAGCCCAGGTTCCAGTGGAGTAGAGCACTTCTTCCCTTCGCCCATGCCAAACCGCTTCACAATGCGATCAGCATACCCTTTCTGGCTAACGAGAATCCCGCACTCCTTCTTCTCCACTTCCAGACCGAGAAAGTGATGCAACTCTCCCAAGTCTTTCATCTCGAAGCGTATAGCAAGCTCTGCTCTGAGCCTTGCTACTTCCTCCTCTGAATTCCCTGTGATGATCATGTCATCCACATACAGCAGGATCAAGACTCGTAGCTCTCCCTTATTCTTGACAAACAAGCTTGAATCCGAGTTAGAAGCAAGGTATCCACAGAATTGCAAGTACTCCACAATCTTCCCATACCACGCTCTAGGAGCTTGCTTCAACCCATAGAGAGCCTTCCTGAGTTTGCAGACATAGTCCGGATGCTTTTCAGAGACAAAACCAAGCGACTGATCCATGAAGATGTCCTTGTCAATCTTTCCATAAAGAAAAGCATTCTTCACATTGAGTTGCCACAACCTCCATCCCTTGCTAGCAGCCAAGGCGATCACCACTCTTACTGAAGTCATCTTCGCAACTGGACTGAATGTCTCCTCATAGTCTTCTCCATACTGCTGTGAGAATCCTCTAGCGACCAGGCGAGCCTTGAAACGATCAATGCTCCCATCAGCCTTCTTCTTCAACTTATATACCCACTTGCAAGTAACCGGAGTAATGCCATCAACCTTGGGCACAAGGTCCCAGGTTTCATTTTTCTTCAGAGCATCAATCTATTCCTTCATGGCACCTTCCCACTCCTTCACTCCAGTGGCCTCGTTGAAGCTTGCAGGCTCTCGCTCATCCAGAGGACCTGCAAAGAAGCAGGAGACAAAGCTCACTGCATTCCCATCACAGTACCGAGCCGGTGGCTTAACCACCCTCTTCGATCTCCGAAGAATCGGCTCCTTGCTCATGACTTCCGTTGCTTCTTCAGGCTCCACTCCTACCTGGGGCAAGCATTGAGCAGTGCTCCCCCTGCTTCCTGAGCCAGAAAGCTTAGCCTCGGAGTTTGAAACAACAGGAGCTGCTGGTGAAACAGCAAGCTCCTCTTACAAGCCTTCAACAGCCACCACCGGTGCTTCATCAACCTTGCTATTTCCGGTTAGCTCCACCGAGCCACCTCCATATGATGCCAGCTCGTCAAAGACAACGTCTCTTGATACCACGAACTTCTTCGTCACAGGTTCCATGCATTTCCATCCCTTCTTCCGCTCATCGTAGCCAACAAAGACAAGTTTCCTTGCCTTTGCATCCAGCTTTGTCCGTGAAGCATCCGAGACATGCACGTAGCAAGTTGAACCGAACACCCTAAGGTGTCCCACACTCGGCTTCTCCTTCAGCAACAACTCAACTGGAGTCTTCATGTTGATAGGGCTGAGTGGCATCCGGTTGATAACATAAGCAACACAAGACATTCCCTCCGCCCAAAAGGACCTTGGGATATCTTTCGCATGAAGCCAGCATTTGCAGGTCTCCGTCAGATGACGGATCTTTCGCTCCGCTACCCCATTTTGTTGTGGAGTGTGGGCACAAGTAAGCTCCCGTTGGATCCTGTGCTTCCTGCAGAAGTTAGAAAACTCAGAGGAGACAAACTCACCCCCGTTATCAGTTCTAAGCTTCTTAATCCGCACGCCAAGCCGGCCTTCTACCAACTCCTTAAACTCCACAAACAAACGGAATGCTTCCGACTTCTCCTTTAAGAAGTACACCCAAGTATACCTTTAGTAGTCATCAACCAAGACAAGCATGTATCTACTTCCACCAAGGCTGGCAGTAACCGTCGGTCCCATCAGGCCGCCATGAACACACTCCAATGGTTTCTTGCTCCTTGTTTGTGATTTATCAAATGGAAGGCGATGTGCCTTACCATATTGACAGCCCGCACAAGCATGCCCATCACCAAAGGAGGACAACTTAGGCAACCCCCTCACCAAACTTCTTCTAGCCATCGCCTTCAGCTTGTCCATGCCAACATGCCCCAGCCTCTCATGCCAGATAGCAGCACTATCATTGGCTCTCATTCTATCAACATAAGCACTGGTGGAAAGAACAAACAAGTTCTTCACCCTCCTCCCAACATGAGCAACATTAGCCTTAACCGCTGATACGTTGCGAAGGAACCTCACGTCTGTTGGCCCAAACAGAACGTGATACCCAGCGTCCACCGCATTGGTCACCAAGAAGAGGTTCTTCTTCATGCCCAGCACGTGATACACACTCCTTAACGTGAGTGGCCCCTGATCACTACCCAAAGACACGACCCCCTATTTCTCTACTGCATAAACAGTATTATCAGCAGTGATAATAGCTTCATTACCTGAGTACGCCTGCATGGAGGTGAACTTTGACTTGTCTCCGGTGAGGTGATGACCACACCCGGAGTCCACGATCCACTCACCGTTGAAGTCCTCAGCAGTCAAGGCCCGGACACAAGTGCCCGCCATAAAGGCTCCGTCCCATTCTGCTTCTTCACTTCTCGAGCAAGCTTCCTCCTTTCCCGCAGCATGCCCAGGCTGCAGTTTGACCTTGCAGTCCCGCTTGAAGTGCCCTCGCTGATGACACCGGTAGCACTTCAAATTCTTCTTCCAATCCTTAGGAGCATTGCTCCTCTCCGGCGGATATGAAGTTTAAGTCTCCTTCTCACCAGCGGCCTGCACCTTCTTCTTATTCTTCCCTTCCCATCCTTTCTTCTTGCCTGAGAAGAGAGCTTCGCTGCCTTCCTGATTCAGATTCACTCCAGCCATCTGCCTTGCCAAGCTCTCCTGCGATGCAAGCAGATTCTCCAGCTCCAGCAAAGATGGTTGAGTAGCCCACCCTTGAACAGATGTGACAAAGGCTACATACTCCTTCCACAAGTCGCGGATAATGTGCCTTTCCATCTTTGCCTCAGAGATAGACTCATCAGGATCCAGTGCCGACAGCTCAGCACACAAGCTCTTCATCTTTAATAAGTACTTGGAGATGGAAAGGTCTGCTTGAGTTGCCCTGGCCAACTCATTCTCCAGGAACTGAAGTCGCGCCACATTCTTCCTATTGAACAACTCATCAATGGTTGTCCAAATATCAGCAGCCGACTCACACCCAACGATGTGATCAAACAGTTCCGGAGACACAACTCTCTTCAGAATGAACTCCGCCTTAGCATTTGTTCTTTTCCAGAGCCTAACCTGCTCAGCAGTACCGAACGCAGTAGTCACTTCCTGTCTGTCGTCACCACCGACGACTTCCCACAGCTCCTCGCCAAGATGATAACTCTTCATGCACGACTAACTCTTCTTGAAGTTAGTAGGCGTTAAGAGTTCAATGCCCAGACCTCTTGCAAAGCCCCCTTCCATTGCAACACCTGTTGGCACCCTTTCAGAAGCGTCGAGCAACAACACAGGTTGATCACCACTCAATCACCGAGTCACAACACTGGCTGACTTCCGCTCACGCAACTGAACCTGGCTCTAATACCATGTTAAATTTTCTCAACGTGGTCAGCAAGATAGCCCAACCGCCAAATTAATATCTTTGGAACTACCCAGTTCTCATGTTGAACCAACGAAAAACCAAGGAACAAGGGTTAAACCCAACAAACAATGAAAGCACAAGCAGGTCTATTATTCATTCACTTCTTTACACCGCGAGGCATACTTAGCGAGACATGATTTCGCTAGTATAATAGCTGTAAACAAAAAGCACCAAAAAACAAGCCGGGCGGACAGAACCGGAGTCCGCCGAGACCGCTGAGGTCGCCGAGGTCGCCGAAGTCGCCCGAACTAGACTGCAATCCGCCGAATATACACGGAGTCCGCCGAAGCCGCGAGGCCGCACGGACACACCGTTATTCGTCTCCTGCTGAACCTGAACTGAGGAACACCCCTACCCGCCTGAAGCCGGCGGACAAGTTATTGAAGCTGGCAAAGATGAAACAGAACTGACAAGCCGCAGAGCAACCTCCTACTGAGTCCGCAGAGACCGCACACTTCCAAGCACTTGACCGAAGTCACAGCCAAACTCCTGGCTCCTTGAAGCAAACCGCGCGACCTGCACACAGCAAACGTCAGCACTGAAACAATCCGCGCGGACAGACAACTGAGACCGCAGCTCCTTGCACAACCCAACTTACTGTTCACTCAAGTTACTCAGGTTTTGTAGACCTGCCAGGGGGGTCCTATTTATAGGCGAGGTGAGGAGTGTGGTCACCGCCCAAGAGATAGCGACACCGCCCCAGCCCGCGCGATCGCAAAACACCGTCCGCCGAGTCCGCAAGAACTTAGCCGGTTACCAAGGAAAACCGCCAGGAGCAAGACAACCATTGGCGAACCCTCTCCAGTCGGCCCAAGCTATGCGGACAAGGCAACAGCCCGCAAAGCTCCAACCACTGCAGGACAGCAATCCCCCTTTAATGGCTGTCCGCACTAACCCGAGGCAGTCCGCAAGACTCACACCTCAATCCGCCACAAGTCCATTACCAAAGGCAACTAGCAACAGTCCGCCTGGTCACAGCGGACTTGGCGGATACCGCGGATACCATGGTCTTGGCACAAAGTGTGACCAAGTCCAAAACCATCAAAGGCCAATGCGAGCATGGCGGACGCAAACTCCCGTCCGCCAAACACCAAAGCACAGACCGCCAGCAGTCCGCGAGCTCCGCACACTTCTGCCCCATCGCAGCAGCCATCTCCCGGACTCCAAAAACAGGCCGCCAAATGATCTCCACAGCAAACACCTGCTGTAACACCAGAGCTCGACAAGGCCTCAGCCAAGCTCTAAGCCCAGTCCGCAACAGCCAACACCGCGGACGCATCAGTCCGCAAGCTTCCCGCGGACATGAGCCAAACCGCCTATCAGCACAATCTTGCACCACGGCCACTGAGCAATGCACCAGTCCGCAGGCCTCTCTATCCGCAGATACCAGGCCGCAGAGTCCGCGGACTCCATGCAAACAACCCGCTCAGAAGACAGCCGGCTTCCACCAGACTTTCCACCAGGCCGCACATCACAGTCCGCCCAGTCCGCCAATGCTGTCCACCCAGGCCGCCCAGCCTATCCCGTCAACCACTTCCACTTCACAAATTTCAACAACTTGATCCTTTTAGCGAAGTCTTTGAATGCTTCCACGGTCATGAAATTGCTACCTCGCGCGGGATTACAAGCACCCGCCGAATTGCAGACTAACTCTCCATGCTCGCCACCACTTACCATCTCGCCAAACCATAAAACTTTCCTCCTTGGCTGCGATCCATGCTCACCGCACCAAGTGTTGAAGATAGGAAAATTCTCAACCTCAGAAATCAGATCAAGGCAGCCTAAAGTTACTAGCTCCTTAATAAGGCTAGGTGGTTAAAGTGAATAGGATGAAGAACGAAGGCAACAAATGGGACCCCAGATACTGCGACATGAAGCTCCCACCGCGTACCCAGATGCTTGAAAGAAGCAACCCCTCCACAACCAAATTGGCAGAGCTAGGTACGAGGGGACGAGCTAGTAACAAAGTCGTGAGGTCGTGACCTGGTCTCTAAGGAAATGGAATCCAAAGGCTCAACTGATACCAAAAAATAGAGCTCACGAGATCCTTGCAGGGATTTCAAGTGTCTCACCTCATACCCCTGGGGTCCTATTTATAGGGAAATCCTGAGAGGGGGGGGGGTCTATTTATACCCCACCCCTCGACGACTAGACAACTTCCGGGAGGGGCTCGCATGGCTGGGCGAGTAACTCGCCTAGTCGCCTACTTGGCAAGTATGCGAGGGAAGCTCGCCATACTCGCCAAAGCCTTCTGTAGGTTGACGCATTTACCCTGACCTCCATCTTGACTTGTTGACTTTGACTTGTGCTGACCTGCCCTTGGTGGGCCATCCTCGACGAATATGGGTTATACAATTACAACTTACAAGTGAAAAATACAAAATTTCAAATTTTGTTACAATATTTAAATGACTAAAATGACAATATTTAAATTACATTTTGTTTCTTTATTCTGCGCTGCTCAGATTTAAGTTATTCAGCTCGTCTTCAACTTCATACTACTATCTTTAATTGACGAGACATATTGTCTCCTCCTCATAGCATCTAAATGGTCATTGTAGAAAATGTAAATCTCCAAAAATTTTTTGGTCAAATGACTTATTCGCTCGTTCAGAATCCTGCTACTCAAACAAAACACAGACTTCGAAGCTACTGTACTAGCTTGTATTACTAGTAAATCATGGACCATTAAAGCCAAAATAGGATACAATATAGTTTTAAATTTTCACAATTTTAAAATATCAAAATTTTTTATTTCGCTTGCGGTTATATAGTTTTGAAATTGTGTTTTGCTATATAAATTTATTTCGTTTAAAATACTTAATGTTCGTTGTTTTTCTAGAAGCTAATTCTAAAGTCTATTTTTCTAAATATTTTTTGTTTTAAGTTGGGCAGATTTTTCGCGAGTTCACAATCCATACAGCTGATCATAATAATTATAAAAGCGAGTAAAATCAGAATTAAATTTTGAAACACTAACATTAACAAAATCACTAAATGATTCGTTTAAATTTAAATTCTGATTAATTTCTACCTCGCCTACGCTTATTAAAAGGTTTAAAGCCGCGACGCAAGAAAACATAGGTGTCATATTTATGTAATATTTTTTTTAAAAATTCTCAATTACTAATATTTACAAACATCACATTTCGTTCGTTTTGTAGTTTTTAAACGTTTTAGCAATTAATAATTTTTTTTCAATAACTAATGAACTAGTAGGATAATAAAATATAGCTAAAATAGTTGTTAATTGGTAAAAACTTTTTAATAAATTTACATAATCTTCGAGCACGACCCAGTCCGACGCAACTGAATCATGTGATTCTATAATATTATAAAATTCTATTAGTAATGTTTTTTGTGGCAAAACTCGCGTTAACATTTTATAAGTCGAGTTTCATTGTATAGACATACAATTTTTTACCTTATGAAATTACAAAATTTTTAAAATAATATTTTCTTCTTTTGGAGTTATAAATAATTTTTAAAATAGTTCGTATTTTAATAACATAGTCGTTTATATAAACTAAACAATCTTGTAGAATTAAATTTAAAATGTGACTGATCTTTGATGAAAAATGGAGGGCCCCGACCGGATTTTTTGTGCACGGCTAATAACAAGTACAGTGTTATCTTCAAATGTGAAATTTAACAGACCAACAAATCTAAAGAAAATAATCATTGTAGTGAAGCAAGTATATTGTTGTCTTAAAGTTGTGATGCTCTTGCAAGAGATTCAATATTTACTCTTCACAGTGTCTCTTTCGATTTATAGGAATTTTGTGTCGTAAATAGTTGAAATGTTCATATCACCCACTAATTATGTGGGAAGTTATGAAGAAAACCACCATGCGCGTTGTAACAGCCCGATTTTTCCAGAACTTGAATTTTTGGTAGCTATCGCCCGGCGATAGCCCGATTTCGTCGGGTATAGATGTCGAGACGAAAGACCCGTTCGTCGAGTGTTGAGAGGATTATCGCTCGGCGGCAGTTAGTTACCACGCGGCGGTAACTCCAAGGTTTGCGACGAGAGCGTTGAGTTTTCGAGAAAGAGTTGAATTCTCGAGAAAACTTTAAGTTCTCGAGCAAGATGCTACCGCGCAGCGTTAGCCTTACCGCATGTGTTAGCGCGTCCTTATTTTTTGTCTTGCGGCTCGGGAAGCTATCACTCTACATTAGCGTTAACGCCCGACGGTAGTGGACGGAAACTGTTCCGTCGTTTGGCTTTCTAGCCGTTCGATTTCATTTAGGATTTGATCCTAAGGCCCAAGACTCTCCCTCCAGAGTAATTTTATAGGGCTGAGCGAGATTTTCTCTCATTTTCTTCCCCTTTTGAGGTTTTGACTTAGGGTTTGGAAGTGAGAGTGGGAGGAGGAAGAAGGAGCACTTTCCGCGCCATTGACGGAGCCTCAGAGTTCCGATCGTCGTTCCGAGGCCAGATCCGTGGAGAGGACTTGGAGGCGCTCGTTTTCATCCGTGCAAGGCAAGGATTCCATGGCTAGGAAGAGGAATCGTAAGGTAACGACACTTATCCTCTCGGTCTTTAGAATGCGTGCATGACATCCATGTTGTTTTTGCTTTCTTTCAGGTATTTGGGCACCAGATCTCTCAAGTGAGAGAGATTCAGGTTGTCATGATTCAAGAGAAGCCACCGGGTCGATTGTGTCCGTCCCCGACATGATATTACACTAGAAATCCGCTCCGTTAGTGGATTAGGCATTGTGGGTGAAGACGTAGTCGCGACCGTTAGCACGACTCGGTGATGTTGCATAACAAGCCTGTTGGATCCCTAGTAAGATTTGGGCTAGGTTCACTAAGTTAGGATCGTATGACCCACAATGTATAGCCAGGGTCATAGTTGTGTCCTAGAGTCCAGGCCAAGTCCTTAGAGTCAACATCACATGGACCAGCTATTAACAAGACTGCCAGAGACTCAAGACTTAGAAGATTTCAAGACTTTGTAAAGTGAGTTCGACGTTCATCGAACTCAGGTCGACGATTGTCGTGCTCAGTTTGACGATCTCAGAGTTAATTCTCTGAGCTGAGCTCGACGAACTACATTCTCTGATCGACGAAAACTTGGATTACAACAACACTTCAAGTTCAGGAAAGATCAAGATATCCCAAGTCCTTAGAATCAGACTTTGGTCGACGAACTTTATTCTTTGGTCGGCGAATTTTTGGATTACTACATCACTCTGTTAATACTATGTTCTCTAGTCTCAGGTCTACGAACTTAGTTCTCTGCTCGACGAATTCTGGATTATTTACTTCAACAACTTAGAACCAGAAGACTTGTGTCGACACTCAGAGTATATGTCGACACCAACTGAGTCGACACTAGAAGCACTTGTGTCGACACACAGATCATCAGTCGACACTTTGTAAAGGTTGTGTCGACACCACACAAAAGACTTGTGTCGACACACATGATATCAGTCGACACCACCTGTGTCGACACCAGGAGTAATTGTCTCGACACGCAGAATATTTGACAACTCCAGAAACTCAGCTCGACGAAATCAAATCTTAGGTCGACGAATTCTGGAGACTTTAACTTTCATTTCAGATACAACTGTGAATATTCTAAGTACAGAATAGTTGCTGAATTCCAGTCGATGAACACAGTTATCAGCTCGGCGAATTCTGTCATCAGTTCGACGATTCCAGACTTAGCATTTATTCCTTCTGTCCTTAGTCTATGACAATAATTTCTGAATGATTAATGATAAAATATTATCTGAATACTACCGTTGGACGGTACATTAATCACGACTTTCATCAGAATTATTGTTTTCCATTTTTCCAAGGGACAGTTGGGGAAAGAAATCAATGCAGTTTATTTTCAAGGACCGCCATCATTGATTGTCGTTGAAGGATTCAAATTTCGAAAGGAAATTCCCTCAGGAAATATATAAAAAAGAGTATTTTCTCTCTTTCTGGACAGATATCAAGCAAGTAAGAACAATCAGAGTACCAGAGTAATTGCAGAGACACAACATACACAGACATAGAGATTTTTAGTCAGTCTGTCTTCAACAGCTTCTCTGCTCCTTTTCACAAAAACTCTGATACAAAAAGAAGATCTGCTCTCAGAAGAATAAGAACAATCATACAAAATCAAGAGTCTTCTTACTTCAACAATTCAGGATTTCCAAGGACAACAACTATCAAATCTGTCAAGAAGATCCTGCAGATAAAGGCTAAAAGCTTGAAGGTCTATCACCCTGCAACAAGGCTTCCATATTTCCTTGAACCATTCAATATCTCAGGGGGAGCCATTTGCTACCATCAATAATCCATAAGTCTTCTCTCTGATTGTTGATAGAGAAGACATAATCAACTCTCTCACCCCCACTGTGTAAGGGGTTGTAATCTCCCTTCAAAAGTGATTCCTGGTTACAAGTCACCTGATCAAAAGAATTGGGGATTTGGTTTTTGAGCACCTGATCAAAAGCTCATTGGTGTCAGACACCTGATCAAAAACCTGAGTGGATTCCTACCAGGGTGGTAGAAGAGTGGATGTACCCAGGTTGGGGAACCACTATAAATTTCTTGTGTCGTCTGGTTGCCCTCTTTCTTTTGTTTTCTTGCTGTGGCTATGGTAGTTAGTTTCTGTGATTTTATATTTTGATTTATTTACTACTGTACTTAGACTAATCTGCATTATCTAGTAGAGAATTTTATGAAACTCTAAATACTCTATTCACCCCCTCTAGAGTATTTATGATCTAACAGCTCACTTTCAATTGGTATCAGAGCAGGTTCCTTTGGTTGTACAAGCTAACCCTTGAACCAAAGATCCTTTGTTAGATCTAAATTTTATTTTTATTTCCATATTAGATTTATATGTACAACTATGGAACAAAACAAGGACTATGCAAGCACCAGACCTCCAGTTTGCAACCTAAATTGGTTTGTCATCTAGAAGGCAAGAATTAAATTATACATGAATTCTATTGATGAGGATATATACAACTCTATTTTGACAGGTCCCCCTCAAGCTTTAACTTCTGCAACATCTACAAGCACTACTGCAGTTCCACCACCGGAGTGGACTGAAGCCCAGAAGAAGGCAAAGATAGCTGATGCCAAGACTATGAACATACTGGCACAAACTATGTCAGATGATATTTTTTAGAAGGTGGCTGAATGCACCTCAGCCAAAGCCATTTGGGATTCACTAAATCAGATGGTGGCTGGTTCAGCTGATGAGAGAAAAGATAGGAGATCCAACCTCATATCCTTATATGAGAACTTCAAGAAAGAAGAAGCTGAATCAGTAGCTGATATGTATAACAGGTTAAGCTCAATCATCAATGAGCTAAAAACCTTGGACAAGGACATCACCCTCAAAGAGGTGAATGATAAGATCCTGATGTGCTTTCCAAGCTCATGAGATTCAAGGATATGGCCCATCAAGGAGGCCAGAATCCTAAATGAGATATCTACAGAATCTCTATTGGGCAAGTTAAAGCCTTATGAACAACTGGTCAAGTCCAGTGAGGCAGTAGAGCAAATGACACCTCCACCAGCTAGAAAAGAGCAAAGTATAGCTTTCAAGGCTGTTGAGGAGACTGAGACATCAACATCAAATGAAGAGCTCATGAGTCTACTTGTCAGAAGATTCTACAAGATGACAAGAAAGGACTTCAGAAGAAAGTCATCTAGGAGGGATGACAAACCCAGGTATGATAAAACACCAACTAAATAAGTGGTGTGTTTTGGGTGCAGGAAACCTGGGCACTTCCTCTCTGAGTGTCCAGAGAACCAGAAGAAAGAGAAGAGAAGAGAGAAATACACCAGGAAACAGCACACCATCAATCCTTCTTCCAGCAAACACAAGAGGAAGGAAAAGGATTTTGTGGCTGAAACCTGGAGTGAAGCTGAAGATGAATCAACATCTTCCAGCTCCAGTGAAGATGAAGAATAAGCAAGGGCTAAGGAGATTTGCCTCATGGCAATTGATGATTCCAGGAGCAATTCAAAAGAAGAGGAATCAGACAATGAAGAAGCTTCAGATTCAGAAGCTGATAAGGTACTATCTTCTTTTGATTACACTTCAGATTCTTTTAAAATTGAATTTAAATTAATGTGCATAGACTTAATAAATTTAGAAAAAGAGATTAAAACCATTAGGGAAAAATTAGGAAATTTAGAAAACATTAACTCTGAAAATAATAGGTTAAAAGATGAATTATGCTTAGCCAATGAGCAAATAACATTGTTAAAAACTGAACTTTGTGAGGCTAAACAACTTGAGGAAACTCTTAATGGAAGAATCCTTAAGCTGATGGACATCACAAGCACTGTGAATGCTAGACTTAATGGCAAGCTAGGCTTGGGTGCTTCATCAGGTTTGCCCCCATTCTCAGGAAGAACATCTTAACAACCCCCATAAAATTTGTCACTGCTAAGGGAAAAGAAAAAGTAATCAATAAAAAAACAACAGAAAATGTTTCTAAATCAATAGGTCAGAAAACCAACCAGAAAACCATAGGTAACAAGGTTCAGCAGAATTCATCGAACTTAGATCGACAAAATCTAGCCAGTTCGTCGAACCCAGATCGGCGAACTCTGAACGCAAACTATAGTTATAGTTATTCGTCTAACTGCGATCGATGAACTCTGTATGGTTCGTCGAGTAGAGTTCGACGAATAAGGGGCACAAAAAATGAATATATTCATTCTCTGGGCAGAGATCGACGATCTCAACCCTATTCGTCGAACTCTGATCGACGAACTCACAGAAATTCGTCGAACCCAAAAAGACTTAACCAAAACTTTAATTATAACAGAAACTTAAATAATTCTAGAAAAGCCTTTAATCCACTAGCTGATTGGGTCATACCACCTAGGAGATATCACCCTCTAGGATATAAATCCCAACCAGAATATTCTGTTATTTCCAGCTTTTCATACCAGGAAAATAAAGGACCCAAGGTAACCTGGGTCAAGAACATTTAACTATTTTTCATTGCAGGTGAATAGCTGTCCAAGTGTGAATCAGACCTGGTACTTGGACAGTGGCTGCTACAAACATATGATAGGCAGTAAGGACATTCTATCTAACTACAAGTCCAAGCTGGGGCCAAAGGTCATCTTTGGTGACTCCAAATGTGGCCAGTCAGAAAGTTTTGGAGAAGTGAAGATTAGAGCTATCACATTCAAGAAAGTGACATATGTTAGAGGACTGAAGCATAACCTCATCTCTATAAGTCAATTATGTGATGAAGGTTATCAGGTACATTTTAGTTAATCTTCATATATTATCTCTAATAAAGAAAACCAAACAGTTTTAAATGGGAATAGACAAGGCAATATATATTTAGTTGATTTTTTATCTGCCAATTCTGATATCTGTTTACTTAACTTAATTTGTAACAATAATGATTTATGGCATACAAGACTAGGTCATGTAAACCTGAAAACATTGCTAGGCTATCAAAAGACAACCTTGTTAGAGGTTTACCTTCTGGTCCCTACAAGAAGGAAGACCTTTATAGGGCTTGTCAATTAGGCAAGCAAACTAAATCTAGTTCTAAATTCATTAATAAAAATGATTCACCTAGGATTTTGTATTTGCTACACATGGATCTATTTGGACCCATTGCTGTACAAAGCTTAGGAGGGAAATCCTACACTTTGGTTATTATAGATGACTTCTTCAGGTTCACTAAGGTATCCTTTCTGAGATCTAAGTCAGATACCTTCAAGATCCTTACAGATTTTCTCATGACCATACAGATTGAGTTCTCTACTCATGTTGCATTGATCAGAAGTGATCATGGCACAGAGTTTGAGTCTCTTCTTATGCATGAGTTCTGTGAGAAGGAAGGTATCAGGATTGCTTCTCAGCTCCTAGAACTCCACAACAAAATGGGGTAGCTGAAAGGAAAAATAGGACACTCATTGAAGCTACATATATATTACTTGCAGATGCTTACATGCCACTATCCTTTTGGGCAGAGGCTGTGAACACTGCAAACTATATCCTGAACAGAAGCTTGATACATAAGCTAAAGAATAGGACTCCCTATGAATTACTAAAAGAGAATAAACCTAAAATAAACTATTTTAAAGTCTTTGGTTATATATGTTATATTCACACAAACAACAAAAGATATATTAGAAAGTCTGAGGCAAAGGCTGAAGACGGAATTTTTCTAGGATATTCCCAAGTAAGCAAAGCTTATAGGGTTTATAACAAATTAAATTTAAAAATTGAGGAGTCTATCCATATTACTTTTGATGAAGCTAACATGTCTTGCAAGGAGAAAGAAATTTCTACCAGAAGCAACTTGTAGGTACATCACTTGTGTGAGAGTTTGGATAGACTAAACCTTACCCAAGAGGTTCCAACTCATCCTTCTCCACAAGTCATTGAAGAAAGTGAAGATGAAGGCATTGAAGGGAGTGATATTCCCCCAACAACAAACATAATTACACAGGAGGAATTAATTCCAAATGCTGTTGCAGAACCAACTCCACCAGCTGATCTTGTTACACTTAGGGATCATCCCAGATCTCAAGTTATTGGAGACATATCAGCAGGTGTACAGACAAGGCATCAACTCAACCAAGCTTTGATGCATGCCTGTTTTCTCTCTCAAATAGAACCTATATCATCCATGATGTAGAGCAAGATCCCCTCTGGATCATTACAATGCAAGAGGAATTAAATAAGTTTGAGAGATGTAGAGTTTGGGATTTGGTTCCAAGGCCTCAAGACTACCCAGTCATTGGAACCAAATGGGTCTACAGAAACAAGCTGGATCCATAAGGAGTAATAGTGAGGAATAAAGCCAGGCTTGTTGCACAAGGATATAGACAAGAAAAAGGAATTGATTATGACCAGACCTTTGCACCTGTTGCAAGGTTGGAAGCAATCAGAATATTCCTTGCCTATGCAACTTACAAGAGATTCAAGGTCTATCAAATGGATGTGAAAAGTGCATTCTTGAATGGAGTACTCAAGGAAGAGGTGTATATTGAACAACCTCCAGGTTTTGTTTCTCCAACTCATCCCTCTTATGTTTACAAATTGCATACAACTCTCTATTGCAAGCTCCAAGAGCTTGGTATGAGACTCTAGCCAACTTTCTGTTAGAGCATAAATTCATTAGAGGCATTGTAGATAGAACACTTTTCACTAGACATCATAAAGATCAAATATTGTTAGTACAAATATATGTGGATGACATAATATTTGGATCTACTGATTCAAAATTATGCAAGAGATTCTTTGATCTCATGCATTCTAAATTTGAAATGAGTAGCATGGGTGAGCTTTCCTACTTCCTTGGTCTCCAAGTGAAGCAGCTCCCTGATGACATCTTCATCTCCCAAGCTAAGTATGCTAAAGAGCTTATCAAAAGTTTGGGATGGATGATGCCTCAGCAAAGAAGACACCTATGGATACAAATGCTATAATTGATTCAGATGCACATGGGAAACCTGTGGATCAGAAACTATATAGGGCCATTGTTGGATCCCTGTTATACCTTACAACAAGTAGACCTGATATCATATTTGCCACATGCCTTTGTGATAGGTTCCAGGTGAACCCCATAGAATCTCACCTTATTTTCCTAAAAAGAATTTTGAGATATATAAGGGGTTGTCCTAGTCTAGGCTTATGGTATCCTATAGAATCAGAATTTGAGTTAACTGGATACTCAGATGCTGATTTTGCTGGGTGTAGGGTGGATAGAAAAAGTACTTCAGGAACCTGCCAGTTCCTGGGTATGATATTAGTATCCTGGTTTTATAAGAAACATTCATCTGTATCTACCTCAACTGCTGAGGTAAATACATTGTAGCAGGTAGCTGTTGTTCCCAGATGCTGTGGATACAAAATCAATTACTAGACTATGGTATCAACTTAAATAATTCAACTCTACTTTGTGATAACACAAGTGCTATAGCCATAACACAGAATCCAGTCCATCACAGTAGGACAAAGCATATAAACATTAGACATCATTTCATAAGAGAGTGTGTCGACAAAAAACAAAATTAAGCATATCTATATCAACACTGATTTACAAAGGGCTGATATATTCACCAAACCTCTGGATGAGAGAAATCATCTCTTCTTTATAAATCAGCCAGGAATGATAAATGGAGAAGACTTAGTTTAGTTTAAGTCTGCACTCGACGAATTTGCCAACGTTCGTCAAACGGAGTTCGACGAACTATGGAAAGTTTGTGAGATATTCGTCGAACGCAGGATGACGAACTCTCTGTGAGTGAAGTTGTTTTCGTCGAACGAAGATCGACGAAATCACTTCAGAAAACTTTCATCGAACGGAGCTCGACGAAATGTCTTTAAATCTTCAGACAGAGCTCGACGAATTATTTGACTATTAATTATTTCGTCGATCTCAGGTCGAAGAATTTCTTAATTTTTGTGGACCGGAGTTTGTCGATTCATATTCTGGAAAATCTTATATCTAGGTTTTTCTTCGACCTCCGTCCCGCGCTTTCTATTCTCTTGCACTTGATCGTCGTTTGTCTCTCTTGCAGGTGATTCCAATGGCTATTCCAGCAGGTGCCCTAATCGGAATGAAGTTTGACACGGGCTTTGACGTCGACTTCGAATCCTTTCAACATTCAGATCCAATATTTCTGCATATACTGAAACTTCTGGAGGAACAGAAACTGAAAAATCTGATGTCAACAAGGATAAAACTGTGTGCAACTGAAATCAGAAAGTGGGTTTATACATCTACATCAGAGGAGAACACAATGATCAGAATAATTGCGGGTAACTCTATATCTTTATATCCCTCCATACTTACTGAAATTTTTGGATTGGTTAATGGAGAAGAATAATTAGAAATTAATTCTGAAGAATATGAGATGATGTTGAGTTTAATGGGTTATGCTGGAGATAACCCAAATAAGTTGTTAAAGAAACATCTGTCTGCCGAATTTAAGTTCTTGGCAGATATTGTAGGAAAGGTTTTGCTGGGCAAGCATACTGCCCATGACTACATTACCAGACACCAATTTCTGGTTATGTGTGCAGTGATTAATAAGAAGGAAGTGGATTGGGCTCAAATCATATTTGATTTGATAAATAAAAAGAACAACAAGAAAGAAGTTTGCTTTGGAAGGATCCTAGGGATCTTCCTGAAGGAGAAGGCTGCTAAACCCCTGATCTCACAGACCATATTCATTAATGCCAGCAAGAGGCTCACATGCACCTTGTTTGGCAGGTGGGAGAGGACCATAACTAAGCCATCCAAGGCTTCAACCTCTTCCACCCCAGCTTCTGAAAGCACTAGGGTTGTAAGAGCCACTCCCCACCCCACTGAAGAGATCATCCCCACACCTCCATCTCTTCCAGCAACACAACTCCAACAAGTTCATGTCCCTCCTACAATTACATCTTCTGCCATCTATCCACCCCTAGATCTTACCAACATCCCCTCATCTCCTATTCAGGTATACCATCAACCCACTCTACCTCAATCACCTCAATCCCCCACTGATTTCCCAGTTCCAACACCACCATCATCTCCTCTTCCACCTCACCTATCCTCCATTCTAACTTTTGATCTTCTGACTTCCCCCCTCAATTCTCCTCCTCCTCCACATCCATCCACTCAGGATGTCCCCATGACAGATGTGCCTCCTCCACCATCTTCAACATCTACCCTCCTTCAAACTGTCTCCACCCAACATTCTACTGAACCATCCACTGCTCCAACATTGGACCCCTCCACCATATCTTCCATCATTGCTTTCATCATACCCCTCATAAATTCAATCATAGCAGAGGCCATTACACCTCTTGCTACCTCTATATCTACTCTTTTTGCTCAACTCTCTGCCTTCACTGCTCCCTCCTCTTCATTCAGGGGCCTGGCTCCAGTATTTACTGAAATCAGGCAGGGGGAGATGCTTAATGAAGAAGTTGAAGCAGCTCCAGCAGTAGCTCCAGTCTCAGTTTCTCCAGCTCCAGCAACAGCAGATACAGAGGCAGTAATAACAGATACATAATTTATACCAGATGATACGGATTTAATTGATTTGATTCATTTCATTGAGACTGACATGGACCTTGATGAGTCAGTCCCTGAAGAGACAGTTGCTGAAGACATTCTTTCTGTTTCTGAATTCATAATTAATCCCACAGTAAACTTAGTTGATTTATTGAAAAGTTTTGATACTTCCTTTCTGAATTATATTCCAGCAGTACCTACTAAGCCATCATTGGCTATTGTACCATATACTTCTCTAATCTCTCCAAAAGTTGTTAAGCAACTTAAAGATAGTTTTGTTATTTCAAAGCCAGCAGTCATGCCATCTCAAGAAGAAGTTATTTCTGTTCCAACATTTGTAATGGATGACTCACCCATACAAAATCTGGATGATTTGATTTTGGATGATATAAAAGAAGAAAGTAAGGCAGCTGCTGAAAGCATTGTCATAACCATTTCTCCAGTCTCTCCTATGGCTTTTTATCCTAGTCCTGTTGAAGTTTCTGCTCAAGCTCCTGAAAAGCCAATCATTTCTGCTGAGGCTCTGAAAGCACTCAATGACCTATATGATAACCCTTAGGGATCAGATAATGATAATGATGATGATGAGGATGAGGAAGATGATTTAGATGATGAACCTAAGAGGAAGTTAGTATCAAAGAAAAGAAAAGCCATACCTCCTCTTGCTCCAAAGCCAAATCCAAATAATGACACTCCCTATTATATTCTCCAAAAGATAACTCCATATAAAGGGATGCCATCTTGGATGTGTTTATCCAAAAATCAGCAGAAGGAGAGGAAGAAAAGCAGAAGGTACTCTCCTCCTCCAGCTCAAAGATTCAGAAAAGATCCACCTCCTCCAGCTGCTGGTGCTTCAAGCACATCTTCTCAAAGATCTGCCCACTTCAAACATATCAAATACACCAAGGGAGATCACATGGAAGCAGCTAACACAGGCAATACTCTTCAGGAAAGCAACATCAACAGCAGCAATAACATTAACAACAGTAGAAACATCAACAACAACAACAATCCACTGAACATCAACCAGCTGAAGGCTCTAAAAGACCATCTTCTCCTCCTATTCCTTTTGAAGATCCTGAAACAGCTACTTCTGCTAGAATGGCTACGTTCCAGGAAATTGTAGGCCTTTCTATGATTAACAAAGCCAAAGCTAAAGGAAAAAATCCTTCTGAATATTCAACAATGTCAAAGTACAGGAAGGAGGAACTTAAAAGATTTGATAAAGCAAACAAGTTTTTCAATGTTGATGACTACATGAAGTTGCACCCAGAAGAAGTTGTCCTCAGAGCTACATCTTTGAAGATTATAGGGGCTGCTGACATGACCATGACAAAAGTGCAAGCTTCAGATCCCAAAAGTGAGATTGTGTTTACAAAGCCTGAAGAGAAGAGCAAGCAAGAAATGCCAAAGGAAAAGAAATAAAAGAAGTAAATTTTGAACTCTTTTGTTTTCTACAATTATCTATAACTGCTTTATATTCTGAACAAAGATTATGTATATATATATATCTACTGCATGCGTTATTGATCTCTGCCAGATATATGCTTTTTTAACTTTGTTTATTTTTCAATTTTGATTTGAGTCTGTAATTAGTGACCTCACCCAAATAGGGGAAGATTGTTGGATCCCTAGTAAGATTTGGGCTAGGTTCACTAAGTTAGGATCATATGACCCACAATGTATAGCCAGGGTCATAGTTGTGTCCTAGAGTATAGGCCAAGTCCTTAGAGTCAACAACACATGGACCAGCTATCAACAAGACTGCCAGAGACTCAAGACTTAGAAGATTTCAAGACTCTATAAAGTGAGTTCGACGTTCGTCAAACTCAAGTCGACGATTGTCATGATCAGTTCGACGATCTCAGAGTTAATTCTCTGAGCTGATCTCGACAAACTACATTCTTTGATCGACAAAAACTTGGATTACAATAAAACTTCAAGTTCAGGAAATATCAAGATATCCCAAGTCCTTAGAATCAGACTTTGGTCGATGAACTTTATTCTTTGGTCGACGAATGTTTGGACTACTACAGCACTCTGTCAAGACTATGTTCTCTAGTCTCAGGTCGACGAACTTATTTCTCTGCCCGACGAATTCTGGATTATCTACTTCAATAACTTAGAACTAGAATACTTGTGTCGACACTCAGAGTATATGTCGATACCAACTGAGTCGACACTAGAAGCACTTATGTCGACACACAGATCATCAGTCGACACTTTGGAAAGGTTGTGTCGACACCACACAAAAGACTTGTGTCGACACACATGATATCAGTCGACACCACCCGTGTCGACACCAGGAGTAATTGTCTCGACACACAGAATATTTGACAACTCTAGAAACTCAGCTCGACGAAATCAAATCTTAGGTCGACGAATTCTGGAGACTTTAACTTTCATTTCAGATACAACTGTGAATATTCTAAGTCCAGAATAGTTGCTAAACTACAGTCGACGAACACAGTTATCAGCTCGACGAATTCTGTCATCAGTTCGACGATTCCAGACTTAGCATTTATTCCTTCTATCCTTAGTCTATGACAATAATTTCTGAATGATTAATGATAAAATATTCTCTGAATATTACCATTGGATGGTACATTAATCACGACTTTCATCAGAATTATTATTTTCCATTTTTCTAAGGGACAGTTGGGGAAAGAAATCAATGCAGTTTATTTTCAAGGACCACCATCATTGATTGCCGTAGAAGGATTCAAATTTTGAAAGGAAATTCCCTCAGGAAATATATATAAAAAGAGATTTTTCTCTCTCTCCGGACAGATAGCAAGCAAGTAAGAACAATCAGACTACCAGAGCAATTGCAGAGACACATCATACACAGACACAGAGATTTTTAGTCAGTCTTGAAAGATATTGACCCTAAACACCTAGAGGGGGGGGGGGGGTGAATAGGTGACTTGAATCTTTTTAAACTTTTTAGGCAGCAATCAGAAAATAACACAGAATTATATCTACTTTATCACAGCACACATTCAACAATCACAGCACACCACATTCACACAGTAGACACAGAGTTTTATAGTGGTTCCCCAAGCTTTGGGTACATCCACTTTCCCCCTTCTCCTATTTAGCAGTGTACTAGATTCGGCCAAACTTCTCCACTAACTCAGAACCCCAAACAGGCTCCTACACCTCAGGCCCAAGGCCCTACAACTCAGCTTTTCCACAAAGCCTACACTCAGCCACAAAGGCCTACACTCAGCCACCAAGGCCTACACTCAGCCACCAAGGCCTACACTCAGCCACCAAGGCCTACACTCAGAGATTAAACTCTCCTACCCTCAGCCTTTATAATTACAGGCTTACAAGACTCAGATCCAAAGGATCTTACAAGATAGAAATGAATACAATAATGTTAACTCAACAACTCAGAGAATAGAGAGATGAGATGTGAGTTTCTTGATGAGTTCTTGGAAGAACTCAGCTGAAATCAATCTGACTTAGCTTTCTTCAAAGCTTCTTGAAAGTAGAACTCAATAAGATTGACTCCTTCTGCAGTTGATCCTTGATCTCTGTTACTTAAGATTCAGAATAAATCTGAACCCTTCTTCTCAGTCTGGTTCCAACAACTAATTTCTTGGATGGAGCTCTCTCTCTCTCCAACTTCTTAGATCTTCTTTGATAACTTGAACTTGATCAATGATCTGAACTTTATCAATCTTCTTCTGTAGACAGTATGAGCCTATTTATAGGCCTTCTTTATGGTAACCGGCTGGTCCGGTTCATAACTGTTTTCTGACAACTCTGACAGGTGCTGTAGACCGGCTGGAATGGCAGCTGTCAAGTCATCCAGTCAGTTCTTGAAAATTCTCTAACTGTCTGAAAGTGTCGAGACTTTCTGTCTTTAAGTGTCGACACTTATAGACCAAGTGTCGACACAAGTTGTGTAAGTGTCGACACAAGTCTACAAGGTGTCGACACAACTCCTTGTGTTGTAGATATTATATCTCGACACTGCTTCTTCTTCAGGTGTCGACACTGAAATTAAGTGTCGACACAAGTACTTGTCCTTCAGTATTTTGCTGAATTCTTCTAAGTGTCGACACAACACCTTTGTGTCGACACATCTTCATGTGTTGATCTTGTCAGTGTCGACACTGCTTCTTGGTGTCGACACTTGTCTTTAGTGTTGATACTTGCTGAGTGTCGACACAGCTCCTTGTGTCGACACATCTTCTTTTGTTGAGACTTCAGCTGGGTGTCGACACATCCCCTTAGTGTCGACACTTGTACTTAGAATATTTTGTTGATCTTGCTGTTCTTCGCTAAGTGTCGACACAGCTCCATGTGTCGACACTTTCTTCAAGTGTTGACTCTTCAGTTGTGTGTCGACACATTGTTCTGGGTGTCGACACTTTCTTTAAGTGTTGACTCTTCTGTTGAGTGTCGACACATTGTTCTGGGTGTAGACACTTACACTTAGCCTCTGCTAACTTTTGCTGAGTGTCGACACAGCTCCAAGTGTCGACACTTTCTGTCTGGTGTCGACTCAGCATCCCTGGTGTCGACACAATGACTCCAAGTGTCGACACTGCTTGCCTGGGTGTCGACACAAGCTTTCTTAAGTGTCGACACTTTCCCTCTGGGTGTCGACACATGGACTTAGAAACTTTTTTGCTTCAGTCCTGCAAATACTTAACCTGCACAAGTAACTCAAAATACATCAAATACATTTTGATGTATATCATTGAGTAGGGTGAGGCTTCTTCAAATCAGGTACATTTAAACTAATGTACCCAACAATCTCCCCCTATTTGGAGAAGTCATAACCCTTAGTCAATGATATACACCATTCATAATTTAAATTACAAAATGATGTAAAGCAGGATTATATATAGCAGGGTAAACATAAACATGTATCAATCACACATGTATTCATAGACATCATCACAGAACAAATATGAAATAGATTTAACATATAACACATTGTTCTAATATCTGTCATATTCATTTTCAAAAGTTTACAGAATGTTTTACAACAAAAAGATTTCAAAGTAAACTTTAAGAAAATTCTAATTCTATTTCTGTTCAGGCTCCTTAATCACTATTCCTTTTCCAGATTGAACTTTGGCTTGAACAGGAGCTTCAGAAACTTCAGCATCAGCATGCTTCTTGCCTTTCAAGTCCTTTTTCTTTTGTTCTTCTGCTTTGATCTTTTGCCTTTCAAAGTAATGGTAAGGCTTAGGAAAGTACTTGCTAGGCTCCTGAGCAGTAGGAGGTAGCTTTCCCATCTTGGCCTCCCTTCTATATTGGACTATGACCTCCTGTCTTGACTCATGTTTCCTCCATTCAGCCTCAGAAAACCATTTGTTCCTATCATGCACATTATCTTTGGCAGCTTTCCAGGCAGTCAATATAATGTTTCTTGAGGTAGGGATCCACTGCTCAAAGTCTGGTCTTTGTTCAGCTTGTTCCCTAAACCTCTTCTTAGACAATCTAGTCTCTTCTTCTTTCTGCAGTGCCTCTTGCATAGCTTCAGAAATTGGCTGAACAACTTTTTCAATAATGACATTGTCCTTACCCCCAGGTGGGCTATACATGGACTGTACATCTGCATGAATCATGTCAAAATCTGGAGGAGCATAGATGACTTGAGCCACTTCAGGTTGCTCCCCTCCTAGATAGGCAGGATGAATACCAGATTCAGCAACATTATCATCATCACAAAGAGGAGGATATCCAAGAGTTGCTCTGATAGAATTTGAGATCCACTTGGCATGATCAGAGCTGGCTTTGACTAAAACCCTCTCCCCCTTTTTGACTTCTCTTTCTATATGATCTCTGACATCATCTTTTTGAAATCTCACTTGATTATCCAAATAATTAACTCCATCTTTAAAGAAAGGTTTTAACCTTTGGAGTTTGTCAGTTATGATCTTTTGAGATTCTTGAATGGCAGTCTTAATAGCCGTGATTTCTTCTTGGAATACTTTGTCAAATTCTGCTTTAGCAAGAGCAGTAGAAGTAGAAGGTCCAGCAGCTGTGTTCTTCATTTCTGTGACAATAGCATTATGGGAAGCAGTTAAATTATCATTCATCCTGATTTGGTTTTCAAGTACATAGCCCTGCTTCAATGCTATGTCATCTACTTGAGCCTTAATCTTTTCCTGATGAGTTGCCAAGTACACTACTGCATTCCCACCCTTGTGGAAGCAGTCAGTCATTTCCTTTTTTGTTAAGATTCATTTCAAATCTTATTGACTTGATATCTTGGGCCAGATCAAACTGCAATGATTTCTGCCCTTCATCCACATAAGTCTCTATTGCTTTTCTATGCTCATCCAACTTGATCTGCATGGCAACCATCAGTGCACTATAATCAATAGTTGGTGCTGGCAGAGATATAGGCTGTGGAGCAACAGTTTGCAAAGCCTTCTTATAACTTTGGCTTCTTCTTCTGAATACCTGAAATTTCTTCTTCTTGGCCCTTGCAGCATCCTCATCTTCAGAAGCTGAGGAGCTAGCAATTTCTACCCTCTCCTTAGGGCTTGGGGGCCTCTCAGTCTGCACTTCTGGTGCCTTCACAGTTTCTTGTCTTGCAGGCTCTTCAAGAATTACAACTTGCTCCCCCTCAACTGGAGCATTTTCTCCCTCAGCAGCAGCATTGTCCTTATCAAAGTCTTGTTGATCCAGATTTAGAAATAAATCTTCCATTGTATACTCTTGTGGAGAATGAGCTGGAGAAACTCTGGGCTCATCAACCACTGGATCAGATACTATTTCTACTACAAAAGATGTGTCTTCTAGGACAGCATCTGGGACTTGGCTATCCAGCTGAGTTTGCTGATGAACAATTATTAATGGATCAGACAAAACAGTATCCACTTTAAGGAAATCTAAAGCATTTAGCTCAGAGATTACCTCTAGGATGATGTTGGTTGCTTGTTCACTTTCTAGTGTAGTTAGTTCTTCTACAACTAGAGGCTCCCCCTGGATGTGATCCTTATGTATGGGGCTAGCTTGAGGTAGCTCCCCTGGATTTCAGCAATATTTTGAGGAGCTGGAGACTTCTCAGCAGTTCCTGTGTCTTCATCCTCATCTGGTGTGAAGACCACATGCTCTTCACTGCCAGAGCTGCTAGTTGACTCTTGAGCCACAGGGGCAATTTTCCTCTTCTTCTTTGGTGGAATTTCTTTCTCAGAAGTGATCTTCTCAGGTGTTGGCATCTCTTTTGACAACACCCTGTCCCATCTAGAGAATATTCTCAGATCCATTTTCCTCATATGATTTATTTTACTTCCAGCAGCCTGACCCATAACTTCAGGTATAACACCAGCAAGGTAAAGACTTAAAATTCTGCCCAGGTTGGGCTTCTTCAGGCTTTCCTTGATTTTCTCAAACACTATAACAGACCAGTCAGTGTTCAGAGTGAAGATAATTCTGGTCATAATGCTGAACATAGAGGCAGATACCCTATCATGCCCTCCTGGCTTGCTTAATATTACCTTTCCAACAATTTCAGAAAGGAATTTCCCTTGGCTGTTCATGCCCTTTCTAAGAAACACTGATCCAGTCTTCATCTTAGAATCCAGACCACACCAGGTTAGAGCTTCCCTGGTCTTTGAAGCAGTAACCTCAGCTTCCTCTTTAGTTCTTGGCAACTGAAGTACCTTTCTCAGACTTTTTGGTGAAATCTTAACCTTTGCTCCATGAACTCTGGATTTGATCTTGTATCCAGATTCGTCCACTTCAGCTCCATTGAGGAATTCCAGTACCTCTTTCTTCCAGATTTTAGTAGGTTCAGAAACAAGATATTCTAACCCTGAATCTGCTACTAGGGTTACTACAGTCTTGATTTCTTGATCGGCTTCATCAAAAGCATTGTGCACCAGCTCGTATCCTTCGTTGACGTTCTCCTCAAGCTTTGGCGCCATTAGGGTTGAAGAATTTGACTTGAGAGAAGAGAGGTGTCGACACACAAGTTTTGGTCTCGAAACTTTTTAAAGCGTGTCGACAAACTAAGGCAAAATCCTATTTATACCTTTCTAGGTTTGAAGATGAAAAGGCGGGTAGCTAACTTAAATTGTGTTGACACTGGCAATAAGTGTCGACACTGACTTATAATGTCTCGACATATATGTGTCGACATAAGTTTAGTCAACAGATTATATGTGTCGACACTTGTTTATGTGTCGACACCACTCAACTCGACATTTAGTCGAGACTTTACTTAGAGAATTCTGAGTAAAACATAAGTGTCGACACCACTTTGGATGTGTCGACACCTACTTGACATGTATCGACACTAATATTTTGAAGTGTCGACACTAACTTCCTAGATGTGTCGACACCTTTTCCCTGAAGTGTCGACACCACTTTTCTGTCTCGACACAGACAACTCTGTGTGCCGACACTATTTTACTTAGCCAATTCTATAAACTTATTCTAAGTTTATCATTCCTAGTTCAATTTAAAACCTATTGAACTTAGCTTCTTCTAGGGGCTTAGTATACATATCAGCTAGTTGATTATCTGTTCTAACATATTCAAGTAAAATATCTTCTCTTTCTACATGCTCCCTAAGAAAATGATATTTAATTTCAATATGTTTAGTTCTACTATGGGATACAGGATTATTAGCTATTGAAATAACACTAGTAGAATCACAAAAGAGTGAAGTTCTACTTACCTGAATTTCATAGTCCTCAAGCTGATGCTGTATCCATAGAAGCTGAGCACAGCAACTTCCTGCAGCCACATATTCTGACTCTGCAGTGGAGATAGCCACACTTGTTTGCTTCTTGCTACTCCATGAAATTAGTCTTCCACCTAGGAATTGACAGGTTCTAGTAGTGCTTTTTCTATCTTCTTTGCATCCTGCAAAGTCTGCATCTGAATAACCTGTTAGTTCAAAATCCCCATTCCTAGGGTACCAGAGGCCTAGATAGGGAGTGCCCTTTAGATATCTCAATATCCTTTTGACTGCTGTCAAATGAAACTCTTTAGGGCAGGCTTGATACCTTGCACAGACACATGTAGCATACATGATATCTGGTCTACTTGCAGTCAAATATAATAGGGAGCCAACTATCCCTCTATACAAGGTTTTATCTACATGTTTCCCTGCATCATCCTTGCTAAGAGACATACTTGACCCCATAGGAGTCTTCATGGTACTGGATGAATCCATACCATACTTCCTTATGAGTTCTAGGGTGAACTTAGACTGACATATGGATAGACCATTCTCAGTCTGTTTAACTTGGAGACCCAAGAAAAACTTTAGCTCTCCCATACTACTCATCTTAAATTGACCTTGCATAAGTTTTGCAAACTTTTTGCAAAGGCTGCTTTCAGTAGACCCAAATATAATGTCATCTACATATATTTGGACTAGTATAAATTTGCCTCTAGATTCCCTAAGGAATAGAGTCTTATCTATTTTCCCCCTTGTAAACTTGTTCTCAATGAGGAAACTAGACAGGGTTTCATACCAAGCCCTAGGGGCTTGCTTTAACCCATATAAAGCTTTCCTAAGTCTATAGACATGATTAGGTAGAGTTGAATCAACAAAACCTGATGGCTGTTCCACATAGACTTCCTCTTTTAGATTACCATTCAGAAATGCTGACTTGACATCCATTTGGTAAACTTTGAATCCTTGATAGGTTGCATAGGCCAGGAACATCCTTATGGCTTCCAGTCTGGCTACTGGAGCAAAGGTTTGATCAAAGTCAATACCTTCTTCCTGCCTATATCCTTTAGCAACCAATCTTGCTTTGTTCTTAATGATGACACCTTGTTCATCCAACTTATTCCTGTAGATCCACTTGGTTCCTATTATATTGTGGTGTTTGGGTTTAGGAACAAGTTCCCAGACCTTGCACCTCTTGAACTAATTCAGCTCTTCTTGCATTGCTTCAGTCCATTGTGGATCTAGAATGGCTTCTTCAAACTTCTTTGGTTCAACTTGAGATAGAAAACTGGAGTATATTGCTACATTCAGATTTCTGCTCCTTGTTTGTACCCCTTGTCTTGGATCACCAATGATCTGCTCAACTGGATGATCTCTAAGATGCCTATTGGCTGGAGGCATCCTGACTTCTGGTTGAACCTCTTCAGTTCCTTCATCTTGCTGCACTCCTTGTACTTCTTCTGCAGTAGGTACATGTAGTACTCCCCCTGGACAGCAGCCACTATCTTCTTCTTGCTGTCTTGCAGCAGATCCTTCTTCTATAGTGAGCTTGTCCATCTTCTTTGTTATACCTGTGGAGCTGCATACACTATTAGACAACTCATTGTTAATAAATTTAGTCTCATCAAATACTACATGTACAGATTCTTCTACAACTTGTGTGGACAAGTTGTAGAATCTATAAGCCTTACTATTGTTGTTGTACCCAACAAAAATTCCCTCTTGGGACTTGGCAGCAAACTTAGTCAAGTAAGACTTTCCATTGTTAAGTATGAAGCATTTGCAACCAAAGATCCTGAAGTAGGATAGGTTTGGTTTCCTGCCTTTCACAACCTCATAGGGGGTCTTGTTGAGGCTTTTAGTGATGGTAGCCCTATTTATAACATGATATGCAGTATTAACTACTTCAGCCCAGAAATATTCTTGTAGTGTTGTATCACTTAATAGGATCCTACCAGCCTCAATCAAGGTTCTATTCTTCCTCTCAGCAATGCCATTTTGCTGAGGTGTTCTAGGTGAAGAAAACTCTTGAAATATCCCAAAGTCTTCACATAGTTTTGCCATACTCTCAGACTGAAATTCAGTACCATGGTCACTTCTAATCTTGACCACTGTACTGTCTAGTTCATTCTGAATTTGCTTGACAAAGTTATAGAAGACACTAGGTGTTTCAGATTTCTGTCTTAAGAAGAACACCCAGGAAAACCTTGAGTAGTCATCTACAACTACAAAGGTATAGACCTTCCTACCTAAGCTGTGAACTGGCATTGGACCAAAGAGATCCATATGCAAGAGGTATAAACACCTCACAACATCTTTGTTTTCTAAGCTTCTAAAGGTGGATCTAGTCTGCTTGCCCTTTTGACAAGCTGAGCAAATACCATCTTTAACACACTTAACTTGAAGACCATTCCTCACTAACTCTTTGCTAAAGAGTTTGCCAATTCTCTTGTAGTTTTGATGGGCTAGCCTCTTGTGCCATTTGACACAATGAGAGACTATCTCATCAGCTACAAGACACACTGGAGAACCATTGTTCTCAACCATAATGTCTAAGCAGTAGACATTCCTTTTCCTATAACCAGTCAAAATGATCTCTTGATCAGTTGACCTCTTGATATGACAACCATTTTTAACAAATGAGATGTCATACCCTACATCACTTAATTGACTTATACTTATTAGGTTGTGTTTCAACCCTTTAACATAAGCCACTTGAGTAATGGTAACCAAGTTGCTAGAAATGTTACCAAATCCTTTGATGATTCCTTTTTCAGAACCACCAAAGGTGACTTTTGGACCATCTTTGATTGGAATGTAGTCCTTTAGTAATCCTCTAGTTCCAGTCATATGTCTGGAACATCCACTGTCCAAGTACCATATTGGGGCATGGCCACTTGGACTCACCTGCAAAACAGTTTAATGAACCTTAGAACCCAAAGAATTCTTGGGTCCTTGGTGCTTGTTAGTTTGCATCCTAACAAAGCTACCTACTGGTTTTCCAATAGGCAGTTTGCTACCAACTTTGGCACTAGCATTGTGCCAACAGTCCATTGCAAAGTGGCCAACCTTGCCACAACACCAACACTCAAACTTATTGTACCTTTGCTTAGGTACTGTCTTTGCTGTCTTATCTACAGCTGACTTGTTGAGTGTTGGGGCTTTGCCCTTGGACTTGGACTGGACAGTCCTTGCACGTTTAATAAAACCCAGTCCAGCCTTGCCTTTGTGATGAACAAATTCATCAATTAAAGGTAGAACTGACTTAGGTTTAGAAAACCTAGCAACAAGATCTCTCTCCTTCTGAAGATTAATCTCCAGACTCTTGATTTGATCATTCTTGTATGTGATAGTCCCCATCTGAATCACAGTTATGTGCTTCAGTCTGGCTATCTCATTTAGCTTTTGATCAAACAATTTCTCAGAATCAGTTGCCATAGCTTTGAGATTAGCAATTTCCTTTGCCTGACTTTTGGCTAGGGACTTGCTCTTCTTATAAGCTTGCAACAGAACTTTATATTCATCTATCAACTGATGAATATCTTCTTCAGACTCAGATACACTCTCATCACTTGATGAAGATGAATCTGATTCTGTACTGGCACAAGAAACTGAATTGGAAGAACAATGTTGTACCTTACTAGGTCCTGGCTGCTCCAGGATTTTGTCACTTTCTGTCAATGCCATTAGCCCTTGGCATTGACTGTCTTCTTGTTCATATATAGAATCCATAATCTGCATGAACTCTTCTTCTTCTTCTTCAGCAAATAACCCTATATATGCCTCAGCATCTGACTCAGTTTCTGTTGAAGAAATATCTGACAGGGTCTTCTCCTTTTTGGCAACAAAAGACTTTTCTTTCTTGCCTTTGAAATGAGTTTTCTTCCTGTCACTAGACTCCTTTTTTTTTCTGGACAATCAGCAACAACATGGCCTTGTCTATTGCAGCAATAACACACTATTTTTGAAAGAGTTGCCTTGCTAGATTTAGTCCTCTTCCTGTCTTTTTTTGAAGACTTTTTATTCTGATAGAAGTCTTCTTTTCCCTATGAAGTAGAAGGCCTTGTCCTCCACTGTTTCTTCTTCAAGAACTTCTGAAAATGTCTAGTGAAGGCAGCAAAGTCTTCATCACTTTCACTGCTTTCAGACTTTGTACTTGCTGACTCATCTGATTCAGTTTCAGAAACCTTTGGAGGTGGAGTTGGTGACTTACCTCTGTACCTTCTGGGGGCTTCTGTCTTGAAGGCTACTGTTCTTTCCTTATGTCCATTTCTTGTTGATTTCTCCTCTTCTTTCCTTACTGTCAACTGCATTTCATAAGACAGTAGTTTGCCAAACAGTGTAGGTGGAGGAATCTCTGCCAACTTAGCCATTTCTCTAATGGCACAGATCTTGGTGTCCCAATCTTTTGTTAGGGACCTTAGAAACTTGTCATTGAGTTCATAATTACTGAACTCTCTGCCATAGGATAAGAGCTCATTCATAATTCTGTAGAACTTCTTATAGCACTCAGTTATGCTATCAGCTTTTCCTTGTCTAAAACTTTCATATTCTTGATTTAGCAAGGATTTTCTGTCTTGCCTTACTTCTTCAGAACCCTCCATGTACACAATAAGAGTTTCCCACATCTCTTTAGCTGTCTTACAGTGTATTAGATTCTGAAAAGTTGCATCATCTATGACACTCACTATTATGTTCTGAGCCCTCTTATCCATAGTGGCTAGAATAATTTCATCCTTTGTCATTTCAGAGAAATCCTTTGGTGTTCTCTGATTTGCATCTAAGACTGATACCTTCATGAGCACATATGGCCCTTCTTTGACTGTGATATAAATCCTAGGGTCTGAGGCTTCCATAAAGAGTCTCACCCTTTCCTTCCATATCCCAAAGATCTCTTTCCTGCATATGGGTAATTTCATGGATCCCAATTCCTTGTGATTCTCAGTGGAACCCATGGTTCTTGATTTTCTTGAATCTGTAATTTGACTTAGACTGAATCTGCCAACAGGATCTCCTCAGACAGTTAGTCCTTTTTGAGGAACCTGCCTCTGATACCACTTGAAAGATATTGACCCTAAACACCTAGAGGGGGGGGGGGGGGTGAATAGGTGACTTGAATCTTTTTAAACTTTTTAGGCAGCAATCAGAAAATAACACAGAATTATATCTACTTTATCACAACACACATTCAACAATCACAGCACACCACATTCACACAGTAGACACAGAGTTTTATAGTGGTTTCCCAAGCTTTGGGTACATCCACTTTCCCCCTTCGCCTATCTAGCAGTGTACTAGATTCGGCCAAACTTCTCCACTAACTCAGTATCCCAAACAGGCTCCTACACCTCAGGCCCAAGGCCCTACAACTCAGCTTTTCCACAAAGCCTACACTCAGCCATAAAGGCCTACACTCAGCCACCAAGTCCTACACTCAGCCACCAAGGCCTACACTCAGCCACCAAGGCCTACACTCAGAGATTAAACTCTCCTACCCTCAGCCTTTATAATTACAGGCTTACAAGACTCAGATCCAATGATCTTACAAGATATAAATGAATACAATAATGTTAACTCAACAACTCAGAGAATAGAGAGATGAGATGTGAGTTTCTTGATGAGTTCTTGGAAGAACTCAGCTGAAATCAATCTGACTTAGCTTTCTTCAAAGCTTCTTGAAAGTAGAACTCAATAAGATTGACTCCTTCTGCAGTTGATCCTTGATCTCTGCTACTTAAGATTCAGAATAAATCTGAACCCTTCTTCTCAGTCTGGTTCCAACAACTGATTTCTTGGATGAAGCTCTCTCTCTCCAACTTCTTAGATCTTCACTTGAAAAGCTAGATCTTCTTTGATAACTTGAACTTGATCAATGATCTGAACTTTATCAATCTTCTTCTGTAGACAGTATGAGCCTATTTATAGGCCTTCTTCATGGTAACCGGCTGGTCCGGTTCATAACTATTTTCTGACAACTCTGACAGGTGCTGTAGACCGGCTGGAATAGCAGCTGTCAAGTCATCCAGTCAGTTCTTGAAAATTCTCTAACTGTCTGAAAGTGTCGAGACTTTCTGTCTTTAAGTGTCGACACTTATAGACCAAGTGTCGACACAAGTTGTGTAAGTGTCGACACAAGTCTACAAGGTGTCGACACAACTCCTTGTGTTGTAGATATTATATCTCGACACTGCTTCTTCTTCAGGTGTCGACACTGAAATTGAGTGTCGACACAAGTACTTGTCCTTCAGTATTTTGCTGAATTCTTCTAAGTGTCGACACAACACCTTTGTGTCGACACATCTTCATGTGTTGATCTTGTCAGTGTCGACACTGCTTCTTGGTGTCGACACTTGTCTTTAGTGTTGATACTTGCTGAGTGTCGACACAGCTCCTTGTGTCGACACATCTTCTTCTTTTGAGACTTCAGCTGGGTGTCGACACATCCCCTTAGTGTCGACACTTGTACTTAGAATATTTTATTGATCTTGCTGTTCTTCGCTAAGTGTCGACACAGCTCCATGTGTCGACACTTTCTTCAAGTGTTGACTCTTCAGTTGTGTGTCCACACATTGTTCTGGGTGTCGACACTTTCTTTAAGTGTTGACTCTTCTGTTGAGTGTCGACATATTGTTCTGGGTGTCGACACTTACACTTAGCCTCTGCTAACTTTTGCTGAGTGTCGACACAGCTCCAAGTGTCGACACTTTCTGTCTGGTGTCGACTCAGCATCCCTGGTGTCGACACAATGACTCCAAGTATCGACACTGCTTGCCTGGGTGTCGACACAAGCTTTCTTAAGTGTCGACACTTTCCCTCTGGGTGTCTATACTTGGACTTAGAAACTTTTTGCTTCAGTCTTGCAAATACTTAACCTGTACAAGTAACTCAAAATACATCAAATACATTTTGATGTATATCATTGAGTAGGGTGAGGCTTCTTCAAATCAGGTACATTTAAACCAATGTACCCAACAAGTCTATCTTTAACAGCTTCTCTGCTCCTTTTCACAAAAGATCTGATACAAAAAGAAGATATGCTCTCAGAAGAAGAAGAACAATCATACAAAATCAAGAGTCTTCTTACTTCAACAATCAAGGACTTCCAAGGACAACAACTATCAAATCTGTCAAAAAGATCCTGCAGATAAAGGCTAAAAGCTTGAAGGCCTATCACCCTGCAGCAAGGCTTCCATATATCCCCGAACCATTCAATATCTCAGGGGGAGCCATTTGCTACCATTAATAATCCACAAGTCTTCTCTCTGATTGTTGACATAGATGACATAATCAACTCTCTCACCCCCACTGTGTAAAGGGTTGTCATCTCCCTTCAAAAGTGATTCCTGGTTACAAGTCACCTGATCAAAAGACTTGGGAATTTAGTTTTTGAGCACCTGATCAAAAGCTCATTGGTGTCAGGCACCTGATCAAAAACCTGAGTGGATTCCTACCAGGGTGGTAGAAGAGTGAATGTACCCAAGTTGGGGAACCACTATAAATTTCTTGTGTCGTCTGGTTGCCCACGTTCTTTTGTTTTCTTGCCGTTGCTGTGGTAGTTTGTTTCTGTGCTTTTATATTTTGATTTTTTTACTACTGCACTTAGACTAATCTGCATTATCCAACAGAGAATTTTATAAAACTCTAAATACTCTATTCACCCCCCTCTAGAGTATTCCTGATCTAACTGCTCACTTTCAGAGCCTTAAGGATTTTGTAGAAATCCGTTAGCAGCAGGACACCATTTGTGATGTTGATTTCCCCCTCTTTTGTGTGAGTACGTGTAACCAGAACCATACTGGGTGGAAATTAGAGTACACGCAGGATGGTACGGTACAAATGGTGGATTAGGGTAGGAAAGGCTTGGGATTGTGATGTGCTAAGGCGTGGTTTATCTCTATGGTCGGTTGGCTAGCTCGAGACGTGCAAGTCATGTGGGGAGAGTGTCCGGCGAGACAAGCCCCTTCTATGAAAATGATGAGGATGCCAAGCTTAGGATAAGCCCATACGATACTAGCTGAGTCCCTCTGGGTCTCCTTCGGTGGACTTGGTCCCGATATTGGAGCCGGGCCTATGTCGTCGCGAATGGGTGGGGTCTTAGCAAAGGTTCTTAGTTTCAGTTGGTTTGTGTGGCGGAATCCTGACATAAGAAGTCAGAGCTTGCAGGCAAGCCTGGGTTTCTAGACCCACGAGTGGGTGGGGCCAAGACAAGAGTTCCGTGTGGCGGCTTGTATGCTGTTTGGGGAAAATTGGAAATACCCTTATGATTGCCGCTTGAACGCCGATGGGGAAATTGGAAGTACCCTTGTGTTTGCGGCTTGAATGCCGATGGAGAAATTGGATGTACCCGATTGATGATGTGTTAGAAGCATGCACTTTAGGGTGCTTTGGGTGAAGCCCAGGTTTTCATACATGCTGCATTTGTAGGCCCCTATTATTATATGCTCAACATAGAAACGTGTTTGTTGTATGAGACATCCAAATCTATTTTAATACTTGCACTGTACATGTCTATTTGCATATGAAGTGCTGACCTGCAAGGTGATGAAGTGCCCCGGGGTCCGCTAGGGACGGTCAAGAGGAGATGTATTGGTTACACAGTTGAGGTTAGCCTTTGTTGATCCACGTTACAACCAATTTTTACAGGGCAAGTATCGCAAGCGAGAGCAAGCTCGCCGACCAAAAATGCCTGAGCCTCATGAAGTGTTACATGTTGCGTTAAAGCTCTGTTTTGTGGAATGTGATGCTTAATGTACTATGTTTCCGGCTTGCAAGCAGAGGTAGCCTAGGAGTGCTTATGCACGTTGACGCTTGATGTTATTGTTTGAGTTTTGGACTCTCAATTGTTGTAAGGCCATATGGTCGTGTTGATACTCATATGTTAGTGGATAACTTCTAGTCTTGTTCTTTTGTTTCCACTGTGCTTGGTCTGACTTTTGAGTTGGGTAGTTTATATCACCTTATAATGGTTAAGCTGTGGCGTCTGTATGTTGTGGGGCCCCGGCCGGACCCATATTATACGGTCATTACAGGGGAGGTGTTACAATTTGGTATCAGAGGGAGGCTAGTGTCCATGGTAAGATTTTGTGGTCGAATGTCCTAATCGGACCGCGTTAAGAAGTTATCCACATAGGAGTATCACGGGACCGTGAGTGTCCTTGTGTCTAGTCTTGCGATAAAAGCTGATTTTGGTTTACCTTGCTTTTGTTAAGGATGCAAGCGACGAGACAGGGACGTCGAGGCCGCGTGAGGAGCCCTAGGCGAGCAGTGCTACTGCTCCAGGTACAATGGGCATGGGGGTAAGCCCGATCGATTTCTGTCGCATGCTTGCATAAGCGATGGTAGAAGCCCAAGCCGCAGCGGCAACACAAGTTGTGACCCTTGTTGCACCGGTAGCGACTCCTGTTACCTCGGATGCGACACTAGTCATACCGGGCGGAGAGCCAGGCTAGCAAAGCCGCTGGTTGAGAGAGTGGTTATCGGGCAAGGAGATCGACAAATGAAGTATCTCCTAAGTTTCCATCCCCCAATATTTAAGGGAGTCGGCACACCGACCGATGCAGAGGACTGGTGGGCGAGAATTCAAGAACTGCTAAGGGCGGCAAATACGCCAGTAGAGAAGCAATCCGAGTTTGCGAGTTTCATGTTGGAAGGTGATGCTAAGTTGTGGTGGGTGAGTCATAGCGGTCGCCAGTTTCCTGGAGGCACCCCGTCCATAGAAGAGTTCGAGAATGCTTTCTTGAAGAAGTATATTCCCGCGTCGACAAGGCTAGCCCTTCAGAGACAGTTTTTGCACTTGGTGCAGCGGGACAAGATAGTAGATGAGTACGTCTAGGAGTTCACTCATTTGGGACATTATGCTGGGACGACCATGTCAGACAATGAGGAGAGGGATAGCCTCTTCTACCATAGATTGAGGGAGAATTTCAGACAACCCCTCATAGCTAAGAAGAAAGCGGGCTTCAACATGTTGGTCGAGGCCGCTAGGATGTTGGAGAGCGATATGCAACGAACACAACGTCAAAAGGGTTTTGCAGCCAATCAGGGAGAAGGAAAGCCTTCTCAATCGCAAGGGAAATCTGACAGAAGTAAGTGGAAGAAGAACTCCCATCCCTACAAGACTTGGGAGAAGAGTAGTATGATGTCGGGGGGTCTCGCTTCAAGGGACCACTATCGTGCTACAAGTGTGGCAAGCCGGGCCACATAGCTCATTATTGCACTGAAGGTGGCGCTAAGCAGGAGCCAAGGCAAGAGAAGTCGGTGTGCTCCGGACCCAGCGAGGCAGAGAAGGGAAAATGGTGGAGCCGAGCGCTTCTCATTTCTAACCCGTGCAGCCAAGGGCGTACAACCTTGGGCAGCAGGAAGCGATCCGCCAACACGATGTGGTGACAGGTATGAGAAAGTTTAAGTTCACTTATTTGCTTTAGAATTTCAAGATCTTTTATGTATGTCGCCGACGGTGTAGGCTTTATGACAGTTTCTAGTTACCCCACACGGGTATTGTTCGATACGGGTGCATCACACTCCTTTCTTGCGGAATGATTTATCCAGATAATTGGAGTCGAGCCCTTTTCTACGGACTCATTGCTTAAGGTGTGCATTCCCAATGGGTCCTTCATGACCACTGGGATGAGGGGGCGCGTTGGTTGGAGTCTAGGAGGAGTTGACTTCGGGTTGGTAGCAGCGGTTCTATCGTTGGACGAATTTGATGTGATCTTGGGGATGGGCTGCCTCGTAGAGCAGCATGACAGTATTGACCGTCTGTCAAAGGTGGTGACCCTAAGAAGCGAGGGAAAGACAGAAGTTGTATTTGAGGGCCTTAATGGAGTATCCCGTTCCCTGATTTCAACCATGCAGTTGGTGCGGGCAATTAATCAGGGAGGAGTAGCTTTTGTAGCATTGCTAGAAGTTCTCCCAAATTATCAATTGGTGAAGTGCCGGTAGTGGCATAATTTGAGGATGTGTTTCCTGAGGAGTTACCTGGAGCACCTCCTCAATAGGAGATCGATTTCTCAATTGAGTTAGTGCCAGAAGCGAGGTCGGTGTCACGTCCTCCTTTTAGGATAGCACCAAAGGATTTTGCCGAGCTTAAGGTACAGTTGCAGGAACTGTTGGAGCAGGGGTACATCAGACCCAGCTCATCTCCTTGGAGCGCGCTAGTGTTGTTTGTTAAGAAGAAATATGGTAGTATGCGTCTGTGCATAGACTACCGGGAGTTAAATAGACTAACCGTCAAGAATAAGTATTTGATTCCACAGATAGATGACCTGTTTGACCAGTTGGTAGGATCAGTGGTGTACTCTAAATTGGACTTGAAGTCCGGATACTACCAGTTACGGATTCGAGACGAGGATATACCCAAGATAGCATTTGGTACGAGGTATGGTCAATTCGAGTTCCCGGTGATACCGTTCGGGTTGACAAACGCGCCTTCTGTATTCATAGATTTGATGAATCGGGTGTTTCGGGAGTATTTGCACACATTTGTAGTGGTCTTCTTTGATGATATCTTGGTCTCCTCCAAAATGGATGCTGAGCACGAGGCTCATTTAAGAGTAGTCTTACAGACCTTGAGAGAGAACCAGCTGCATGTAAAGTTCTCGAAATGCGAGTTCTGGTTAGAGAAGGTGGCTTTTTTGGGCCATGTAATTAGTGGTGATGGGGTGGCGGTGGATCCAGCAAAAGTTGAGGCCATCAGAGATTGTCCAGTTTTGAGCACTGTGGCGGAAGTCAGGAGTTTTCTTGGACTAGCCGGGTATTATAGAAGATTTGTGGTAAAATTTTCACAGATAGCTCTACCCCTCACTTCGTTGACTTGCAAGGACCAAAAGTTCATGTGGAATCAGGTGTTTAGTCAAGCGTTTGACACCTTGAAGGAAAGGCTGATGTCATCTCTGATCCTAAGTCTTCCTAAAGGGACTGAAGGACTTCAGATTCTCAGTGACGCATCAAGATGCGGTTTAGGTTGCGTGTTAGTGCAACATGAAAAGGTGATAACCTTTGGGTCTAGGAAGCTGAAACCTCATGAGAGAAATTTCTCCGTCCATGACTTGGAACTGGTGGCGGTAATTTTTGCGTTAAAGCTGTGGCGACACTATGTCTATGGTGCGAAGGTGGAGATCTTCACGGACCACAAAAGCCTGAATTATCTTCTAGATCAAAAAGATTTGAACATGCGACAGCGTAGATGGGTCGAGTTCCTTGGGGACTTTGACATGACAATATAATATACGCCATACAAAGCCAACGTGGTGGCGGATGCCTTGAGTAGGAAATACTCTGGACAAGGGAATTGGATTGAAGCTCATGATGAGCAGTTGGTGCGAGACTTTGAGTCCCTCGACATCATTTGTGTAGCAAGAGGTGAGTCTAGCATGACTCAATTGAACTGGATAGAGTTGCAGAATGATTTGTCCGATCGAATTTGGGAAGCGACCAATGTGGATGCAGAGTTTCAGCCATTTGTGGTAGAAGCTCAAAAAGGCGAGAGTAGTGCCTGAGAGATGATTGATGAGATCTTACGGAAGGATAGAAGGATATGCATACCGCAGTTCGGCAAGCACCTTGAGGAGTTAATGTTTGAGGCTCATTTCACGAAGTACTCCATTCATCTGGGCAGTACACAGATGTACTTGTATATGAAGAAATCTTTTTGGTGGCCTGGTTTGAAGCGAGATATTGCTTTGTACGTGAGTCGATGTCAAACTTGTACCTTAGTGAAGGCTGAGTGTCAAAATCCGGGTGGGTCCCTGAAGGCTCTTCCCATCCCCGAGTGGAAATTTGATGACATCTCCATGGACGTTTTGCATGGTTTACCTCAGTCGCAGCAGGGAAATGATGCAATTTGGGTGATCGTGGATCGCTTGACCAAAGTGGCCCATTTCATCCCAAATCGGAAAGAGGACAGCGTGGAGAAGCTGGTAGAGTTGTACGTTCGCAACATTATGCCGCTGTATGAGAATCCTAAGAGTATCATTAGTGATCGCGATGGATGGTTCACGTCCAAGGACTGGAGGTTGGTACAGAAGAGCCTGGGCACGAAGCTCAAATTTAGTATGGCATTCCATCCTCAAACCGATGGACAAATCGAAAGAACGAATCGTACAATAGAAATATGCTGAGGATATGTACCCTCGATTTTGGAAGGAAGTGGTAAGATCACCTCTTCATGGTGGAGTTTTCCTATAACAATAGTTACCAAGCAAGTATAAATATGGCGTCATACGAAGCTTTGTATGGAAGGCTGTGTCGAGCACCGATGTCTTGGACAAAGGCGGGAGACACCAAAATTTTGGGAAAAGAGGTGGCGGCTGATGCTTGTGAGTTGGTGCGGACTATTCAGGAGCGCATGAAGGTTGCTCAGGATCGGCAAGCAAAGTATTTCAATGCTCGCAATAGGAACGTGGAGTTTGCGGTAGGCGACTGAGTATACCTAAATATTAAGCCGTTCAAAGGTGTTTAGGGGATTCGCCGACTCAAGAAGTTGAGTTCGAGGTTTTTGAGACCGTTTGAAATTACAGAATGCATTGGAGAAGCCGCTTACCGATTAGCGTTGTCTGCAGAGCTGAGTGGATTATATGATATCTTTCATGTCTCCGTCTTGAGGAAAGCCTTGGTGGAGGCAAGCGTTGTGGTCGAGTCGGCGGTAGTGCCGATAGAAGAGGACTTGGGGACGAAAGTCCGCCCAGTTAGTATAAAGGATTCAGAAGTTTGGCAGTTGCGAAACAAAGAAGTTAAGCTCGTAAAGGTGCGTTGGGACAACTGCGGGCGAGATGAGTTCTCTTGGGAGCATGGGCAAGCAATGAGGGAGGACTTCCCAGAACTTTTTTTTACTTTAGGTATGCTTATTGTTTGTGTGCATACTAAATTTCGAGGACAAAATTCTTTTAAGGGTGGAGGAGTTGTAACACCCCAGTTTTTCCAAAACTTGAATTTCTGGTAGCTATCGCCTGACGATAGTAGCTACCCCAATTTTCTTCCCATATTGAGATTTTGACTTCGGGTTTGGATATGAGAGTGGGAGGAGGAAGGAGCTCTTTCCCCGCCATTGACGGAGCTTCGGAGCTCCGATCGTCATTCCGAGGCCAGATCCGTGGAGAGGACTTGGAGGCGCTCATTTTCATCCATGCAAGGAAAGGATTCCATGGCTATAAAGAGGAATCGTAAGGTAAAGACACTTCTCCTGGGTCCGCTAGGGATGGCCAGGAGGAGATGTGTTGGTTACACATTTAAGGTCAGAATTTGCTGACCCACGTTACAACTAATTTTTACAGGGTAAGGATCGAAAGCGGGAGCAAGCTCGCCTACCAAAAACGCCTAAGCCTCATGAAGTGTTACATGTGTCAGAGCTCTGTTTTGTGGAATGTGATGCTTAATGTAGTATGTTTAGGTCTTGCACGCCGAGGTAGCCTAGGAGTGCTTATGCACGTTGACGCTTGATGTTATTGTTTGAGTTTTGGACTCTCAATTGTTATAAGGCCATAAAACTATGTTGATACTCATATGTTAGTGGATAAATTCTAATCTTGTTATTTTATTTCCACTATGTTTGGTCTGAGTTTTGAGTTGGGTAGTTTATATCATCTTCTAATGCTTAAGCTGTGGCGTCTGTATGTTGTGGGGCCCTGGCCGGACCCATATTATACGGTCATTACAGGGGAGGTGTTACACGCGTGATCCGTGCGCTAATCGTTGTAACCCCTATACGCTCGACCCGTGCACGCATCAACTGCCCGCAGTCGGCCACCCGGTCAACAGTCGTTCTTTCGGATGCCACCTCATGGTCATGCACCTCGTGCACACTATGGGGGGGGGTGGGAGGAGTGGCCCCTCTGCTCGGGCATCCTCCGCAAGGCCGACCCTTACTCGGACACCCGACACGTGGGCAGTCTCTGCGTGGCAGGTCCCTTATTCGATCCCCGACACATAGGCGACCTTCGTCCTACCAGCCTCTGCTTGTCCCACGACATGTGGCCACACGAGCGGCCTCCTCTCAACCCATGACATGCGGGTGGCCTCCGCGAGGCTGGCCACGGAAATTGCCTAGCTCGGCTAGTATAGGTAAATGATTTTTTTTTTCTATGGTCATGAGATCAAGTCCTAAGAATTATAATTTTTTGTAACTTGTGATGGGGTCCCCCCTAGAGATTACACAATCAAACTGGTAGAACTTGAACTAAGGAGCACAATAAAGTTGACCCGTTCAAGTGAGCGCGTGCAAGTATCTTGGTCAAAGGAGCCCAAAATCCTGTGTAATGAGAAGCGTAAGAAGCACAACATGCCGAAGCAAGAACGACGCGCTCCCCATGGGTGCGGGCGCACGACACGTGCATGCCGGCCAACGACCTCTATTGTCTTTAGCCCTGCTGCCGCCTCTAGCCCCACTGCCACCTCTGGCCGCCTCCAGCCGTTGCCGCCATCGGGCACCTTTCCCGGACCGCTTGGACCTCTCGAATCGCACATGATGCACTTTTGTCATTTATTTAAAATTGGTGATCTAGGTGACCAGAACAGAACAAAGTCATTCACCAACAAAAATTTTGTCCCAGCACAATTACCAGCATATCCTTCCAGAAAAAGTATAAAAATACTCACCGTCCTTCGTTCGAGGACAAGCAACTCTAGAGGTAAGAGAGAGCTCTAAGAGTTTTTGGCGAGAACGTGAAACTTAAATCGTTTCTCTGCCCGGAATTTGCTCCGCTCCCTTTTTAGTGCTGGGGCATATCAAAGCTTCCAAGACATGACATTCTTCTCCACAGGAGCGCTCTCATCAAGGCTCCGACTCAGCAGGAGTGCTTCCATCGAGACTTCGAGGACTTTGACAATTTTCCCCACTAAAGCGCTCTCATCCAGGCTCCAAGGACTTAGTTTATTTTCCACTATGAAAGTAAGGGTTAGATCGGAAATACTCTAGGGGGGGGGGGGTGAATAGAGTATCTTGAAAACTTAAACAAATTTTTGTTGTAAATAAAAAAACAGACCTAAGATAAATTAATCTAGCCGTATCTCATGTACAACAAAACCTAACTATCACAGACACAACAAGAACAAAAGAAAAAGTGCAACCAGACAACACAAGAATTTTATAGTGGTTCCCAACCTGGGCACATCCACTCTTCTACCACCCTGGTAGGAATCCACTCAGGTTTTTTGATCAGGTGACTGCCACCAATGAGCTTTTGATCAAGTGCTCAAAAACCAACCCCAAGTCTTTTGATCAGGAGACTTGCAACCAAGAATAACTTTTGAAGGGAGTTAAAGAACCCTTTTTACAGTGGGGGATGAGAGAGTGAGGGTGTCTTCTCTTTCTCAAATATAACTGAGAAGACTTAGTGGATATATGATGTTAGCAAAAGCTCCCCCTGAGATATTGAACTCAGGAAGATTTGAGCCTTGCTGCAGGGTGAGTAGGTCTTCAATATTTCAGCCTTGACCAAATGGTATCCAGGAGCTTCTTTGACAGATAGAATATTTGTTGTCCTTTGAAGAATCCTGAGACGAAGAAGGAAGAGGACTATTGATTTTTGATTAACGTTCTTATTCTTCTTCAGCTTGCTGTTCTTTCTCTGGTCTAGGGCTTCTGATTTCTCTACTGTGTTATTGCCCTGTTTATTCTGTTCTCTGTGTTCAGACGAGAAGGAAGAAGAAAAGCCCTATGCACTGTGTTGTGGAGGAAAGAGGAAAACTCCTTTTTATATTTTCCATGAAATCTTCTTTCTGAATTTTGAATTTCTTCCTTCATTCAATGCTGACGGCCTGGAGAATATTTGCATTGATTGATTTTCCAAACTGTCCCATTGAAAAACGGCAAGCAATAATCCTGATGAAGTCCATAATCAATGTTGCGTCTAACGGTAATATTCAGAGAATGTTAAGCATTGATAACTCAAGAATTATCACAATAAACTAAGGGACAGAGGGAGGGAAAGTCCATGTTTGGATCTGCACAGAAATCGTTGAGCAGAGAATAGAATTTGTAGAGCTGGGTCCAGAGTTCGTCGAGCTTAGAGATATATTCATCGACCATGTAATAGTTGTTCGTCGACCTGAGATCTAAGATCTTCGACCTGAGGATAGATAACTGCTTTCTCTGGAACGTTGCCAATTCTGTGCATCAAGATCATCGAGCTAAGAATCTAAGTTTGTCGACTGGAGTTCAGTGAAGTGTTTCTTGGACTTTTAAAATGCTGAAGTAGAGTGTCCAGAAATCGTCGTCCTGAGAACTAGTTTCGTCGAGCTGAGAACTTCTAACTGTTACTTGATAAAGTTTGCCAGTAATGTGGTCTAAGTTCGTCGAGCTGAGAAGATGAATTCATCGACTGGAGTATGATTCTGGACTTAGAATATTTAAGTGTTTCTGGTCTTAAAATGTTGAAGTAGATGATCCAGAAATCGTCGACCTAAGATCCAAGTTCGTCGAGTTGATGTTCTAACTTCGTCGACTGGAGTTCAGTGAGAAGAATTTTGGACTTCAAATGTTGAAGTATAGTGTCCATAGATCGTCGACCTGAGAACCAAGTTCGTCGAGCTCAGCTAAGAGAATTTTCTCTGAGTTCGTCGTACTGAGCACGACTTTCGTCGATCTGAGTTCGACGAACATCGAACTCATTTTCTAAGTCTTTTAAATCTCTCTAAGTCTTGAGTCTTCTGCAGTCTGTTGATGGCTGGTCCATGCAAGTTTGATTCTAAGGACATGGCCTAGACTCTAGGACACAAACATGACCCTAACTATACATGTTGGGTCATACATCCTAGTTTAGTGAACCTAGCCCAAATCCGACTAGGGATCCAAGAATCTCCCCTATTTAGGTGAGGTCACTAAATACAGACTCAAATATTTACAAAGCAAGAAAACATATATCTGGTAGGAAAAATTTAAATGTGCAGCATATATATATATATATATATATAGCTTTGTATCAAGAAATAAATATCCAGTTTTAGGACAACAGAGAAGTTAAAACAGTTCAAAGATCATTTCTTCTTCTTGGGCTCCTTGAGGTTGATCTCCCTGTTTGGATTAGCTGCCTGTGTCTTTGTCATTGTCATGTTAGCAGCTCCAATGATATTAAGGGAGGTAGCCCTTGGAACTACAGCTTCAGGATGTAGTTTCATATAATTATCAACATTAAAGAATTTATTAGCCTTAGCAAACCTGTTAAGTCATTCCTTCCTCTATTTGGACATGGTTGAATATTGAGAAGGATCCTTTCCTTCAGCTTTTGCTTTGTTGATCATGGATAGGCCAACCAATTCTTGGAACTTGGCCATCCTTGTAGTTGTAGCTATCTCTGGATCTTCAAAAGGTACAGCAGGGGAGGCAGGTCTCTTTGGGCTTTCACCTTTATGTTCAGTAATTTGTTGTTGTTGTTGATGTTGCTATGGTTGCTGTCTGCTTGATTTATAATACTTTTGTTGGCTGCTTCCTGAAGAGGAGGACCTACCCTGATGTCTCTGATAGGTTTGAAACTGGGCAGTCCTCTGAGTTGAAGAACTTGAAGCACCAGTAGCAGGTGGAGGAGGAGGAGGATCCTTTCTATACCTCTGAGGAGGTGGGGAGTACTTCTTGCTTTTCCTTCTCTCTTTTTGTTGGTTCTTGGATAGCCACATCCATGCTGGCATGCCCTTGTATAGTATGATCTTCTACAGTATATAACATGCAATGTCATTTGCTAGATTTGGTTTTGGGGCATGAGGTGAAGGAGACTTTCTTTTCTTGGAGACTTTCTTTTTCTTAGGCTCATCATCAGAGTCCTCTTCATCATCATCCTCATCATCAGAGTCTTGAGGAGCATCATACAAAGCATCAATAGCTTTTAGTACAGATTTATCAATGGGATTTTTAGCCTGAGTAGGAGCTGGAGAAGGAACTTGAGCTGGAATAGGAGAACTGCATATATCAGTGCTTTCATCAACTGATCTACTCTCTTCTTCTATATCAGCCATGATCAATTCATCAAGATCAGGCATTGGAGAGTCATCCATTATGAAGGTTGGAGCAGAAATAGCATTTGGAGGGGATGCAATAATATGGGAAGCAGCTTTGGGAGACGAAGTAATGAGGGGAGCATATTTTGGTGGAGATGGGATGGTTGGAGCCTCTGGAACAACAAAAGTAGCCTTAAGTTGCATGGAAACCTTGGGGCTTATGGGAGTGGTATAAGGGACTATAGCCAAAGATGGCTTGATGCTGTCTTCTGGCAGAAAGTTTAGGTGAACTGTATCAAAAATGTTCAACAAATTTAAAAGATCAACTGTGAGATTTATAATAAAATCACTAGTAGTGTTTATTTCCTCTAGAACTTGCTCATCCAGGTCCATATCAGACTCAATAAAATTAATTAAATCAAATAAATCTTTATCAGCATCTGCATTTGCTGTTGCTTCTGCTGCTTCTTTTTCTACTATTACTGCTGTTGCTGTTACTGCTGCTTCTGTTATTGCTGCTTCTGTTACTGCTGCTTCTGCTGCTACTTCTTCATAGAGTATCTCCCCCTGCTTGGTTTCAGTAGGAACTAGAGCCAGGCCCCTGACTGAAGATGGAGGAGCAGAGAGAGCAGAGATGGCATCAACAAGTGAATAAATGCAGGAAGCTAGAGGTGAAATAGCCTCTGCTATAAGATTTTTGAAGAGGGGGAGTGAGAAGTGCTAGAAGGGGTGGAATGATAGAGGGGTCCTGAGGCAGGAATGCTGAGGGTGGCTTAGTGGAGACAGAAGTGGGGATGGTAGTTGATGGTGGTGGAGGAGGTAGAGTATCTGACATGTGTTCATCTGGAGGAGTAGATGTATGGAGGGGGGATGAAGGCAAATTGAAGAGGGGGATGGTGTCCAGATGGTGAGGTAAGGGAGATGAAGGTGGTGATGTAGTTGGTGTACCATGGGGAGATGAAGTAGAGAGGGAGTATGAGTGTGTGATGGTATTGATGTACCATGTTGGGTGGAAGGGGATGTATGAAAGTGAATATGAGTGGGGGATGTATATATTGGGGATGATGGAGGCGTGAGAGTATGTATTGTGGTATAGACTGTGGAGGGGAGTTGGTGTGCCATCTGAGGTTGAGTTTGGATGGCTGGAGGTAAGGGAGATGGAGGAGGGATATCTTCAATAGGTTGGAAAGTGGCTGGATCAGCCCTGGTGCTCTCAGAAGGCCTGGTGGAGGAGGAAGAAGCCTTGAAGGGCTTTGTGAGCCTCTTGGAGGCATTGGTGAATATGGTCAGGGAGACCAGGGATTCAACAGCCTTTTCTTTAAGGACATGTTGGGAGTAGATCTGTGAATCATCCCACACTTATTGAACATCGACTTGACATGCAGGCTCATAGTCCTGAAGAAGTGCAACTTCGCACCCGAGCGGCTTCATGTCATCGAGGAGGAACTGGAAAAGATTTTGGTTGCACAGTTCATCCGGGAAGCAACGTACCCCCCTTGGCTCGTCAATGTGGTGATGGTAAAAAAGACTTCAGAGAAGTGAAGGATGTGCGTCGACAACATTAATCTCAACTAGACCTTTCCAAAGGATAGTTTCCCTCTCCCCACATCGATTAGATTGTGGATGCAACTGCTAAGTACAAACTTCTAAGCTTCATGGATGCATTCTCAGATATAATCAGATCCGAATGAACCCAATAGATGAAGAACACAATGCATTTCACACAAACAGAGGGGTATACTACTATAAAGTAATGTCTTTTGGCCTAAAGAACGTCGGAGTAACCTACCGAAGGCTGATGAATCAAGTATATCATCCGGAAATCCATGGAGGTTTATGTCGACGACATGCTAGTAAAGAGCATCTGACAGGGCCATCACCTAGAAGATTTGGACAAGTGTTTCCAACTTCTTTCCATCACCTAGTAATGCAGCAAGGAATTAAGGCCAACCCTGAGAAGATCAAGGCGTTGGAAGACATGTCACCCCCTCGCACCATCAAAGAAGTGCAACAACTCAATAGAAGGATAACTGCACTCTCCCGCAAGGTACTTTGTGTCAAACCACATTCAAACACCTCAAGAAGTACCAAACCACTCCCCCACTGCTCTCAAAGCCCGCTTAATGGGAAGATCTTTCCCTATACTTGGTGGTATCGCCGCACGCGCTCAGCTCGGTTCTGGTCAAAGACAAATGAGGGGTCTAGCGCCCGGTCTATTACCTTAGCAAGATCTTGTCCAATAACGAGGAAAGATATCCCACGACAGACAAAATAGCTTTGGCCTTAGTACTCCCTACAAGAAAGCTCCAGCAATACTTTCAGGCCCACAAAATCAAAGTACTCACGCGGCTGCCACTATGCACAATCCTATAGAAGCCTGAGGTGTCAGTAAGGCTAGTTAAGTGGGAAGTAGATCTGGGAGAATTCAACATCCAGTTCTTCCTGAGACCCGTCATCAAATCCCATGTCTTAGTAGACTTCATAGTAGAATGCATGATACTACCAGAGAACACGCCCAGCTCTAACAACATGGCTTCTATGCAGTGGTCTTTGTACGTCAATAGGGTGTTAGGAGTCAAGGGAGCGGGCGTGGTCCTGCTGCTGACAAGTCTTGAAGGGACTACTCTCGAGTATGGGCTCTGACTAAAGTTCCATGCCACTAACAACATTGCAAAGTACGAGGTCATAATTGTCGGCCTTCGTATAGCCATCGACTGTGTGGTGGAAATCCTAACCATCAACACTAAATCCTAGCTAGTGGTCTCCTAGGTTGAGAGGGACTACGTGGCAAATAACGAGCAACTCGTGCAGTATCTCCAACTGGCAAAATCTCTCATTGGGAAAATCAAGTCTCACCATATGCTCCACATTCCTCTGGAACAGAACACCAAAGTTGGCACTCTGTCCAAGCTCTCTAACTCTGTTATGTGGCACCAGACTTGACGCTGTCATGTCAAGGACTTACTCATTCCTAGTATCTCTGGCCTATGGGAGATAGCCACCATCATGGAAGGGGAGCCCTACTGGATGTGTCATATAATTGCCTACCTCAAAAATGGGGACTACCCATCGACCTAGTAGAGGCCTGATGCCTTCGAATCCGCTCTTCCTCATTCTCCATCATCATTGACAAGCATTCTTTCTTCGGGCCATACCTAAAATGCATGTGTTCATCCAAAGCAAACTATGCCCTAAGGGAAATACATTAGGGTGTATGTGGGGAGCATCTGGGAGGAAAGGCTTTGGCGATGAAGGTCCTACGGTAAGGGCTCTACTAGCCCATGCTAAAAAAAGGATGCTCTCAACTTCACATAGAAATGTGCAAGCTTCTAGATCCACTCTCATATCCCACATCAGCCCTTAATCAGGCTCACCCCGCTCTGAAGTGCATGACATTTCGCTCTGTGGGGGATTGATTTACTCGGCTCATTTCCATCAGTCTCAAGGTAGAGAAAGTTCATCATCCTAGCTATTGACTACTTCACCAAATGGGTCGAATCAGAGCCGCTGACCAAATCACCGAGGAGAACGCACATTGGTTCGTCTAGAAAAGCATCGTCTACCGCTTCGGTATCCTGAATATCATCGTCACTGACAATGGGTCATAATTCACAGGAAATTCCTTCACCAAAATATGATAGAACTCTGCCATACGGCTGTGGTGTAACCCCAAGCTAATGGACACACCAAGGTAACTAACTGCACCATCCTGAAAGGCCTAAAGACCCTCCTTCAAGAGGCATGGGACAGTGTGGATGGATTCTCTTCCAAACGTCCTATGAGACTACATGACAATTACTAGAACTCTAATTGGAGAACACCATTCAACCTTTGATATGTATCGGAAGCGGTCATACCAGTGAACATCAGAATCCCAAGCCGCCGGATCCAGGCTTTTGACCCAACAAAAAAAATGAAGCCCTCTTGCGAGGAAACCTAAACTTAGTCCCGGAAGTCAGGAATGAAGCAGCTCAAAGGATTACCGCATATCAGTATTGCATGGCTTGCTTCTATGACCAAAGGGTGTAGATAAGGCCCATCTATATCGGGGACCTGGTACTCCCAAGTCTCAAAGCTGTAGGGAAAGGCCCCCAGAATGACAATCTCTCTCAAACTTAGGAAGGGCCTTTCGTCATCACCACAATAGATAACCCCGGAACCCAAGTTGAGGGCTTTGGACGGGAATATGCTCCCTTGTACTTGGAACAAACAAAATTTATGCCTCTTCTATTTATATTTGACGACAAGTTACACGACCAGAACTGCCCACTCATGTACCTTTTTCAACGTCAATGCAATAAACTTTGGTCTAGTCTACTGAGAAGCTCAGGAACCCCCTTTTAGGCAAGATTGATAAAAACCCTTTTGCACCTCTCAGGCGAGATCAGTGAGAACCCTTACGTACCTCTCAAGCAAGATCGGCAAGAGCCCTGCTGCACCTCTCAAACGAGATCGGCAGAAGCCCTTCTACACATCTCAGGGGAGATTGACGAAATCCCTTATGCACCTATTTGGTGAGATTGGAGAAAGCCCTTCTGCACTTCCCAGACAAGATCAACGAAAGCCCTTATGTACCTCTCAGGAGATGTTAGTGAAAGCTCTTCTGCACCTCTCAGGAGAGATCAATGAAGGCACTTTTGTATATCACAAGCGAGATCGGTGAAAGAACTTCAACACCTCTCAGGCAAGACCGACAAAGGTGTTGGGAATATTGCCCATAATATTCCAGGATTTGAGGAAGCATCACTTGCAATGATAAGTGCATACTGTATTTGAAGAAATATCTATTTTATATCTATGCAGGAGTTATCTCTAAAACAGGTTTAGAGAAGAGTTAATGAAGATGGAGAATACCGTTGAGATCGGTATATGGTTCTTCACGGTATTGGTATGATTGTGGAAAACTTCGAGACAATATTGTGGAGAAGAGTCGAAAAGAGGTAGATTTCAGCGCTAAGGGAGATACCGTTAAGAAAGAAGATTTTTCTCAACAATATCGTGCTGACAGGGTTTTTATTTCCATTGAGCACGCACAATGACAAGATTTCAAATTTGGCGGCGGTGCATAAAGACATGTTAGTTCTTTCTATTCCTACCCATACTTTGACAAGACTTATTCTAATCAAGCGACCGTTAGAAACATCAAAGGTATATAAAAAAAGTTAGGGCAATAGAATAAGACGCTTGCTGAACATCTTTTCAATTCAGCTGAATCGTGAAAAACAAGTAGCGACACAACTTCACCGAGCAAGCTCTCTATGAAGAAGTTCTGAAAGAGCAAGGAGGAGTCAAGCTTCACAGCTCCTGTTAGGTCTTCTTCTTAGAGAAGAAGATCAAGTAGAAGATCCACAGATCTACTCAACTTGAAGACTCACTCAAATCAAGGGCTGCTTCAAAGAGTTTACTTTCACAGTAAAGGCATCGGAAGACTCAAGAAATTCAAGGTAAAATTAATAGTCTTTAGTTGTATTCATTTTACATACTTTCATATATTGGATCTAGTGATATATCTGAGTTGTAGGGATGTTACCTGAGTTGTAGGGGTTTTGAGCTTGAGGTAGGTTGTTGCCTGAGGTAGGGTTGTTATGCCTAAGGTAGGATCTCTGTATGGATCTTAGGTAGGAGACTAGCTGGGTCTCTGAGCTGTAGGAGTTAGAATGCTCTGAGTTGTATGGCTATTGAGTCTGAGGTAGTGCTGTAGAGCCTGAGATAGGGTCTGAGAGTAGACTTGAGAGATTCTGAGGAATTTGAGTTGTAAGCTCTTGGAGCCATATATTGGGGAAGTTTGGAGAGGAGTAGGTTACAATAGGAGGAGAGCTATAACCAGGGCTAAGGGAAAGGCAGTTTCAGTTTAGCCTCAAACCATCTTTCAGAAGGTGATACTTCCTTCTAACAGGTATGACCATGACATTATGAAAGTGCAGCTAGATCTGATATACTCTAGAGGGGGGTGAATAGAGTATATGATGCTTTGAAACTTTTTACAACAATTGTTGTAATAAGAGTGAGCAGGGAAGCAGTAATATATCTAATCACAGAACTAAGTTAAATAAAAAGCTAATCACAGAAAAAATCAAGGCCAGAAACAAAAATAGAAACAAGCAAAACCAGAAGACACAAGGAAATATAGTGGTTCCCCTAAACTTGGGTACATCCACTCTTCTACCACCCTAGGTAGGAATCCACTGCAGGATGAGTTGATCAGGTGTCCTGGGCACCAATGAGCTTTTGATAAGGTGCTCAAAAACCAAATCAAATTTTTTGATCAGGTGTCTTGCCACCAATGAGCTTTTGACAAGGTGCTCAAAAACTAAGTTCAAACTTTTGAAGGGAGCTTGAGAAACCCTTTACAGAGAGGGGGTGAGAGAGTGATGGAAGTCTTCTCTTTCTCAAACAACTGAGAAGACTATGTGGATTGTTGATGTCAAAGCTCCCCCTGAATCCTTGAGATCTTCAGGAAGAAAAGCTTTGCTGAGGGTGATAGGCCTTCAAAGATTGAACTCCAGCAATGGATGATTTCAGCAATAGCTGAAATGTTGAATGTCTGGAGTCTTGAAAATATGTTGGCCTTGAACACTTGAAAACTGGGGAGATCTGAAGGTTTTTGAAAGCTTGATCTCCTTGGATGTGTGTTCTTGAGAATTCTTTGAGACAGAATATTTTTGAATGTATCTCTGTAATCTGTGTATCTCTCTCTGTATTGTCTATGAGACTCAAAACAAAATTCTATCTTTTATTCTCTGGTAGAGAATAGAATAACATTCTCTGTCAAGTATAGCCGTTGGCCTGCATTAATTGCATCCTTAATTGCAGAATCTCTTCTGGAGGAAAGTCCATAGAAATATTCCTTGAAAAATCCCTTGAAACTTGGTCCAGAAATAAATGAAAACGGCTAGGAAATCTCTGAATTAATTACAGAATAACTCCTTAACTGATTTGAATTTGAATCTAGAAACATCCTTGAAGTTATCTGAAATCGTCGAACTGAGCTCTGCTATCGTCGAGCTGAGCTCAGCGATCTAGAAATATACAGCAGCAAAATATCGTCGATCTGAGCTCAGAGATCGTCGAACTGAGCTCAGAGATAAAAATCCAAAGCAGAGTCAAAATCGTCGACCTGAGCTCACCGATCGTCGAACGGAGTTTGACGATATAATGAAGTTGAGCTCAGCGATCGTCGAATGGAGTTCGACGATCTGTCGAAGTTGAGCTAGACGATCGTCGATCGGAGTTCGATGAATCGTCGTGCTTAGCTCGACGATATGACTTAGTCTCCAGACAGAAAATCCTGGTCTTCAGGGCAGCTTCCAAACCTAGACTTCTAACCCTTAGACTCAATTCTAATTGACCTATTGAGCTATACAGGAGGTCAAGCAAAGGTTTCCTAGAGACATAGTGATCCTGACCCAAATTAGTAATAGGGTGTTCCCACAATCTCCCCCTATTTGGGTTAGGATTACTATTTACAGACTTTTGAAAAATTTAAATAACAACATCCAGGCAGAAAAACAGAAAAACCACAAGCTATACATTGCAGAACCACAGAGATATTTAGCATCCAGATAGTAATCAAAAATCTCAGAGAATGTCACCTTACAATATCATTTATTTTCCTTGCCCTTAACCATTTTAATCTCTCTATTGGGATTGAGGGCTTCCTTCTTTGATCTGGTATCATCTGCTGCACCTAAAGATGTTTGCTGTTTAAGCCCGGGAACCACTGCTTCAGGATGTAATTTCATATACCTGTCAGAATCAAAGAATTTACTTGATGCATATCTCTCTAGCTTTTTCTGTCTCTGTTCAGACATAGTTGAGATGTTGGATGAATCTTTTCCTTGCTCTCTAGCCTTTTTAATCTGATCCAGTGCAGCTAGTTCCTTCATTCTTGCAGTCCAGGCAGCAGGATTGTTTTCAGGATCCTCAAAAGGTACAGGAGGCTCATATCTGTTAGAAGGATTGTCTTGAGGAGGCCTGAAAGACACAGTCTCTTTCAATTTGTAGGGAAAAGAATCAGATGTTGTATCAGTTGAAGTTTGTCCTCCCCTAGAATATGGGTGTTGCCTTGAGTACCCTTTGGAGTAAACTTGGAGATCTCTTTGAATTCCACTGTATCCTCCTCTCCTGGATTGAGATCCCATGGATTGGCTTCCCCTATTGTAAGATCTAGCATGAGGCTGATAGGGAGCCTGACTTCTGGCTGGGGGTTGAGCAGCAGAGCTTCCACCCGTACCTGTATCAGGAGGAGGTGGAGGAGGAGGATGAGAGTGTTGGAACTGGGAGGAACCCTTTTCATATTTTCTTTTCTTTTTCATTGCCTTCAGCTAATTTTTAGAGTATTGCATCCAGTGTTCAGTGATAGGGCAGTCATGTAGAATGTAGTATGGAATATCATTGTTGTCTTTGACTTTGGCAGGAGGTACTCTCTTCATAGCCTTGCTCCTTGCCTTCCTTTTCCTAGCAATGGTAGCAGAAGAGTCATCAGAGTCTGTTCTAAATTCATCACTTTCAGAACTCTGGTCATCATAGAGAGCATCTATTTTCTTCATTAGATCCTTCTTGAGCTGTACAGAAGCAGATGAGGCAGAGGTTGTAGCAGCAGGTGTTGAAGCAATAACAGCAGCAGATATTTCAGGTGTTGCAATTGGAGTGGAAACAGTAACAGCAGCAGCAGCAACTAAAGGCTCTGGAGAGGTAACAGCAGTAGCAACATCTTCACTATCAACAGCATCAACAGGAGGAATATCATCAGAAACTGCAGAAGGCTCAATTTCAGGTGCCTCTGACATAAGAATATCCTTGGAAATTGGTTCAACAACAGTAATGACAGAGATCTCAGCAGCAGTAGGGGCAACAATATCAAAAGCAACAACAGAGCTTTCTTCAGAAGAAGCAGCAGCATAGACTGAATTGACAAAGGAGGTTATAATGCTTGGGTGACAGCAAGAAAATGGCACAAGTGCCTTGGATAGATCCTCTGGAGGCTGGACAACATTGACCTCTGGCAGACAGCTGAAGTAAAACTGATCAAAACTTGATAGCAAAGACCTGATGTCTATTGCAAGGACTGCAGCAGGAGGACTTTGTGCTTGAGGCACAACAACAGCAGCAAAAGGAGGAGCTGAAGAAGCAGCAATAACAGCAGCAGTAACAGCAGTAGACAGGCTCACAGAAGCAGTCACAGAAGCAGCAGCAGCAACAGCAGCAGCATGAAGACTCACTTCATAGGGCACCTCCCCCTGCCTGGATTCAGACAAGTCTGGATCAAGGCACCCTGCTGTAGGAGCTGCCTGAGGGAAGATGGATGAGAGCCTGGCAGAAAGAGCTACCACTGACAGGTGTAGTGGAGCCAGAGAGGTATCCAATAGAAGAGAGAGCCTGGGGGCAAGCAACTCATACAACCTGTCAGCAAGGGCTGAGATGTCTACTTGCTCAAGGGTGACTTGAGCAGAGGTAGAAGATGTAGGAGCAGCTGATGGTGAAGGTATTAGAGAGCTGGTAAATGGTGGAAGGGATGGCTGAGGTGTTGGTAAGGTGGAAAGGGAGGACAGTGGGATGAAGATAGATGGGGTGAAAGTGGGTTGGTCAATGATTTGGTGTAGAAGGTTTTGAAAGGAAGTGGAGGATGAGGGTAGCTCAGGAGGAGAGGATGGAGAGTCATCCATAAAGGAATCATCAATGAGGGTGAAGGATGGAATGGAGGGTGATGAGGTGACATCTGGTGGAGGGTAGGAGAATAATGGATGGAAGTGATCTTCTGGTGTTGGTAGAAGAGGTACTGGAGATGGTGTGGATGTTGGAGAGGGGCTGGATATGATGATGGTGGATGAAGTTGGGATGGTAGATGGTATGGGAGGGGATGGAATTGGAGGAGGAGAGGCAACAACAACAGGCAGGTTATCTGTAGGGGAAGAGACCTATGGAGGAGGGACTCTTAGAGTCCTTGTGCCTGAAGGAGTGCTGGAGGAGGGCCTGCTGGGCTTGCTGATTTGTCTGTCCCACTTTCCAAAGAGGGCACAAGACAGTCTCTTGGAAGCATTTATATGAATTCCAGAGGAGACTAGCAAGGCATGGCACCTGTGCTGCAGAAACATACCAATGATCCTTCCAAAGTTCACAAAACTTTTGTTGATTTTATTTTTGATAAGGTCAAAGAACACTTCTCCCCAATTCAGATTTTTTCAGTCCATAAGAGCTCCCATGAGGCAGAGCTGATACCTAGAAATTGTATCATGTGCAGAGTGCTTAGCCAGTAGCACTTTCCCAACAACATCTGCCATAAATCTGTATTCCACAGATAGGTTCCTTTTGAAGAGCTTGCTAGGGTTTCCCTCTGAATGACCCATTCTGGCAAGCAGTTCAGAATACTCTTCTCCAGATAAGTCAACAGAATCTTCACCATTCTTCAACTCAAAAACTTCTGTTAAAATTGCTGGGGTTAAGGGTACCTGAGTTCCAGATATAGACCCAACAATGGTGTTGTTATCTTGATTATGGGCAGTATAGACCCATTCCTTTATCTCATCAGATGCCAGCTTGATTCTTGTGGTCATAAGGGCAGTCAGGTTCTGATCCTTAAATAATCCCAAAATGTCTTGAAAGGCCTGGTCAGTTGTGCTGAAAGATTCCATGTCAATATCGAAACCAGCATCAAACTTCATTGCAGCAAGAACAGCAACGGACACAGCCATGGGTACCTGCAAAAATGCAACAAACAAAACGACCAAGTGTAGAACTGTTTGGAGGGAAAGAAAATTCGTGCAGAGAAATCGAAAGCGCAAAGGAGAACGACGGCGAAAAATGAATTTTATATTAGGGTTCGACGCAGAGTTGGAAAGATCATTGAACTCAGTTCGACGATCGAGGCTACTAAAGGAATCTGAAGAGACTTCAACATCATCGATCTCCGTTCGACGATATTGGAGAGCGTCGAGCTCTGTTCGACGATCGTTCAGAGAACAGAATCGTCGAGCGCCGTTCGACGATCGTTGACCGGAAGAGATAGTTCATACTATCTGAGAGACGCTGAACTCAGTTCGACGATTGCGGAAATCGTCGATCTCCGTTCGACGATCTAAGGGAAAATCATCGAGCGCAGTTCAGAGATCAGAAAAACTCTAGACACTAAGAAAAATCAGAAAGTTTGCTTAGTCTTGGTCAATTTTTAAGCTTTCAAAGTCTTGGATATTATTATAGACTTCCTCCATCTATCATTCCTAACTGATTTAGGAATAAGGTGTGTTTCTTTTCATCCAAGGGCTTGGTGAAAATATCTCCCCTTTGTAAATCAGTTGAGATATATTGTAGTTTAATTTTATTCTTTTCAACATTATCTCTTAAGAAATGATGCCTAATCTCTATGTGTTTTGTCCTACTATGGAGGACTGGATTTTGAGCTATAAAAATAGCACTGGTGTTGTCACAAAAGATTTTAGACTTCTCTAAGTTGTAGCCATAGTCTAGGAGTTGGTTTTGAATCCACAAGATTTGTGAACAACAACTGCCTGCAGCCATATATTCAGCTTCAGCAGTTGAAGTTGACACAGATGTTTGTTTCTTACAAAACCAAGAGACAAGTCTGTCACCAAGGAACTGACAAGTTCCACTGGTGCTTTTCCTGTCAATTCTGCATCCAGCATAATCAACATCAGAGAATCCAGTTAAATCAAATGCTGAATCTTTTGGATACCAGAGACCTAGATTTGGACAACTTTTAACATACCTGAGAATCCTCTTTACTAGTGTTAGGTGTGACTCTCTAGGGCTTACTTGGAACCTAGCACATATACATGTAGCAAACATTATATCTGGTCTACTAGCTGTAAGATACAGTAAGGAGCCAATCATTGCTCTATATGTTGTCTGATCAACAGGTTTCCCATGTTCATCAGCATCCAATATAGCATTAGTAGGCATGGGTGTTTTCATACAAGATGCTTCAGACATACCAGATTTCTTAACCAATTCATTTGCATACTTGGTTTGAGAAATGAAGATGCCTTCAGCATGCTGCTTGACTTGCAATCCTAGGAAGAAGGATAGCTCACCCATGCTACTCATCTCAAATTTAGAATGCATCAAGTTAGAAAACCTTCTGCACAATTTTGAGTCAGTAGAACCAAAAATAATATCGTCTACATAAATCTGTACTAGTAGGGTATGAGACTTATGGATTCTAATGAAAAGAGTTTGGTCTACTCTACCCCTTATAAAACCATTTTCCAAAAAAAAGCATGCTAGGGTCTCATACCATGCTCTAGGAGCTTGCTTGAGACCATATAATGCTTTATTCAATCTAAAAACATAATCAGTAAAAGTAGGAGAGATAAAACCTGGATGTTGTCTGACATATACTTCCTCTTTGATGTCTCCATTTAGGAATGCACTCTTGACATCCATCTGATATACCTTGAAGCCTTTATGTGCTGCATAAGCTAAAAATATTCTGATGGCTTCTAATCTTGCAACATGTGCAAAAGTCTGGTCGTAGTCTATTCCTTCTTCTTGAGAGTATCCCTGAGCAACTAGCCTTGCCTTGTTCCTTATAATTACTCCTTGATCATCCAATTTGTTTCTGAATACCCATTTTGTTCCAACAATCGAGTGATCCTTAGGCTTTGGCACTAGTTCCCATACTTTGTTTCTCTCAAATTGATGCAACTCCTCTTGCATTGCAATGATCCAGTGTGGATCTTGCTCTGCATCTTGAATGGACTGAGGTTCAATTTGAGATAGGAAGCAGGTGTGCAACAGGTTTTGGTTGACCTGATTTCTGGTTTGCACACCGGCTGAGATTTCTCCAATTATTTGGGAAATTGGATGGTCTCTTGATGTTACTAAATCAACACGGGGTGTTGATTGTTCACCAACCTGTGTTGTTGTTTCCTCTTGTGGTACAACAACTGGCTCTTCAAGTTGTTCTTCAATGTGTTGAGCATTTTTTTCATCTTCACTGCTTGCATCCCCTTGAGTAACCTGTAGCTTGTTCAAGTCTTCAACTAGAGAATGTTCCTGCAAGGGTTCTATGGTAGAAGAAATCTTCTCCTTGAAAGACATGTTAGTTTCATCAAAGGATATATGAACAGATTCCTCAATTTTTAAAGTTGATTTATTATAGACCCTATAAACCTTGCTGATCATGGAGTATCCCAGAAACACTCCTTCATCAGCTTTAGCTTGAAATTTTGCTAAATATTTCTTGTCATTGTTGTGAATGTAGCAAATACAACCAAAGACTCTAAAATAATCAACTTTAGGTTTCTTCCCTTTGAGTAATTCATAGGGAGTCTTTCCCTTTAGTTTATGTATCAAACTTCTGTTCAGCACATAGTTGGAGGTGTTCACTGCCTCTACCCAAAAGGATAGAGGTAGATGAGCATCTGACAATAATGTAGTGGCAGATTCAATAAGGGTTCTATTTTTCCTTTCAGCTACCCCATTTTGTTGAGGAGTTCTAGGAGCTGAGAAAGTATGCCTGATCCCTTCACTCTGACAGAACTCTTGCATAAGAAGAGAATCAAACTCTGTCCCATGATCACTTTTGATTAGGGCAATGTGAGTATTAAACTCAATCTGTATATATTTGAGAAACTCTGTCAGACACTTAAAGTTATCAGACTTCTTCTTTAGAAAGAACACCCAAGTGAATCTAGAGAAGTCATTTACAACTACTAAAGTGTAGGATTTCCCTCCTAGGCTTTGTACTATGATGGGTCCAAAGAGATCCATGTGTAACAGATACAATATCCTAGGTGAATAACTCTTATTAAGTGACTTAAAGCTATTTTTAGTTTGCTTGCCTAATTGACAAGCCCTGCAGAGTCCTTCCTTCTTGTAGGGGCCAGAAGGTAGTCCTCTAACAAGGTTGTCCTTGGATAGCCTAGCAATAGTTCTAAGGTTTAGGTATCCTAGTCTCTTATGCCATAAAATATTTGGTCTACAGACAGAATTGAACAAGCAGATATCTACATCAGTTGAAAGAAAATCTACTAGGTAGATGTTACCTTTTCTTTTACCTGTCAACACAGTTGTGTTGTCCTCTGACTTGATTTTGCATAAGGCTTTGCTGAAGGTCACTTGGTAGCCTTCATCACATAGCTGACTGATGCTAATAAGGTTGTGCTTCAGTCTTTCCACATAAGCTACCTTCTTGAAAGTTACTGACCCAATCTGGACTGCACCATATCCTTTAGTCTGTCCAAAGTTTGAATCACCAAAGATAACTTTGGGTCCAAGCTTGGCTCTAAAGGAAGTGAGGTTGTCCTTGTTCCCTGTCATGTGCTTAGAGCACCCACTATCCAAGTACCATTGCTGGTTAGATGTTGGATAGGTCTTCACCTGCATATAAGACAATTCACTTGTTTTTGACCCAGTTTACCTTGGGCCTAGGTTGATAACCTTTAAATTCTGAAATGAAAGACATCCTAGGTTGACTCTTATATCCTTCAGGATGATATCTCCTTGGAGGTATAATCCATTTAGTATAAGGGTTAAAGATTTGGGATGAAGGACCCTTAGGATTCAATTTTGATTTGCCTTTGAAAAAGTTTCCCTAGCTCTGACCTCTGTTCGACGATCTTAGAGCTGCGTTCGACGATCTTGGGTCAGATCGTCGAGCTCCGTTCGACGGTCGACTATGGCTGAGGTCAGGTATTTGAGATCGTCGACCTGCGTTCGACGACTTTAGCTGAGATCGTCGATCTTCGTTCGACGATTTTGCTTGAGATCGTCGATCTGCGTTCGGCGATCGTCGAGCTCCGTTCGGCGATCGTCGAGCTCCGTTCGACGATTTCTGCTGGCACTTAGTTTTCTGAGGTAGATCAGAATTTTTCCTAGCAACCTCTACAACTCCCTTTCCTTTGTCAGAAATGAATTTAATTGGAGTTGTTAAAACTATGGGTTGGCTGGATGAAGCACCCAAGCCTAGTGTACTATTGAATCTGGAGTTCACTGTGCTTGTGATGTCCATCAGCTTGATGCTTCTCCCATTAAGGGATTCTTCAAGCTTCTTGGCCTCAGAGAGCTCACTTTTCAGTGAAGCTATCTGTTCCCTACAACACTCCAACTCCTGAGAGAGTTTGAGGTTTTCTGACTTTAAAGTATTGTGTTCAGATAATTGATTTCTGAGAGAGATAATTTCTTTCTCAGACTTTAGCAGGTCTAAACACAGTGCTTTAAATTCAGATTTAAAATCCTCTGAACTAAAATCAAAAGAACCAATTACCTGATCTTCTTCAGGTTGAGTCTCTGAATCTGACTCTGACTCTTCTTCTTCTGAATTGTGCTGTGAGGCATTGATTGCCATCATGCAGAACTCTTTTTCTTCTGCATCATCTTCATCATCACTGGAGCTGGATGATGCTTCTGACTCTTCTTCAGTCTCACTCCAGGATTCAGCAACAAACCCCTTTCTTGTATGTTTGTTTTTGCTTGATGAGGGTTTGCCATTGCCATTCCTCTTGGAGTCTTTCTCCTTTCTTCTTTCTTTCCTGTCCCTTCTGTCCTTGTTCTTGTTCTCTGGACAGTCAGGAACTATGTGCCCTGGTTTCCTGCAACCAAAGCAAATAATATCTTTATTATTATTAATGGACTTGTCATACCTTGGCTTATCATGTTACTTGTATGATTTCCTTCTGAAGTCCTTTCTGACCATTTTGTAAAATCTTTTGGCCAACAGACTGAGTAGTTCATCATTGCCTGTGGCTTTGTCTTCAGGCAGATCCTCAGTTGCCTTGAAGGCTATGGTTTTCTCTTTTCTTGTGGCTGGAGAGGCAGCCTTCTGTTCTTCTTCTCTATTTTTGATGAGTAGCTCATAAGATTTGAGCTTACCCAATAGAGCTTCAGTGGTGATCTCATTCAGACTTCTGGCATCCTTAATTGGCCAGATTCTTGAATCCCAAGTGCTAGGGAAGCACATTCGGATTTTGTCATTGAGTTCAGTTAGAGAGATCTCTTTGTCCAATGTCCTGAGTTCACTGACAATTAGACTTAGCCTGTTGTACATATCTCCCACTGACTCAGTTTCTCCCTTCTTGAAATTTTCATACTGAGATATGAGGTGGGATCTCCTATCTTTTCTCTCATCAACTGAGCTTGAGACTATTTCTGAGAGTTTGTCCCAAATTTCCTTAGCTGAATTACATTCAGCCACCTTCTGAAATATGTCATCAGACATTGTCTGGGCCAAGATGTTCATATCCTTGGCATCAACCACCTTCCATCTCTTGATATCAGCATCTTTTCCTGATGGAGGTGGAACAACATTTGTACTGGAATTCTCTGGGGGTCTTGGACACACTATCAAAATAGAGTTAAAAATATCTTCGTCAATAGAATTCATGTACAGTCTGATCCTTGCTTTCCAAAGTGCAAACTTGGATAGATTGCACACTGGAGGTCTGGTGCTAGCATAATCTTTATTTTGGGCCATGATTTGTGAAAGCAAAATCTAATAATAAAATACAAAAGAAAGCAGATCTAACTTGGGATCTTTGGGTTCAGGTGTTAGCCTGTACAACCAATCAGGTATGGTATGTTTAACCAACCTGGCTCTGATACCAATTGAAAGTGTAACTAGATCTGATATACTCTAGAGGGGGGTGAATAGAGTATATGGTGCTTTGAAACTTTTTACAACAATTGTTGTAATAAGAGTGAGCAGGGAAGCAGTAATATATCTAATCACAGAACTAAGTTAAATAAAAAGCTAATCACAGAAAAAATCAAGGCCAGAAACAAAAATAGAAACAAGCAAAACCAGAAGACACAAGGAAATATAGTGGTTCCCCTAAACTTGGGTACATCCACTCTTCTACCACCCTAGGTAGGAATCCACTGCAGGATGAGTTGATCAGGTGTCCTGGGCACCAATGAGCTTTTGATAAGGTGCTCAAAAACCAAATCAGATTTTTTGATCAGGTGTCTTGCCACCAATGAGCTTTTGACAAGGTGCTCAAAAACCAAGTTCAAACTTTTGAAGGGAGCTTGAGAAACCCTTTACAGAGAGGGGGTGAGAGAGTGATGGAAGTCTTCTCTTTCTCAAACAACTGAGAAGACTATGTGGATTGTTGATGTCATAGCTCCCCCTGAATCCTTGAGATCTTCAGGAAGAAAAGCTTTGCTGAGGGTGATAGGCCTTCAAAGATTGAACTCCAGCAATGGATGATTTCATCAATAGCTGAAATGTTGAATGTCTGGAGTCTTGAAAATATGTTGGCCTTGAACACTTGAAAACTGGGGAGATCTGAAGGTTTTTGAAAGCTTGATCTCCTTGGATGTGTGTTCTTGAGAATTCTTTGAGACAGAATATTTTTGAATGTATCTCTGTAATCTGTGTGTCTCTCTCTGTATTCTCTATGAGACTCAAAACAAAATTCTATCTTTTATTCTCTGGTACAGAATATAATAACATTCTCTGTCAAGTATAGCCGTTGGCCTGCATTAATTGCATCCTTAATTGCAGAATCTCTTCTGGAGGAAAGTCCATAGAAATATTCCTTGAAAAATCCCTTGAAACTTGGTCCAAAAATGAATGAAAACGGCTAGGAAATCTCTGAATTAATTACAGAATAACTCCTTAACTGATTTGAATTTGAATCTAGAAACATCCATGAAGTTATCTGAAATTGTCGAACTGAGCTCTGCTATCGTCGAGCTGAGCTCAGCGATCTAGAAATATACAGCAGCAAAATATCGTCGATCTGAGCTCAGAGATCGTCGAACTGAGCTCAGAGATAAAAATCCAAAGCAGAGTCAAAATCGTCGACCTGAGCTCACCGATCGTCGAACGGAGTTCGACGATATAATGAAGTTGAGCTCAGCGATCGTCGAATGGAGTTCGACGATCTGTCGAAGTTGAGCTAGTCGATCGTCGATCGGAGTTCGACGAATCGTCGTGCTGAGCTCGACGATATGACTTAGTCTGCAGACAGAAAATCCTGGTCTTCAGGGCAGCTTCCAAACCTAGACTTCTAACCCTTAGACTCAATTCTAATTGACCTATTGAGCTATACAGGAGGTCAAGCAAAGGTTTCCTAGAGACATAGTGATCCTGACTCAAATTAGTAATAGGGTGTTCCAACACATTATATATGGTCACTGGAAGAATGGAAGCACATACAGTAAGGGAAATAGTGCACCTAACTGTGGAGGTAGAATGAGAATGGAGTTGAGTGCTTTGAAGGCTCCCCATAAGGAAATTCAGATAACTCATCATGAACTATTTGTTTTTGGTACACCAGCCCCTACACTCAAGGGTAAAGAAGTCTAAACTCGTTCTAGTGAAAAAGTAGGCATAACTATAACTCACTCTCACAAGGCAATATCGGATTTCGTCAACACAATGTCAGTTATCAAGCCGACTACTATTGTTGTCAAGCCTATATCATCAAGTAAGAACAGTTATTATTGAGCACACATCCAAGTGAATGCTAAAAGAAATAGGAAGAATGCCTGTGCCTTCTCTACTGAACATGGACATTCTCATGCACCATCAACTTCCAAGAATGATCAGAAGAGAAGATACATTATTTTGAGTGTTAGCGTTGTGATAAGTTGGTCACATTGCTATAGATTGTTGGCATAATCCCTTTGTGCCACAAGCAAGGAAGAGTCTTCCTGCTAGAGTAGCTTTCAGCAGAATTATTAGTGTTAATGCTAACAAGAACCTAGGACCCAAAGTTAATTGGGTTCCTAAGGTAAAATGAATTTTATCTTGCAGGTTAGTTCAAATACCAACCTGAAGCAAATCTGGTACTTGGATAGTGGGTGTTCCAGCCACATTACTGAGACAAGCAGTCTTCTTAAGGATTACACTCCTGTGTAACATGGACTTAAGGTCATATTTGGAGGCTCTGACAGGGGAGTCACCAAAGGCTATGGTATGATTTCCAATGGTGTAGTATCAATTACAAGGGTAGCTTATATGGATGGGTTGCACAACAACCTCATAAGCATAAACCAACTATGTGACTTAGGCTATGTGATTGTGTATGATCAAAAAGTCAGTTAACTTAGAGACTATTTTCCTAGGTACTAAGAGTGTTAATGTTTATTGTTTAGATTTTATATATCATAATTCTTCCAATCTAGTATGTCTGGTAGATAATGAGAAAGAGTCTCTTTGTGTTCAGTGATACAAGAGACTTGCTCACATTAACTTCATGACATTAATCAAATTATTTTCTGAAAACTTAGTTAGGGATAAACCTCATCTAAAATGTGTTAAAGAGGGTCCCTATCATGCATGCCAAATGGGCAAGCAAACTAGGACCACCATTAAGAGCATTGACTCCAAAGACTATATTAGATGTCTTTATCTGTTGTATATGGATCTATTTGGTCCTATGTCCATTCAGAGTTTAGGAGGGAAGTTGTACACATTTGTGATTGTAGATGATCACTCAAGGTTTACATGGGTCTTCTTCCAATAAGAAGTCAGATACCCTGAATGTCTTCATGACTTTTGTCAAGTCCATTCAGAATGAGCTGGATTGTACTGTGGTCAAATTAAGAAGTAACCATGATACAAAATTTCAATCTGGTGCTATGATAAAATTCTATCAAGAGCAAGGTATCTCATAGGAGTTCTCTTCTCCCAGAACTCCACAATAAAATAGAGTGACTAACAGAAAGAACAAAACTTTAATAGAGGCTGGCAGAAAATTACTTAGTGATTCCTCACTGCCAGAGTATTTTTGGGTTGAGGCAATCAATACAGTCTATTATGTTCTGAATAGGTCCTCTATCAACAAGTACCATGGGAAAACTTCCTATGAACTTCTAAAGGGCAAAAAACTAATTATTTCATATTTTAGAATCTTTGGTTGCAAATATTTTATTTTTAAAATGGAAAATCTTAGCTTCCTAAGTTTGCTAAAAAGTGTAGCGAGGGTATTCTTATTGGATACAGCTCACATAATAGAGCTTATAGAGTATTGAACAAGAAGATCCATGTTTTTGAAGAATCTATGAATGTTGCTTTTGATGAGACTAGCCTTATATACAAAGGTTGGCCTAGTACTCTCGATACTATAGGTACAAAACAAAGTTTGTAAAAGCTGTCTATCCCAGACAAGCCCAGATCAAGCAAGGTGACACCACCCGATGAAGTTTTTTGTGAAGAGATTCAGCTAATTGAAGAAGATTAGGTAGCTGAAGATGCTATTGCTAGAACACAACCAGCTACTGATAAGTTACCTGCAACAACCATGTACCTCAAAAGATCACCTCAACAATCTCATTAATGGGGATGCCAGTCAAGGAGTCACACAAGGAGAAGGATCCATAATGAAGCCCTATTTTTTAGCTTCCTGTCTCAGGTGGAGTCTAAGAAGTTTGAAGAATCAAACCAAGACCCTTTATGGATTAATCCTATGTAGGAGTAGCTTCACCAATTCAAAAGGTGCAAGGTATGAAAGCTGATGCCAAATACACCTAGACATAACATAATTGGCACCAAGTGGATCTTCGGGAATAAATTGGATAAGAATGGTGTAGTTGTAAAAAACAAAGCTAGATTGGTAGCTAATGGATATAGACAAGAGGAGGGCATAGACTTTGACCAGACTTTTGCCCCTGTTATAAGACTAGAGGCAATAAAAATGTTCTTAGCCTATGCTGTATTCAAAGGATTCAAAGTCTACTGGATGGACATAAAATCAGCATTCCTGAATGGTAATCTCAAATAAGAGGTATATGTGGAGCAACCCTCAAGTTTTGTGCATCCAACTCTAACGAATCATGTATATTTTCTTAAGAAAGATTTATATGGGTTAAAGCAATCCCTAAGATCTTGGTATGAAACTCTGTCTATCTTTCTCACTAAGAATAAGTTCTTAAGGGGAAGATAAATATCATATTATTTTTAAGGGAAACAAAGGGCAAGTGTCTCTTAGTCCAATATATGCTGATGACATTATATTTGGGTCTACTAATGGTAACCTCTACAAGAGATTTGCCAATCTGATGCAGGGGGAGTTTGAGATGAGCAGTATTGGAGAGCTCAAGTACTTTTTAAGTCTCCAAGTGAAATAGTCAGAGGATAGAATTTTAATCTCTCAGACTAAGTATACTAGAGAGCTAATAAAGAAGTTTGGGATCGAGTTAGCCTCCACCATGAGAACTCCAATGTGATCAAATATATCCCTGGACAAGGATGAAAAGGGAAAGCCTTTTGATGAATTCATGTATAGGTGTATCATTGGGTCCCTACTTCATATGACTGCTAGTAGACCTGATATCATGTATACTACATGTGTCTGTGTTAGGTACCAGGCCTATCCCAAGGAATCTCAGTATTCAGCTACAAAGGGGATTTTGAGATACCTTAAGGGAACCCAATAGCTTAGCATGTGCTACCCTAGGAACAATGATTTTGAACTTACAGGATATTCAGATGCAGACTTTGTAGATTGAAAGGAAGATAGAAAGAGCGCCTCAGGAACATGCCAGTTCATAGGAAGAAGGTTGATTTCTTGGAGTAGCAAGAAGCAGATGTACAACCCTATATTCGCTGAGTCGGACCAGGAGGCGCAATAGTCACAATTAGGCTAACCAAAGGAGTTCCCACCCTAAAGAAGATCTCGCCCAAGGTGGCGGGAATGTTCGCGCCGAATCGTCGAATGGAGATCAACGGGCCAAGATCGTCGAGCGAGGCCAACGCGGGAATGCTTGCGCTTATGCCAAGCTCTAATCTCAAAGGGACTCTTGCCTAGAAGCGGGCGAGAACGTGTGCGCCGGGCTCCGGGTAGAAGGCTCCCGGCTCAGAGCTCTCGCCAAGTGGGGCCCAGGGGCCTTGGGTAAAATGTCCTAATTACCCTCAGGCGAAATTAACCCAGTGCCGTCAGGAAAACAACGAGATTCGGCTATTGGCAGATCAACTAGGGGCATTTCAGTAATCTCAGGTCAGCAAAAGACTATAAATAGACCCATAAGGGTTCCTTAGAAAGCAAGTACTCATTATCCTCCAAATCTCCAATGCTTTCTGAGGAACTCCAAGCCCAGCTTTTGGCTTTGGAGGGGAAGCTCTCAGTAATCTTCCGGGTAAGTGGTGGGACCTGCCTACTGCGGCTTTGGGCCACTTTCCTAGTCTTTCTCGACCAGTCAGAGGTCGGAGCTTGGGCCAAGTAGGTGTTGGCTACGCCCCTATTTTGCGAACATTTGTCGGAGTCAAGTTTTGGCTTCAACAGTTCTGGTGAGGTGAGCGTGGAAGGTAGCTGATACAAGAAAAGTTTGAGTTTGGTCCTATGGCTGGAGGTGAAGGTGAAGGATCTGGTTCTGGAGGTTCCCCCTCCCGGGGAGAAGAGGCGACGAGGAAGATGTTAGAGGACTTCAGGCGAGAGGTCCTGCAGACCATAAGCTTGGCCTTCTCGGCAAGGAGCGAGTGGGCGATGCCTCAGGTCCCGATAGAGGTGGTCCCGCTCTTAGGCGAGAACGCCCGTGGACAGTGCCCGGGGAAGGAGGTCCCGGCAGAGGCTGGCGAGAGAGATGTGGCGACGCGAGAACTCTTCCCAGGCCAGCATCCCGGGAAGGAGATCCCGGCAGAAGACGGTGAGAAGGAGGCAACGGTGCGAGAGCTCTTCCCTAGGCACGGTCTCGCGGATCGGGCCAGCCAGCCGAGGCCGTGAGACGCGCCCTCTCGGCAAGCAGGTGGCGAGAGCCCGTTCAGTGAGCTCGTCATCTCGGCTCTGGTGCTGGAGGGGTTCCGGGAGCCCGACATGTCCTACTACTCGGGGAAGGATGATCCGGTACAACACGTGCAGTGGTTTGAAGATGTGGTTTCAATAAGCCAGATGACAGATTCCTTTAAGTGACGGCTGTTTGCCATCACCTTGAAGGAAAAGGCAGGGGACTGGTTCCACCAGTTGCCCGCGAGATCAATCTACTGTTTTGAGGATCTGCGGAGGGGTTTATTGTTGAGATTTTCAACATCAAATAAGCGTAAGAAGGAGGCGGAGTGCCTGTTTTCGGTGTGGCAGAAGCAGGATGAGACGTTGGGACATTACGTGGATCAGTTTCAGGAGGAGATCCTCCTGGTCCAGGAGGTCCCTGGATATACGCTGATGCTTGCGTTTACCCTAGGGCTGAGGCCAGGATTTTTTAGTATGGAGTTAAAAAGGGTGCCCCCCTCTCTTTTGAGGAGCTCATGGAGAGGGCGGCGGAGGAGACAGATTTTGAGAGGGCCAATCCGGCGTTTGCAAGGAGGTTAGCTAGGTTGGCAGAAGATGATGTAAAGGAACCAGGAGCGGGAAAGCAGAGGGAGCAGAGAGAGCAGAGATAAGGGGGAAGAAGAGAGGAACCCCGAGGTCAAGGGCAGCAAGGACAGCATCATCGGGGGGCCCGAGAGCCGAACAACCGGATAGGTTGGAGGCCTCAAGAGGGTCACCCCCAGGAGTTAGGAGGAGGCTTCCAGGGAAGGGATAACTTCCGTGAGCCAAGGAGGTTTGATCAACCGGTATGGAGATAGGGGGTGAGGGATCATTTTCAGCATCAGCAGGAGGCAATGGGGATCGGTCGAGGAAGAGGAGGAAGGAGAGGAGCTCAAGGAGGAGCTGGAAGAAGGGAGGATGGAGAAGGAAGGAGGGGCAGGGTGGCGTTACCTTTTTGTGACTTCCATCAGGAGGAGGGTCACGCAACAGACACCTGTCTAGAGTTCTTAGAGATGAGAGAGGCCAGAGGATTGAGGAGGCAGGATCCGCCGGTAAGGATCGTGGAAGTGCAACAAGGGGAGACGGAGGACAGGTGCGAGGACCGGGTGGATGTAGGAACCCGGGGAGGAATCAGGGTAATCCATGGGGGGATTGGGATCGAAGCCACCCGAATGGGGAGCCTCCAGACCATGTTCCAGAGAGGGGTAGCCTCGACCTCCCAGGCTCCGCCCCCTAGAGAAAAAATCACCTTCTATTCAGAGGATATGCCAGATTATGAGGACCCATTCTTCGACGCCTTGGTGATCCAGACGGCGGTGGAAAAGTTTACGGTCTCCAAGATCCTGGTGGATAATGGGAGCTCTGTGAACGTGATCTTGAAGAAGGCCTTCGATAAGATGCAGGTGGAGACAAAAAGGATCTTGGCCTCGGATGGACCGTTGTTCGGGTTCTCCGGAGAGAGGAAAGAAGTGGAAGGGGGAGTAGGGCTGCACGTGAGGATGGGGGGCGTGTCACGGAACTGCAGGTTCGTGATCGTAGACGCCCCAAGCAGTTACAGTGCCATCTTTGGGCGTCCCCTCATCAGTGCCTTTCGCTGCGTCCCCTCCTCTTTTCATCAATATCTCAAGTTCAACAATGGAGGGGTGCAGGTCAGTGTCAGTGGGGACTCAAAGGTGGCGAGGCAGTGCTACGTTACGGCGGTCAACACCATATCTTGGATGGCAGAGGCGGAGGAGTTGGAGAAGGAGATGGCGGCGTGTGAAGAAGCTGTCGGGGAAGAGGAGATGAGCCCGGAAGAGGTGAGGAAGGAGATAGCAGGGGAGCAGGGAGAAGCCAAGAGAGAGGCCCAGAAGGGTGCAGAGGTCAAACAGCCGCAGGAGAACCCGGAGGGGGTAATAGAGATTGAGGAGAAACAGAGGGGAGGAAACGAGGAGGAAGCCCGGAGAGGCGTGGAGTTGGAGCTGCAGGAGGGTAGGTAGGAGGAAGTGGAAGGAGAAGGAACTAAGGAGGAAGCCTGTAGAGGCGTGGAGATTGAGCAGCAGCAGGGTGAAGCGATGGAAGTTGATGGAGCAGGAGGTGAGGAAGAGTTGGAGCTAGAGGAAGAGGCAAGGGATGGTTGAGAGCAGTCGCGGCTGGAGCCGGCCGAGGAAGTGGTGGAGATGGACGTCTTCACCAGCGCAGGGCAGGTACAAAGGGTGCGGATCAGCGGAGGCTTGAGTCACGAGCACCAGGAGCGGGTACGGGCCTGCATTCAAAGCAACATCGACATCTTCGCTTGGTGCGCGACAGACATGTCGGGCATCGATGTGGACGTGGCCTGCCACCGCCTGAACCTGGACCCCCGAACACGGCCCATACGCCAGAAGATGAGGACTATCGCGACAAAGCTGGAGGAGCCAATATGTGAGGAGGTCAAGAAGCTCCTAGAGGCTGGCTTCATCTCAGAGATCCAGTATACAGGCTGGATCTCCAATGTAGTAATGGTGAAGAAGGGAGGTGGAAAATGGCGAATGTGTATCGAATTTTCTTTATTAAATAAATCATGCCCTAAGGATTGCTACCCCCTGCCTCGGATCGACGTGCTGGTTGATTCAGCCGTCGGTTTTTCAATTATGAGTTTTTTTGGATGCTTTTTCAGGTTACCATCAGATCCGGATGCACCCTCCCGACGTCAAGGACATCTCCTTCATCACAAGGGAAGGGTGATTTGGCTATAACATGATGCCCTTCGGGTTGAAAAATGCAGGGGCTACCTACCAACGGATGATGGATCGAGTTTTCCAAGGCCAGAGGGGCCGAAACTTAGAAGTCTACGTTGATGACCTCATGGTAAAGAGCAAGGGGGTGAACTCGCATCTTCAGGATCTGGAGGAAACATTCGCCACCTTGAGGAAGTTTAAAATGAGGCAAAACCCCTTAAAGTGTGTTTTCGGGGCAAGCCGTGGGAAGTTCCTTGGGCACCTTCTGACCCCGGCAGGGGTAGAACCTAATCTAGATAAAGTAAAAGCCATCCTAGAACTGCAATCACCACGAAATGCTAAGGAAGTGCAACGCTTGATGGGGAAGATGGCCGGCCTTAGCAGATTCCTCTCCAGGTCAGGGGAGAAGTGCTCACCTTTCTTAAAAGTGCTACGAGGGAACCAGAGGTTTGAATGGACTGCGGAGTGTGAAGAGGCTTTCCAAGGACTGAAGGAGCAGCTCTCCCTGGCTCCTCTACTTCAAAGCCTAAAGGAGGGGGAGGATCTCAACTTGTACCTAGGAGTGGAAGCAGAGGCGGTGAGCTCCGTCCTAGTCAGAGAAGAGGGGAGAAAGCAGTTGCCCATTTATTATGTTAGCAGGATCCTAAAGAAGAAAGAGCTTCATTACCCTATCCTAGAAAAGCTGGCATACGCCTTGATCGTTTCGGCCAGGAAGCTCCGGCCATATTTCCAAGCACATTCGATCAGGGTGGTGACGGGCCATCCTCTCCGTAAGATTTTCGAAGGGGTGGAGCACTCGGGTAGGCTGGCCAAGTGGTCTATCGAGTTGAGTGAATTCAACATTTCGTTCGTGCCAAGGCTCTCCATTAAGGCACAGGTGGTGGCCGACTTCTTGGCATACTACGTTGCAGAAGTCGGGGCCGAGGAATCGCGGCCACAGGGAGCATGGAAGATGATGGTTGACGGGGCCTCGGGAAAGCACTCCCTCAGAGCGGGGGTGGTATTGACAAGTCCTCAAGGGTGACCATAGAACAAGCGATCGCTTTGCATTTCCCCGCAACCAACAACCAAGCAGAGTACGAGGCAGTAATAGCCGGCCTTCGTTTGGCAAAGGAGCTCGAGATCAAGGACGTTGAGGCTTTCACGGATTCATTGGTGGTGGCATCCCAGATTCGAGGAGAGTTCGAAGCTCGGGACCCCACCCTTGTGAAGTATTTGTCCAAGGTGAGGGCAATCATCTGGGGGTTCCGAATGTTCTCCATCCAACACATCCCCAGAGAAGAGAGTGCTGCTGCCGATCGATTGGCTAAGTTCGGACCTCGAAGAGGGGGTACCTTGACTGATTTATTCCATCCGGCGATCGAAGAGTGGGAGCTGATGGAGGTGGATCGGCGACCCTCGTGGGTGGATCCCTTCGTTACCTTCTTCATGACAGAAACCCTCCCTGAGGGGATCAAGGAGGCAAAAAACTTCCGGCATAAGGCAGCTCATTATCTCATGCATGAAGGAAGATTGCACCGAAAGATGCTTTCGGGCCTCCTAGCTCGATGCGTGACATAGGAGGAGACCAGACATGTTTTGGAGGAGGTGCACTATGGGGAATGTGGTAGTCATTCCGAAGGGAGGACATTGGAAGCAAGGGTGGTCAGGCAGGGGTACTTCTGGCCCACTCTGAGGAAGGACGCGTCAGAGTTTGCGAGGAAGTGCCAAAAATGCCAGATCTACGCCCCCCTCCAGCTCTTGCCGGCTCAAAGGCTCTGAAGTATCACAGCACCATGGCCTTTCACCATCTGGGGAATGGATCTAGTTTGGCCTTTCCCTCCAGCTAGTTGGCAAATAAGGTTCCTCCTGGTTATGATAAATTACTTCTCCAAGTGGCTGGAGGTTAAGGCGCTAGCAAAGGTTACCTCCCAAGTAATCAGGAACTTCGTCTGGGGGGAAATCATCTGCAGGCACGGGCTGCCTCAGGCCATCGTCACGGATAATGGCCCCCAGTTTTCTAGTGAGAGTTCATCAGCTTCTGCACTCAGCTAGGCATCAACCTCAGGTTTGCCTCCGTCCACCACCCCAGGAGCAACGGTCAGGTAGAGGCGGCAAACAAGATTATCGTAAACCTACTCAAAAAGAATGTGGAGAATTTGAGGGGGAGTTGGGTAGAATAGCTCCCCTCGGTCTTGTGAGCCTTGAGAACAACCCCGAACACGGCCACCGGCGAGAGTCCTTTCAAGCTTTCCCATGGATGCGAGGCAGTCCTGCCCATGGAATTCGAGGTCCAGTCCCCACGAGTTGTGGCTTCAGATGATGGAGACGAGGCTTGGAGGATGTAAAATGAAGAAGGCTTACGCCTCTCGCTAGACCTGGCAGAGGAGCTGCGAGACGTGGCAGCCATCAGACACGAAGAGATCAAGCGTCGAATGTCAAAGCACTTCAACAAGCATATCAGGATAAAGTAATTCGCGGAGGGATATCTGGTATTAAAGAAGGTTGATGCAGCAGGGAGGTCTGCCCCGGTGGGAAAGCTCAATCCAAGCTGGGAGGGACCTTATATTGTGGAGAGAGTATTGAGAGCGGGAGGCTACTACCTCCAGGATGCGGAGGGTAGGACCTTAAGCCACTCCTAGAGTGGGGATGACTTAAAACGCTTCTACCCATGAGAAGGGAGAGTGAAAGATATGTACTCAAAGCATGATCAATATAATCTACTTCTCAAATTATGTCTTGTTTATTGTTTATTGTGAAATCCAAATGACAGGAAGATGAAATCGTCATCGACACCCCGAGCTCGGCTTGGCCCCTGGTAGACCTGCTGCGCAGGCTCTCATCTAGCTGGCAGGTCCGAAGGCTCGCTTGTGGGGGATAGGTTTGTTTGGTTTGAAATCGTCATCGGCACCCCAAGCTCGGCTCGACCCCAGGTAGACCCGCTGCGCAGGCTCTCATCTAGCTGGCAGGTCCGAAGGCTCGCCTGTGGGGGATAGGTTTATTTGGTTTGAGATCGTCATCAGCACCCCGAGCTCGGCTCGGCCCCAGGTAGACCCGCTGCACATGCTCTCATCTAGCTGGCAGGTCCGAAGGCTCTCCTATGGGGGATAGGTTTGTTTGGTTTGAGATCGTCATCGGCACCCCGAGCTCGGCTCGGCCCCAGGTAGACCCGCTGCGCAGGCTCTCATCTAGCTGGCAGGTTCGAAGGCTCGCCTGTGTGGGATAGATTTGGATTGAGGAAACTTCATCGGTACCCCTAGCTCGGCTCGGCCCCAGGTAGACTCGCTGCGCAGGCTCTCATCTAGTTGACAGGTCCGTAGGCTCGCCTGTGGGGGATAGGTTTGGATTGAGGAAACTTCATCGGCACCCCAATATCGGCTCGACCCCAGGTATACCCGCTACGCAGGCTCTCATCTAGCTGGCAGGTCCGAAGGCTCGCCTGTGGGGGATATGTTTGAATTGTGGAATCTTCATCGACACCCCGAGCTCGGCTCGGCCCCGGGTAGACCCGCTGCGTAGGCTCTCATCTAGCTGGCAGGTCCAAAGGCTCGCCTGTGGGGGATAGGTTTGGATTGAGGAAACTTCATCGGCACCCCGAGCTCGGCTTGGCCCCAGGTAGTCCCGCTGCGCAGGCTCTTGTCTAGCTGGCAAGTCCGAAGGCTCGCCTGTGGGGGATAGGTTTGGATTGAGGAAACTTCATTGGCACCCCGAGCTCAGCTTGGCCCTAGGTAGACCCGCTGCGCAGGCTCTCATCTAGCTGGTAGGTACGAAGGCTCGCCTGTGGGGGATAGGTTTTGGTTGTGGAATCTTCATCGGCACCCCGAGCTTGGCTTGGCCCCAGGTAGACCTGCTGCGCAGGCTCTCGTCTAGCTGGAAGGTCCGAAGGCTCGCCTGTGGGGGATAGGTTTGGATTGAGGAAACTTCATTGGCACCCCGAGCTCAGCTCGGCCCCAGGTAGACCCGCTGCGCAGGCTCTCATCTAGCTGGCAGGTCCGAAGGCTCGCCTGTGGTGGATAGGTTTTGGTTGTGGAATCTTCATCGGCACCCCGAGCTCGGCTCAGCCCCAGGTAGACCCACTGTGCAGGCTCTCATCTAGATGGCAGGTCCGAAGGCTCGCATGTGGGGTATAGGTTTGGATTGAGGAAACTTCATCGGCACCCCGAGCTCGGCTCGGCCCCAGGTAGACCCGCTGCGCAGGCTCTCATATAGCTGGCAGGTCCGAAGGCTCGCCTGTGGGGGATAGGTTTATTTGGTTTGAGATCAGCATCGGCACCCCGAGCTCGGCTCGGCCCCAGGTAGACCCGCTGCGCATGCTCTCATCTAGCTGGCAGGTCCGAAGGCTCGCCTGTGGGGGATAGGTTTGTTTGGTTTGAGATCGTCATCGGCACCCTGAGCTCGGCTCGGCCCCAGGTAGACCCGCTGCGCAGGCTCTCATCTAGATGGCAGGTCCGAAGGCTCGCCTGTGGGGAATAGGTTTGTTTGGTTTGAGATCGTTATCGGCACCCCGAGCTCGGCTCGGCCCCAGGTAGACCTGCTGCACAGGCTCTCATCTAGCTGGCAGGTCCAAAGGATCGCCTGTGGGGGATAGGTTTGTTTGGTTTGAAATCTTCATCGGCACCCCGAGCTTAGCTCGGCCCCAGGTAGACCCACTGCGCAGGCTCTCATCTAGCTGGCAGGTCCGAAGGCTCGCCTGTGGGGGATAGGTTTGGCTTGGGCAAGGCAAGAAATGCACCCAGAACACGAAATGGAAAGAGGTGGATAGGTCTCGGCGAGAACTGATCTCGACAGGGATACCCCGTCAAGGAGGTTTCGTGGAAGGAGGCTTTTGGTGAAAAGGCATCTAATAATATTATTGGACAGAGGAGCGGAAGCGTTATGGGACAGCCGTGAATGGTTCGCGTAACCTGAAGGGAGACGGCCCCGGCTTAGGGGTTCGAGAGCCATGTTCCCGGCAGATAGTTTGCGTCAGGTTCCCGCCTATTCATCACTAAGGGAGACTACCCTAGGGAGTCCAGGGGCCTTGGCGGAAGCGTACGTAAGGAACACTCAGCCACAACAATTACATCAAGCACATTCACAATAAGAAAAAGACACATTTACAATGAAACGTTTGCAATATATATTATATAAGTACAAGCTTAGAGCATCTCGCTCTTTACACAAGGGCGAAAAGAAAAGAGAAAGGGTACTGAAGGAGACAAGCTGTACCCCTCAGAGCTCCCGCTTGAGCTCCCACTAGAGCTTTCGCCGGAGCTCTCTCCGGAGGTTTCGCCACCCGCGGCAGGGGATTTCGGGACATCCGAGGGAGGGGTATCAGGCGCGCCCGGGGGCTTCAGTATAGGCTCGAAGAGCCAGGGAACAAGCTGTAGAGCCGTAATGATCTTGCCCCTCCCGCCCAGACACCCGACATCTCGCAGCGTCTCCAAGGTCAGCTTGACAGTAGCTTGCGCGTTGGCCTGTAGGAGCTTGTCGATATCATAAACATAGTAGTAGCGGCTCTTCAGTATCTCATCCAGCGGGGGGGGGGGGGGGGGGGGGGGGGGCACATTCGCCTCCAGACGCGCAATCTGCTCCCTCAACAAGACGTTCTCATATCGCGCCTGGGATAGCTCCTCGCAAAGCGCGGCTTGGGCGGAATCCTGAACAGCGAGAGGTAGCATGAAAGGGAAAAAAGTTAAAGTGGCGAGAGCAAGCTCCGTGAAAGATCTCGCTTACCCCTTCCATCTGGCGTGAAGACAACAGTTGCTGGGCCTCTGCCAGCTCCTTTGCCAAAGTGGCCACCCGAGCCACCGCGTCGTCCCTGGCCTTGAACATGTCCTGGAAATTGCGGTCTATGGTGATGCTCCGGCGAGCACACATGTGCGCAAGCTCCAGCCCGCGCATCAGGGCGCGAGTGGAACCATAGGCCAGCAGCCGGGTGGTCATCCTGTCGTAGACGCTGGCGTCCTCCCGGCTGTAGAGGCAGTAACCTAAGGCAAAAGCCTCGCTGGTAACCTCGTCTCGCTCTGCCCAGCTAGGCAGGAGGGACGAGATCGAGACCCTGTTGACATCGGGGTCCCATTGTAGCAGCGACTTGTTCTCCGCGTCCAGGCACTTCATGCCGAGACCAAAGTTGCGGTGGCCCCGCGGCACCTCTCCAGACAGTGGCTGGCCAGAGGTCTCGGCGGCGGCTCCCTCGCCCTCTGCTACACTGGGGGCTGGAGGGTTCTCGGTAGGGGCCTCAGCGCCGCCCCTAGGGGCTGCAATCTCGTTGACGACCTGCAAGATCTCCTCAAAGGAGCGGCCTGCAGCGAGAGGTTGGGAGGGCAGCACCATAACGTCTTTGCCCTTCTCGGTATCGGTTGTCTTGGGCCTCTTGATCGGTTGAGGCGGAGGGGCGCCGGGCTTTCGCTTCCCGGCGCTGGTTGAAGGAGGCGCGGCCGGCTCGTTCCGGCAAGCTTGTGTCGCGGCCTTCGCAAGAGCCAGCAGGTCTTTCGGAGGTTGGCTCCCGCCAGCGCGAGCCTGGTCAAAAGGTTGGCGTAGAGGGATCTCGCGCTTTCCTGCGAAAGTGACAACACTCAAATTCAAACGTCGTAAAGGAGGGATTAACGAGACAAAGGCGAGACCTTACCTTCGCCCGGGAGTGCGGGGAGGAGTGAATCAACGTCTCGCCAGAGGAAGAGGACGTCGAAGTCCTTGGTTCCGAAGAACTCAAGGAGGGCACTCTCGCGCGAGCCCAAGGAGGGGGGCTTGTAGGCGACATCCTCATACTGGATGGGTGCGAGAGGCAAGTTCCCGAAGTCGCCGGAAACAAAGATGAACCTCTCGCCCTAGTGGTGGTGCTTGTTGGCGAGACCGATCGTCTTGAGCAGTTGTCCTGAGAAGAAGACCACCCCTCCTTTGGCGCGGAAGGTTAACAGCTTGCGGAAGATTGGCAGGCTGAACTCGATCCTCTCGGATCGCATGTAGCATATGAAAGCCACGAAAATCGCAACCAAATTTGGATTTCGTTGCGCTGGAACCACTGCGTAATACCGGAGGGCCTGACACATCTCGGGCCACAGCGGGAGGTAGAAGCCCACCTCAAAGTGCTCGAGAGGGATGGCGAGCTCCCCCTCCCTCGTGGTGTTTACCTTATCATGGTTGCCTGGGTTCCGCGCGGTGAAGCCGGCGGGAACGTAGCGAGTCTGGGTCAGGTTGAACTCGTCCATGGTGAGGGTGCGGGAAGGAAAGAGGTGCTTCTAGAAAGCTTCCGCGTAGTTGGAACGTCCCTCGCTTCTGCCCGGCATCGTGATGAAGAATTTGTAGGCGAGATCTTTAAGAGGGAGGCGAGAGCAAGAACCGTGCGAGAACGGAAAGAGAAGGCGGAAACAAGCGAGAGCCTTTGAGAGGCCGTGAAAGTAACAGGAGAGGAGAGAGATTCAGATCGGAGAAATGAATGTGGTAGGTGAGCCCCCTCTATTTATAGGAAATTGTGATCATCATGATTTTTCAGAAAAGGCGGCGGGGGTACAACCGTCACGACCTGAGGAGGCGGCGCTTCATTTTCCCGCCCAAATTTGACTGACTGACAGGTGATTGGCGCGAGTCTTGTGAGATGACATTCGACAAACAACGAGAGCAGGTTTGCTCTCGCGGAGCGAGAAAGCTAAGTAAGGAGTAATAATAATAACCGCAAACAACAGGATATCAGATTGCTCACACCAAGCAAGAACTAAACAGAGTGATAATAATAGTGTAAATAATTGTTATTCTCGCCAAGCGAGAGCTGAATAAAAGAGTAAGCAACATCAGTTAGACATAAATTAAGCGGGGTACATCTGAGAAGGGGAAGGCCTGGGGAAGAGAAGGGGAGGTCTCGCGATTCAATAAGGCTCCCACCGCCATCGTCCTTGCTCCCGCAGCTTGGTCCTGGGTGGCACCTGCGGGTTGAAGTAGGACGACAGAACAGTGCATCCTAGGTTGACCCGGCGAGACAGGTCCCGGATCCGTGCGATGCACCTTTCAGGAGAAGATCCGGCGGTAGGCCCTCCTGGCCGATCCATCTCGCCGATGAGATAGTCCCGCTCAAGAGTCTCCAGCCTCCTCTCCACTGATTGGCGAAACTCTTTCACCGCGAGGTCACGGGCCCATTCCCGCCGGATAAGCTTCGATAGGACGGCGACAACCTTCTTCCCCCGTCTTTTATCGCTCCCGGCACTGGTCAAGATCTCCTCCATCTCGTCAGATGAAGGGAAAGGGGAGCTCTCGCCGTCTTCCCCCTCTCTGTCTTCTTCTTCTTCTTCTTCTTCCTCTACCTCAGCTCCAGGCCGCGAGCCCAGATCCCCTGACGAAAATTCCAGTTAAGGCGAGAGCCAAAGGATAATAGTGATAAACGTACCACATACCTGCAATATGGCGAGGACCCCCGGTCGATGGCAGGCGAGAAGGCCCAGCTCCCCCCTCAGCTCCAAAAAGTAGGTGGATCGGTTTCCCTTTTCTCAAGGGGGGGGGGGTAGATTTGGTGAGTAGTGATCCCGACTCGGCCAAAAGCAGGGGGGGAGGCCTCTCCCGCGGGATGGCTGGCATCCGGTGGAGCTGCGGAAGATTCGACAATCATTCCTCCCGCCGGTAGGGAGGAATCAACCGCAAGGGCAGGCTGATTCGCAGCCCCTGCTCCGTTCTCCCGGGTGGCGAGACCCGGCTGGGCGACAGCTGGTGCTGCGGGAAGACAATTCAGCATTCAAAGTTTTGAGTTAAGAGCGAGAGAGGAACAGTTACCTGCGGTGCTTGGGTCAGGCGAAGGAGCCACCTCTAGAACCCGTGGTTGGTCCTCAAGTGGGCGAGATGATGGGTCTAAGGGTTCCCGCGGGGACCTGGCGATGTCAGGAACCGTTTCCTGCGAGAAGTATCGCGTCAGCTACAAAGCAATTAGTGGATTCAATGATTAGCGAATCAGACACACCTTCCGCGAAGAGGGATCATCCGCGCGGCTTGGGGTCAGGGTAGGCAGGCTCCTGTTCTCGCGGGGCAGGTCCCGCTGAACCACCTTCGCTCTCTTCTTTTTCTTCTTAGGCAGAGAAGGCTCAGCGGCCGACGACTGTCTTGCCAGCCATGGGGCAACCAAGGCACTATTAGCCTTGGCTCGCGCCTGTGCCGCGTTGATGCAGTCTTGCAGATCCTACGAAAGCGGTTTGTCTGCGTGCTTGGAAGGCATCGTGAGAGGAGGCGAGAACTCAGGCGAAGAATGATGATTCAAGGGGAGAATTATGACCATCTATCAGCACATATATTTATAGCCACAGTACGGTCCACCAAAAGATTCCCTGATGTTGACACGTGCTCAGCGAATATTTTTGGGTTGTACGTGTCTTTTCGAGCGCAGAGCTAACTCAAAAAGAGCGGGGATTGTGTACAACCCCATATTCACTGAGTCGGACCAGGAGCCGCAATAGTCACAATTAGGCTAATCAAAGGAGTTCCCGCCCTAAAGAAGATCTCGCCCAAGGTGGCGGGAACGTTAACGCCGAATCGTCAAACAGAGATCAACGGGCCAAGATCATCGAGCGCGGCCAACGCGGGAACGCTTGCGCTTACGCCAAGCTCCAATCTTAAAGGGACTCTCACCTAGAAGCGGGCGAGAATGTGTGCGCCGGGCTCTGGGCAGAAGGCTCTCAGCTCAGAGCTCTCGCCGAGTGGGGCCCAGGGGCCTTGGGTAAAATGTCCTAATTACCCTCAGGTGAAATTACCCCAGTGCCCTCAGGAAAACAACAGGATTCAGCTATTGGCAGATCAACTAGGGGCATTTCAGTAATCTCAGGTCAGCAAAATACTATAAATAGACCCATAAGGGTTCCTTAGAAAGCAAGTACTCATTATCCTCCAAATCTCCAGTGCTTTCTGAGGAACTCCAAGCCCAGCTTTTGGCTTTGGAGGGGAAGCTCTCAGTGATCTTCCGGGTAAGCGGTGAGACCTCCCTGCTGCGGCTTTGGGCCAGTTTTCTAGTCTTTCTCGACCAGTCGAAGGTCGGAGCTTGGACCAAGTAGGTGTTGGCTACGCCCCTATTTTGCGAACATTTGTCGGAGTCAATTTTTGGCTTCAACAGCAGACTAATGTGGCAATTTCTACAGCTGAGGTAGAATATATTTTAGCAGGGAGTTGTTGTGAACAACTTCTTTGGATTCAACATCAATTGCAAGACTACAACCTTTAGATAAGTAAAACTCTCATGTATTGTGATTCATCTAGTGCAATCTCTATAGCTAAAAATCATGTATCACACATCAGGACTAAACATATTGAGATTATATATCATTTTATTAGAAAGTATGTTGAGAAGGAGGATATATGTCTTGAGTTTGTTATCACATACAAACAAGTGGCAGATATCTTCACCAAGCCACTAGACGAGGCTAAGTTTAATTCTTTTAAGATCGAATTAGGAATGCTTAACTTGAAATAGTTTTATCATTCTAGTTTAATTCCACTGAATCTGTGTAACATCCCGACTTTTAATGGGCCATCGAGCCACTGCTAGTGTCGTGTAATGGCCCCGAACCTCTACCTGTGACCTGGTAGGAGGCAACCCTAGGTAGGATATAGAGCTAGGGAACAATGATTTGAGTTTTGTTAGTTCTTGTGGCCTCGTATAGTAAATACGAGCGCGTCGGAACTCGTTCCATTGAACTCTAAGGTCATATGGTGGATATGACCATTGCTCGAAGAACATCGCGAATATGAGAGTTTTGGATATTGACACAGAGAACTCTGATTTGAGTTCTGTCTGTTCCGATTGCCTTGTATAGTAAATACGAGCACGTCGGAACTCGTTCCGTTGAACTCTTAGGTCATATGGTGGATATGACTGTTCCTCGTAGAACGTCACGAATATGAGATTTTTGGATATTGACATAGAGAACTCCGATTTGAGTTATGTCAGTTCCTATGACTTTATATCATCAATACAAATGCATCGGAACTTATTGCGTTACGATTCGAAGCCTAATGATGATTATGAGCGTTTTGACCATTTTACCGTGCCGCGACGCGCGGATTTTGAATACTTAGCAAACGGATTTTTATTCGACCCCGGTCAGTGGCATTCTATTCATATAGTTAATACAAAGTCAACGGAGTTGGTCCCGATCATTTTTAATGACGTGTGGTCAATCCGTGGTCAAACTATGCGTTTTCGTGCACCAAAAAGCATGCACACACAAATTATGATGTGCACTCCAACTTTGACTCGAATCTTGATGGCATGGACCTATTTTGACTTTGACCAGCAGGGGGGACCCACCCCATGGTTGACCTTTGGCCAAACATCCTAAAAATGCAATTTTTCTTAAGGGGATATAATTCCAAAAGTCCTCCACTTGAGCCCCATCACCAAGACCATCATAGACCCTTTAATGGGCTCTGATTTTCATGAAATGCAGTGAGGATTAGGACTTGGTCCAAAGGAAAAAAGCCCACCCCAATCTTTCTCTCCCTTTCTCTCTATTTCTCTCCTTCCCCAACAAGCCAAGATCCAACCAATGGGAGGCTTACACCATGATTGTACCTCTCCAATGGAGGGCTGACATGTGCCCCATACAACTGGGGAGTTGACCCTAGAAGGATTGGCTAACCAAACCATGGTTTGCTTAACCAAGAGGGAGAAGGGAAGGAGGGGCCTTGACCCCCTCCTATAGAAAGATCTCTCTGGAACCAGAGGGTTGTACCCCTCTTCCAAGCTCAAAATGAGCCTAATCCACGCCTTCCAGAGCTCTGCATCGCCGAAAAACACCCTACCCAAGCTCCACCGCCACCTCCGCCACCTCTCATGGCAACTTCACCGAGAGCCTCCAAAGGCCTAGAAACAAGGTTGAAAACTTCTCCTCTTCTTCCTCCCTATCTTTCTGACACGTTGCATGCAAGCTTTGGCGGCCGGAGCGCCGCCGCCGTCACCCCCTCCCCTCCGTTAAAAAATAAAAATGGCTCCGACGATGGCCGGTGGCGGCATGCCGCCGGACCACCACCGGAGGGAGTGCCCACCCCCGAGCAGTCGACCTAGGGAGGAGCCATGGCCGGCCGGCGACCGACCGACAATGGAGAAGACCCGAAAGGGCAGTTTTCTCAGTACACACGGTGGGGGAGATGATATGAAAAATTATAATATTTAAAATATTTAAAATATTTATAAATATTATAATATTATAATATTATAATTACAATTGGTATTTTATTTTCTCGATAGTAATCTAGGCTCTTAGGGAAAAGTTTTGAACAAAAAAATTATTCCCTTTGATGAGGGCAGTCTACACAAATTTTTGAGAATTTTTGGAGTTAATTTAGAATTTTTAAAAGCCTAAATAAGAATTATTTCTCCAATTTAGAGGCCCAAAATTGCTCGGAAAATTTTGGAAAAATTTCTCGGGAAATTTTGGAAAAATTGCTAGGTCTTTTTAGGCCCTCTTAAAGATTGTATTAAAATTTGTAAACCTTGCGATAAAAATTGAATATTTTCCAATTCCTTGGAGCCTAGGGTCGTGCTTTGAAATTTACGCACTCTAATTCTTCGAGAATTAAAATCGGAGCACGTGACCACTTTATTTATTGAATATTAAGTTCAAATGAGTAATCGACGAGAGTTGTCGAGGCAAGATTTTCAGCTCTGAGTATTTCAGGGTTTTGCAAAACCACTGAGCGCCTCATTTTTAAATAACGCTCGAGCATTTTGGGTGGACTCGGAAGATGAAAGTATGAGTTTCGAGAAAAATAATCCACAACCTCGTTCCAGGTGAAGAATTTCCCTATTGTATTAAAAATTATTTTCGATTTTGAAATTCGAGGAAGAATGTGCTCTCTAATGAGATTCTCGGATTCGATCCGAAGCATGCAATCAATTTGCTATTTGTTCTCGGTTGAATAATAAAAATGTAACTCATAATAAGCTTCCCCTGATCCGATTAAGCTGTGATTAAAAATGACACAACTGAATTGTTATCGGATCTTAATAATGAGTGAAACTCAAAGAAACCTCTTGAGAACGGAGATGGAACTAAACTAAACCACATTAGAACAAATATGGAACTAAACTAAACCTCTTGAAAATTAAGAAGGAACTGAATACACCTCCTAAGAATGGAGATGGAACTGAAGCCTCCTGAATGGAGTGATTGGACTACTAACTATTTTTTTTATGATTATTCCAGTCTTGCATTGGTCCAGTTCCTTTATTTAGTTCAATTCAGTACTTTCAATTCAGTTCTGCTCCAGTCCCGTACTAGTCAAGTTTAATTTAGTATTTTCATTTCAGTTCTACTCCAGTCCCGTACTGGTCAAGTTCAATTTAGTACTTTCAATTCAGTTCTACTCCAGTCCCGTACTAGTCATGTTCAATTCAGTAATTTCAATTCAATACTTTCAATTCAGTTATGCTCCAGTCCCATACTAGTCAAGTTTAATTCAGTAATTTCATTTCAGTTCTACTCCAGTCCCGTACTGCTCAAGTTCAATTTAGTACTTTCGTTTCAGTACTACTCTAGTTTCGTACTGGTCACATTTCATTCAAGCACTCTTATTATGCAGCTTATATTATTAACAACTTTAATTGCTACATTTTCATTACTACAATTTACTATTATAAGCACGGGTCCTGCTCTAACGAGTATCCATCTGTTAAGGTCGAGCCTTAGTTAGGGATAATCGAAGTTGAGGTGTTCCTCCAGTTTTAGCCCCAAAAAAGTGTTCTCATGCTCCTTGTCGAAAGTTGAGCTGAGTGTTACTGCCCAAACTGCCCCAAGATTGAAGCATAGTAGGGCAGGCCTCCAGAGACCCGATGCATGCTAGCAAAATTGTCTGTTTGATTGCTTGTAAATTTCTTACGGTGAATTGTGGTGGGTCAGTCCCTTATGCAGATCGTTCGTACCGGTGCGGTAAGTCGATGACTCAAGACGATAGGGAGATGTGTACCACAGTTGACTGGCCATTATGATTTTCCCTGTTTAGTTTTCCTCCGCTGGTCGGCTATAATGTTGTATCGCCGGATGTCACTCACATCCAATAGTACACGGGGTTGTACGTTGGGCCTGGGGCTGTGCAGTACGACTACCCCCAGAAGTGGCAGGACTAGCCACTGTCACCGACAACCACATCAGTGAGGCCCGCGTGGCTCGCTACCATGCTGTGAATGCCTGCAATGTGTTATGGGCGGCTGTGAATGCCTGCGATGTGTTATGGCGGCTGTGAATGTATGCAATATGTCATGCGCGGCTGTGAATGCATGTGATGTGTACGCGGCTGTGAATGCCTGCGATGTGTATGCTTTTGTGAATGCCTACGATGTTTGCACGGGTTGTGAATACCTACTATGCTGCTTTGCTAGTGGAGCCTAAATTATAACTGATGTATATTGTTGCTCCTAGTCCAGTTATACCATACTTCACCTCTTTTTAGTTGCTCCTAGCTTATTTATGAAATGTTATGCTAACCCTCTCTTGCTCTAGCTATCTTATTTTGTTGGGTGCGTGCACACGTCCCCATGATATGGATCTGAGGAGGAGATTTGTTTCCACTTAGCTCTATGACTAACAGTTATTTAAATAACCATTTACAGGAGATGGAGCACCATAGCGACTAGCTGCTGCAGGACGATATGCCAGCTGATAGGGCTACTCGAGCAGAGGCATCCCTATCATCTCTATAGTTTTAAGATGTAAGTACTAACAAGTAGAGTTGAGAGAGAGAGAGAGAGGGAGAGAGAGAGAGAGAGGAGTTGTTAGTTATAGTACTGTATAGCCTACAGGCTCCATGTATAAACAGTGGCTACGACCTTTTGCGGTTTTTGTTAAATACATATTGTTATATATATTTGATGTGGCTTCCTGTTAATGCTTCCGCAATACTCTGTGATGTGATGTGAATGTTGTGATTCAAGCCGAGCAAGGCGGACTACTAATGCTTAGCAGAGTGGGTCGTTACCCCTTAAGGAGCACTGGGTGGACGTCTTGGGCAAGTAAGATTCCCTCCAGCCCGACTCAGGGCAAAGGTTGGGGGGGGGGGGGGGGCGGTCCTACAATCTGCATAATTATTTATTCCATTTTCTATAGTATAGTTGCTCCTAGAAAATATTCTCTGGTAGTATGTTAGGTTGTACTAACCATGTAGCTGGTATATATAAGTATGCGTTAATTGAATCACTTTAAATAGCTACTCTGTCATTTTGATCGACAAATAGGCCTAGAAGGGCAGATGAGTTAAGTTGAGTCAATCTCAACTATATCGTTGAGAGGATGCTCAACTATACCTCTCCATCATAATGATATCGCTGTGACGGCTGCTATCTTTATTCTCATATCATTTCTAGCCGTCAATTCATTTTCATGATCACCCAAGGTGCATGGAACTTCATTTTCATTTGAGCTCTCTCTCTATAAGCCAAGGGTTTAGTTAAGGATATAAAACCACTAACCCTAAAAGACCGTCAACATCACTCTGTCTCTCCCCACATTCTCAATGATTAGATCTTCAGTCAAATAATGCCGAAATCTGTGAGGATCTTGCATGATGGATATGAAGTAGTGAGATTTGGATTCAAGAATGCTTCAGAGGAAATCAGGGAAGTTATTAAAATGTTGGATGTCGCGGGTCTCGAATTCATTCTATCTGAGCCCAAACTGATTATGAAAATGAAATTTTGGATTTCTATTCGCATGCAGAGGTATCTTCATCTAGGAATTCTATTAAGAGTAAGACAATGTCAGGATTAAAATTAGCCCCAATAGGATTGCTCAGACATTGCATCTTCCATCTGTTGATATAGAAGTGGACCCGGAGATTTCTTATCAAGAAATAGTTGATGCCTTAGAAAGTTCGACATTCGTCAAACTCAGCTAGAATCGTCGAGCTGAATATCTTGCCTGCGTTCGTCGACCGGAGCTTGCAGTTCATCGAGCTCAGTTTCTATTTCGGCGAGCTGAGAAACTGACTTGTTGATTTCGTCGAGCTGAGCGAGTGTTGTCCACCAATCGTCGACCTGAGTTCGACGTTCGTCGAACTCAGCTTCTATCATCATTCGTCAACCTGAGCTTTTGTCGTTCATCGAACTGCGTTCGACGATCGTCGATCTAATTCTCTGACTTTGTCTTAACTGTATTTCTTGGACTTCTTTTCTGCAAAGCTGGAGAGTCCTTCTGAAAGACCAATCCTGGAAATAATCCTATGACCCATGACTATACATGTTGGGTCAATCTAATATTCCTAATAGTGTTCCCTGCCCAAATCCAAACTGGGGTTCCAACATAACATCCCCCATCCGTCACGTAGAATATAATAGAAGATACATCTGGGGCCCTACGTCATATTCCACAGACAGTCAGCGGAGTTACGCATTAATCCCAAACTATTTACGTATCCTAATTCAGAGTTGCATTCTAGCGAAAGCATTAAATTAAAAGAGAATCCAACACCAGGAATGTCCATTAAAACCACTGAAATAATAAAAAAATTACATAGAGTTTTGTCCTTAAAGCCTTACAAATGGATTCATCAATAAAAGTGTTTTACAAACATCGGCATGCAGGCCGACCACACACAAAAATAGAAAAACATGCTTCGCTTGGCCTTTGAGGGCCGACATAGCACAAAGGGCTTCAACCTGCTACTTTCCACTTGGCTCCCCGACATCTACATAGGAACAATCCACAAAGATGTGACAAATATGGCAACTGTTGGGTATTGTATCCACGATTACCTAGATTTGAGGAAGCCCCCTGTCAAGGTAAGATGAATTCACAATGTATTTGACGAAACATTTTAAGTTGTACTTGCAGTACCTCCACGCTAAGTGCACACCAATGTCAGGGTGCAGTAGGTCAATATACATGGGTCTGCACGACGTAATCCCTCGTTGAGCAGATCAGTGTGTTGGCCTATGTGTACTCTCTCTATTGAAGTGCACTTACTTTCAAGTACAGGGTCGCTCATATGCAAGAGAAGACAAGGAGCACAGAGGATCAGGGAGCAACTCCTGGGGTGGAAGACGAAATATCTTCCAAGGCAAATTCGACGAGAATCACCAAGTGATTCTCGCTGATTCGGCGAGAATCACTAGTGATTCTCGCCGAATCGACGAGAATCATTAGTGATTCTCGCCGACTCCTTCTGGCCATCTCAAAATGGTGCCAAGTATGATTCGGCGAGAATCACATGTAATTCCCGCCGAACCAGTGACCAAGCAGCCCATGTATAAAGTAAAATTCGTTGAGAATCGACAAGTGATTCGACGAGAATCACAAACGATTCTCGACGAATCGTCGAGAATCACTTGGTGATTCTCGCCGATTCGTCGAGAATCGTCTGCGATTCTCGCCGATTTTTACTTGGCGTTTTTCTCAGAATGCTGCTGGACCAGATTCTGCTTCTGGACTAGTTTGAACCGGAATTTGGGGATTCCTTTTGTGGGTCCCACAAACGGTCAAAATTGCTGTATCTTCAGGGTATAAATACATGGGTATTTTGAACAGTAAATCCACGGAGAAGAGAGAAAGAAAACCGAGCCTCGACGTAACCCTAAATTCGCGAAATCGCTCCGCTCCGCCGCCGCCGCTCGCGTCAAGTGGTCGCCGCTGCAGATCGCTCTTCTTCCCGATCTCCGGTGACAGAAGCTTAGCAAAGCTTGAGTCTCACGCGTCTATCCGGAGATCTCTTGTCTCTCGATTTATTGACCGGGAAAAACCTCCCCGTCCGAATCGATCGAGACGACTGATCCTAGAGTGACCGTTGGTAGACTGAGTTTGCTTCGCTACGAAGTTTGGATCTCCAAGTTCTGCAGCCGCTCTTCATCGTAGCCGCCGATCCCGAAGCTAGCCGCCGCTTGTGTTGCCGCCGCCGGTTACGGGGAGATCCTCTCCAAGAGAGACCAAGGTCGTAGACTCTTCATCGACTTCAAGAACACGTCGTCGAACAAAGAGGAACACCGTAGTCTCCAAGAGAAGTTTGTATCACGTGTACATTCTACATTTATCTTATTGTATAGGAACCTTTGTTCCGTGTTGTAAGGGTTGGGTGCAACCCGTTTTGTGGGAGTGTTGACTCTCACGTGTGGAAGGGCTCCTTCCGTTAGTGAAGGGATTGGATTTCAATCCCGTTGGTGAAGTGACCGAGTCGTCCCTTGTTGGGGAGATAGGTCGAAGGGGGAAAGTGGATGTACCCAAGTCGGGGAACCACTATAAATTTGCTGTGTATTCTGTGTGCTGTGTTTGTTGTTTTTATTGTGCAGGTACATCTGTAAATTGCGCAAAAGAACCACACGTCACCTATTCCCCCCCCATAGGTGCACATAGCCGACACTAGGTGGACTTTCAAGTGGTATCAGAGCCAGGTTCCTCAACAAAAAGGCTAACACCTTGAGGTGAATCCTGCCACCAGTGTCAGAAGCATGGATCTGGATTATGACGTATTGCCACTCAAACTCCCTGCATGCACAACGGATTATTATCCTATCTGGAGGATGAGAGTGTTATTTCACCTGGATGCCATCGATCCACGAGCATCCCTCATCCTGGAAGAGGGTCCGTTTATCCCCATGAAGACCACCGACTCGGGGATCCAAGTGCCCATGTGCATTGCTGAGATGACAGAGATGGAACTCTCATTTTTCCAACTGGACCAGAGGATTCGACAAATTATTATGGATGTCTGGTCTGGAGCCTCTCGCTCCAGGTTGGAAACATGTAAAACGGCTAAATCTCTGTGGATGATGATCTCAGAGCTGATGGGGGGGTTAGAGAAAGCTGAAATATGCTGCCAATCAGAGGATGAAGCGTATGTGGGGGTCCTCACTTCTGAAGATGAATGCAAGGATCCTTCGGATTGCATCAGAGCTCCAGTATCCTTGTCAGAGACTGAAGAAGATAGTGAGGAAAGCAGCTCCGACGAGGACGAAACATTGGTCACTGATTCTAATGACAATAACCCAGATGAGCAGGTATCATCTTCATCCTGTCCCACATCTTTTGATTTTTCTGAAGACAGAAACTGCTCTCCTCCAGAAAATACTGATTCCCTGAAGAGAGCCCTTCAGGAAAGCAATCTACTTGCTGAGGAGCAAGCTCGAGAGATTGCTCGACTGAAGATCTTGTTGGTTCTCCAATTGGCGTCCAACAAGGTCAAGGACTCTAAGATCTCAGCTCTAGAGAATAATCTAGATAATGAGAAACGTATAGTATCTAACTTTTCCAAAGTTGATGCTATAAAGAGAAAACAAGAAACCGGGTGGATCTCCCGGATTATCCAGGGATGGAGAAATGGGGAAACGGTGTTCCGACCTCCCACTCCAAGCGGGAAGACAACTCATCATGCCTTCAGGTATGACCACAGGAATAATCGTGGTCACTGCAAGGGTGAATTGTCCCCATGTGGAAACGTCCATAGTGCAAGAGGCGTCATGGCCACCCATGAGGAAATACCTAAGGCTCATTCTGAGCCCTTTGTATTCACGGCCACTGCCACAACAAAGTGTGGATCTGCATGTCCTAGTCCACAGAAGAATTCTCTCCATTCGGGGACACGGGATAGGGAGAATAGAAGTCATGATGTCAGGCTTCATGGAGCCTCAGCAAGGAAGATACCTGAAAGAATGGCACCACCTTCTCGGCCTCATAACGCCCACATCATGCATTCGTTTCACCCTTCCTCATGCCTCGATGGAAGAGGAATTTGTGCGACAAGAACATGCCCTATCCCTTTCAGACCTAGGACCGTGACTACATCCGTCACTAGATCAGGTCGAAAACGGCGATACAACATTCACTCTTGTTGGTGCTGCGGCAAAGTGGGACACTTTGCCATTGACTGTTGGCACAACCCCTCAGTGCCCACAGCAAGGGCTTATCCACATTCTAGGGACAGGGGTAGTCTTCCAGACAGGTTTTCTGAAGGAAGGCAGTTGCATGCTTATGCTAATAGAAACCTAGGACCCAATATGATTTGGGTTCCTAAGGTAAAGTAATTCTGTCTTGCAGGGTAGTCTAGGTCCCCGTGAATACTTTGGGAACTAGACAGTAGATGGCTCAAGGCTAACTTGGAACAAGCGTCTGCAATAACAGATGTGCTACCTGTTAAGCATACTCACTTTAAGCTACTAATATGTTCTACCTGTGGGACTAAGACGATGACTCTCCAAATCCCAGGTAATTTTGATCAGTTCAAGGACTTGTGTCATGATGCATCCTCATTCAAAGTAAATGTATATATATTTATATCCTTGTGTATACGTATACTTATGCTTATCACGAGGCATGCAAACCATTACACATCAATAAAAGGTTAACAAAGATATGTCATTGCGAATTTTGACACATCACAATTGACATCAAGAAGTGTCTGGAGAAGTCTCGCTCAAATCCGAATAGATTGTCGTTATAATAAACATGTATTTATTAATCTTGTATTAACTTGACCTTCGAAGAATTTGAAAAAGGTGCACATAACTTGACATTCGAAGACATGTCGTTGTAAATCTCGACAACATACAATTGACATTTAGAAGACTTTGCAAAAACCTCAGTAAAATTCAAATAGATTGACTTTAGAATATACTTGTATTTATCATTCTTTTTATTGACTCGACATCGGAAAATCTCTAAAATGGTGCAATGCTTCCCAAAGTAGTCAAGAAAAACATCAATATATACTCCGAATCCCGCCGACCCATTTTATATCTCGCCGAATTAGACAAACAGTATTAGAAACCAAATTAGACAAATCTCGCCGAATCCCGCCGAAGAAGCTCGCCGACCGCTCGGCTTCCTTAAGTATCCCGCGGCATCAGAAATCTTCTTTTCCCCGAATCCCGACGACTTATATAAATCCCGCCGAAAGACTATCTCCGCCTGTTCGCCTTCCTCACGACTCGCGCAAGAGAACATTCGACGACCCTCGCGCAAGAGAACTCCCGACGACTCGCGCAAGTGCACTTCCGCGGATTCGCTGAAACCCGCAGCCTCCGACGATCTCGTCGACGCCAAGAGAGCTCTCATCGAATCGCTGCTGTGTGACCATCCTCTCCCCGTGAGATTCTAGCAAGGCCGAACCCCACAAGGTTCTCGCAAAGTGTCCCTGTGACCGCAAGGTTCTAGCAAGGCCGCACCCCACGGGATACTCTTCCATCCACCGAAGATCTTCCCGAAGCTCATCAACTCACTTGCGTGTAAGCCCTTAGGTAACCTCCTCCTTAATGGCTCCAAGGCCGAACCCCAAGTGATGCTTTCCTTTTGCATGTTCACTAATGCTTAGAGTCGGGCTTCTTTCTAGATCCTCAATGGCTCCAAGGACAACTGCAGGCTTGATTTCTGGCTGCGAGCTGGTTCGCACTGGATTTTCTCATGCCTCGGACGAGTTCCGGAATATCATTCTCATGCTGGAAGAGGCCGGGCTAACCTTCGTATTGGAGCACCCTTGCAAAGTCCTAGATAAAGAGGTGCTGGAGTTCTTCTCTTCCGCAAGACTCCGAGATAGAGACTCCATCATCAAAAGCAAGGTTGCTGGGACAAAAGTAAAGATGTCTGCCAGTAAGCTAACTCGCTACCTGCAGCTTTCCAGTTCAGAGGAGGAGGACTATCTGGAGGATGAGGACAAAGCCAGAACCCTCTTGTTCTGCGGTCTACCAAGAGGCACTCGATCAGTTAAGAGAAAAGAGATGAATGAAGAAGGGAAGCTCCTATCTGACATCATAGGAAAAGTACTCATCTGCAAGCCAGGCTCCCATGATCATATCTCCGGAGATATGTTCAAAATTCTCATAGCTGTGGTCTGCAGAAAGAGGTTCAACTGGGGAGAGTTGCTGTTCCAAAAGATCAAGGACACTCTGGGCACTCCAAGCTTCGGCCGCATCATCAGTCTATATCTCAACCAGTTCAACGGAGACAAATTCGACATGAGCAAAGGAGTCCCTCTCCATTACTTGAAAAAGATGGATGCTACTGTGTTTGATCGATGGGAGCGGCGCATCGGGCAGCCTGCTGTAGAAGAGCATGAGGAAGTATCTCCCGCAGCCTCCCCCAGTGAAATTCCTGATACTGTGACTGCAAGAATCGAGGGGGAGACTCTACCCACTCATGTGGATATAATATCTGAAATCGCCCAGGTGGCCAAGGATGCGGTGGCCGAAATTCATGAAGTAAGTGAACCTGCGTTAGAGGATGAGGAGGTCTTGAACAGAAACACTCAAAGAACTGAAGCTGAAGCACTGGACACTGCTGATCAAGAAGTGGAAGAAGCTGCTGAAATGTATGAATTATTGGATGAGGACGGAGAGGACGATGAGAATGAGGACCATGAAGTGTTGGGGACTCCGGATCCCGTTGAACCTCCATCTGCTAAGTCTGCACCAGTGGAGGGGGAGTTTGATAAACCTCAAGAGGCCGCCAACATTCCTCCGATAGAGACTGTGATGGTATCCAGCTCCACCGATGCGTCTGCTGACGAGCAAGAGCAAGGCCAAGAAGTGCCTCCAGCTATTCCATTACGCGATGACCTAGCTATTCACACTGTACATATAATTCAGGGCATCGTGAATGAGCTTAAAACCTCTTTTGATAAAGCTCAGAAAATAATGCTGCAAGAGATTAAGACTTCTGAAGATCTCATGCTGAAGAATATGGTGGCAATCAACCATAAGCTGGACGTAATGGAGAAGAAATTCGAAGAAAAGTATAACGCGGCCGACGAAGCTGTCACACTGTTAATGGCCGGCTTGAAAAAGAATACTGATACTCTGGCTGTTGTCAATCAGAACGCTCACGTTGTAGCCAACAATATTCAGAAATTTGATGGTAACATGGTCACTTTAAATGCAAATCAGCAGGCCCTAATCACTGAATTCGGCAAGACAACTAAGCATATTGATGACTCCTTGCACTCATATGCCAATTGCATAGCTGACGAAGCCAAAAAGGGGGAGAAGGAGTATATAGCTAAGCTGGCCGAGCTCCAAGAAAGCATGGATGCAAACTTTGCCCAATCAAGCAAATACGTCTATGAGAGTTGCTGGTGGATGCTACAATAGGCACTGGGCACGTTGGGCATCGTCCTACCTGACCAACCTGTCGGTATTCAGGTTCCTGAGACTTCTAAGGCTGCTGAGGAAGTAAATATTGCTGAGGCTGTAAGTACAAGTGCTGCAGAAATTTTCACTGATGAAGCTGATGCTAGGGCCATCTCCAAATCCAAGCTGAGGAGTATGTTTGACCAGGAGGCTTTAGCTAAAGCCAGGGGAAAGAGGAACGTTCAGGAAGGGACATCCAAGGAGACACAGGCTGCAAAGAGAATTCGAATGAATGAGGAGGATGTACGAAATGAAAGGTGGAGTCCAGTCTCAAGGAACATCATCTTAGACACCTTCCGGCTGTACGAAAGAGGAGAGATCAATCGAAATGAAGCATATAGCCAGTACGAATGGGAAACGCACAAAGCATTTGAAGCAAAACGCAACATTTTCTTCAGAAACAACAAGGATCCAGACAAAGTTGCTCCTCCTAGGTACTACCCAAAGCCCAAGGAATACATGGAAAGGCAAAGCAAAAAGTACTTGGCTCAAACTCTGAAGGGTGACGTAGCTAAGGACAAATAGTCATTATTTTATAGCTGGTCACTGTGTCTTAAGAACGTTTAATGATTATTACTGTCATATGAACAATTCTGAATTATCTGTGAATATATTTCTCTTGGTATATATATATTTTCTTGAATGTGTGAATGACTCAAGTCCTGTTCTGATTGCATATATTCCCTTGTGTTGCATATTTAATTTTTAAATGCTATAATTATTATTTGATAGGTGTTATTCATCTTAGCTAGTAGGGTTTTGGCTTCGTCAAATAGGGGGAGATTGTTGGGTATTGTATCCACGATTACCTAGATTTGAGGAAGCCCCCTGTCAAGCTAAGATGAATTCACAATGTATTTGACGAAACATTTTAAGTTGTACTTGCAGTACCTCCACGCTAAGTGCACACCAATGTCAGGGTGCAGTAGGTCAATATACACGGGTCTGCACGACGTAATCCCTCGTTGAGCAGATCGGTGTGTTGGCCTATGTGTACTCTCTCTATTGGAGTGCACTTACTTTCAAGTACAGGGTCGCTCATATGCAAGAGAAGACAAGGAGCAACAGAGGATCAGGGAGCAACTCCTGGGGTGGAAGACGAAATATCTTCCAAGGCAAATTCGACGAGAATCACCAAGTGATTCTCGCCGATTCGGCGAGAATCACTAGTGATTCTCGCCGAATCGATGAGAATCATTAGTGATTCTCGCCGACTCCTTCTGGCCATCTCAAAATGGTGCCAAGTATGATTCGGCGAGAATCACATGTAATTCCCGCCGAACCAGTGGCCAAGCAGCCCATGTATAAAGTAAAATTCGTTGAGAATCGACAAGTGATTCGACGAGAATCACAAACGATTCTCGACGAATCGTCGAGAATCACTTGGTGATTCTCGCCGATTCGTCGAGAATCGTCTGCGATTCTCGCCGATTTTTACTTGGCGTTTTTCTCAGAATGCTGCTGGACCGGATTCTGCTTCTGGACTAGTTTGAACCGGAATTTGGGGATTCCTTTTGTGGGTCCCACAAACGGTCAAAATTGCTGTATCTTCAGGGTATAAATACATGGGTATTTTGAACAGTAAATCCACAGAGAAGAGAGAAAGAAAACCGAGCCTCGACGTAACCCTAAATTCGCGAAATCGCTCCGCTCCGCCGCCGCCGCTCGCGTCAAGTGGTCGCCGCTGCAGATCGCTCTTCTTCCCGATCTCCGGTGACAGAAGCTTAGCAAAGCTTGAGTCTCACGCGTCTATCCGGAGATCTCTTGTCTCTCGATTTGTTGACCGGGAAAAACCTCCCCGTCCGAATCGATCGAGACGACTGATCCTAGAGTGACCGTTGGTAGACTGAGTTTGCTTCGCTACGAAGTTTGGATCTCCAAGTTCTGCAGCCGCTCTTCATCGTAGCCGCCGATCCCGAAGCTAGCCGCCACTTGTGTTGCCGCCGCCGGTTACGGGGAGATCCTCTCCAAGAGAGACCAAGGTCGTAGACTCTTCATCGACTTCAAGAACACGTCGTCGAACAAAGAGGAACACCGTAGTCTCCAAGAGAAGTTTGTATCACGTGTACATTCTACATTTATCTTATTGTATAGGAACCTTTGTTCCGTGTTGTAAGGGTTGGGTGCAACCCGTTTTGTGGGAGTGTTGACTCTCACGTGTGGAAGGGCTCCTTCCGTTAGTGAAGGGATTGGATTTCAATCCCGTTGGTGAAGTGACCGAGTCGTCCCTTGTTGGGGAGATAGGTCGAAGGGGGAAAGTGGATGTACCCAAGTCGGGGAACCACTATAAATTTGCTGTGTATTCTGTGTGCTGTGTTTGTTGTTTTTATTGTGCAGGTACATCTGTAAATTCCGCAAAAGAACCACACGTCACCTATTCCCCCCCCCCATAGGTGCACATAGCCGACACTAGGTGGACTTTCAGCAACGGTCAGCTTTAGCCGACCAAATTATAACGACCCCGCTCCTCACTCGGGGTGGCAGTGCTCCTTCCCTGCAGGCATACATCAAGTACATAATATGGAAATGGAACGTGCAACTTACACAATTCACCACAGACGTTGGCACACATGACGACACGTCGTTCTTGCTTCAGTGTTGTAATGCCCTGAAACTCGAAAGAGGGACAGACAGCGTTTAGAGCCAAGTCAGGATCTTGGTAGGGGTCACACAGCCTAGGACACGGGCGTGTCCAAGGCCGTGTCGTGCTCGGGTTCGACGAAGAACCCGGGTGGTCGACGAACTGAACTTAACGAAGTGTCGAGATAGTGAACACAGCCTGGGACATGGGAGTGTCCAAGGCCGTGTCGTTCTCGGGTTCGATGAATTTTCGCGTGGTCGACGAAAATATGGTTGACGATCGTCGAGACAATGAACATGTCCTGAGATACGGGTGTGTCCCAGACCGTGTCCTGCTCGGGATGTTAGCCGGGCTATGTGAGGGGATAAACATGGCATGGAGCCCAGGCGTGTTCGGGTTTGACACGAGCGTGTCAAATGTGACACGGGCGTGTCTAGTACCCGTGTTCTCCTCGGGTTGTATTTGGTCCTGTGTCGATGGAAGAACACGTCCAGGTACACGGCCGTGTAGTGAGTGACACGGGCGTGTCACGTTTGACATGGGCGTGTCCAGAACCCGTGTCCTTTTATGGGTGCGATGGTTTTAGCGTTGATTGAGGCACACGGCCTTGGACACGAGTGTGTCACAAGCCGTGTTCGGCCCAGGAGTTTGGTTTTAAGTGTGAATCATGGCTGTTTGTTTCTTTCTATTGGGATCTGATTGTCCAGAGCTGTCCTTGCTGAGTTATGTTCGGGAATAGGGTTTTAAACGCTCATTCTTCTTCAAGTCTTCTCTTTCTAAAGTTTTAGAGAGAAGGGAGAGAAAGGAAGAAGGTGAAGGAGAGATCTGGCTGCCGGAGAAGCTTCGGAGCCCCAAATCGTGAGCCGAGTCCAGATCCGCGGAGGCAAGTCCGTTGTGGTGGTTTTCATCCGGCTAAGTTCCCATGGCTAGGAAGAGGGGCCGTAAGGTAACGACACTTCTCCTCTTGGTTTCTAGGATGCGTGCTTAGCATCTTTTTCTTTCAAGCTTTTGGGCACCAAATCTCTCAAATGAGAGGGGTATGGGTCGCCATGGTCCAAGAGGAACCTCCGGGTCAATTGAGTCCATCCCCGACATGATTTTACATTAGATATTCGCTCTGTTAGTGGATTAGGCATTGTGGGTGAAGCCGTAGTCGCGACCGTTAGTCTGACTCGGTGATGTTGCATAGCGAGCCTTAAGGATTTTGTAGAAATCCCTTGCGGCAAGATGCCGTTTGTGATGTATGTGATTTCCCCCTTTTCTCGAGTGAGTACGTATAGCCAGAACCAGACAAGGTTAGCTCCGCATTGGCGGTAGATGTTTTCCTTGTTGGACAAGGTTAGCTCCGCATTGGCGGTATATGGTTTTCTTGGTGCGCGGGGACATTGCAGTACAAATGATGGATTAGGGTGGGAATGTTTATGGATTGTGATGTGCTAAGGCGTAGCTTTATCTCCGTGGTCAGCTGGCTATCCCGTGACGTGCAAGACATATGGGGAGAGTGTCCTGATGAGACTAGTCCCCTTCTGTGAGACTGACGAGAATGCCAATCATTGGGCAAGCCTGGGCAATGAAGCCACAAGCGGGTGGGGTCCAACAAGGTTTCTTAGAATCAGTTTGTGTGTGAGACGGAATCCTGACGTGTGAAGTCAGAGTTTGTAGGCAAGTTCGGGGTCTAAGACCCACGAGCGGGTGGGGCCTTGGCAAGATTTTCGTGTTGTAGCTTGTATGTCGTTAGGGTAATTGCAATACCCTTTTGTTTGCAGCTTAATGCCAATGGGGAAATTGGAAGTACCTAGATGTTTTGATGATGTGCTATTTGCATACACAATAGGGTGCCTTGGGTGAAGCCCTGGTTTTGCATACATGCTGCATAGTAGGCCCCCCTTTTATTTGTGCACAACATAAAAAACAAGTTTGTTGCTTGAGACATCCAAACCTGTTCTTTTAGAGCTTTACATGTTTATGTATATGGTATATGAAGTGCTGACTTGTAGGTTGGAGTGGTACCCCGGGGTCCGTTAGGGGCGGCCGGGAGGTGATGTGTTGGTTACACAGTTTGAGGTCAGTCTTTGCTGACCCATGTTACCACCAATTTTTACAGGGCAAGGATCACAAGCAGGAGCTAGCTCGCTGGCCAAAAAGGCCTAAGCCTCATGAAGTATTACATGTTTTGTACTAGCTCTAGTTTATGGCATTGTATGTTTGATGCTCTAGTTTTCCAGCTGGCATGTCGAGGTAGTTTAGGAGTGCTTATGCACATTGATGGTTGATGTATTCATTTGACTGTTGAACTCTCTATTGTTGTAATGCCTTAAGGCCGCTTCAATACTCATAATTATGTGGATAGCTTCTGGTCTTGTTTTCTGTTTCCGCTGTTGTTTGTTATTGAGTTTTGAGATTGAGTAGTTAATATCATCTTTTAATGTTAAAGTTGTGGCGTCTGTATGTTGTGGGGCCCCGACCGGACCCATATTATACGGTCATTACAGGGGAGGTTTTACAATTTGGTATCAGATCCAGGTTTCGTCCAAGGTCAGTTAGGGCGGTCGATTTAGCATAATCGGATCGCGTACAAAAGTTATCCACATAAGAGTAATGCGGGACCATGAGTGTCCTGATGTCTGAGTCTTGTGATTAAGAGACTGATTCCTTGTTACCTTGCCTTTCTTAAGAGTGCAAGTAACAAGGCGGGTATTTCGAGACCAAGAGAAGAGCTTTCAGCAAGCAGCGCTGCGTCCTTTGGGCATGGGTGTAAACCCGGTCGATTTTTGTCACATGCTTGAAGAAGCAATGGTGGCAGCCCAAGCTGTAGCGACAACTCAAGTAGCAACCCTTGTTGCTCAGGTTGCAACTCCTGCTACCCTTGATACGGAGACGGTTGTGCCGGGCGGAGAAGCCAGGCGAGCAGAGCTGTTGGCCGAAAGGGTGGTTGTCGGGCATGGAGACTGGCAGATGAAGTATTTTCTGAGCTTCCATCCTCCAATGTTCAAGTGAGTCGATACGCCGACTGATGCGGAGGATTGTTGGGCACGGATGCAAGAGCTTCCGAGGGCAGCAATGATGCTAGAGGAGAAAAAAATCTGAGTTTGCGGCCTTAATATTAGAGGGAGACGCAAAGTTGTGGTGGGTGAGCCATAGCGGCCGCCAGTTTCCTGGACGCACCCCGTCTATGGAAGAGTTTGGGAATGCTTTCCTAAAGAAGTACATTCCTGTTTCAACAAGGTTGGCCCTCCAAAGGCAGTTTCTGCACTTGGTGCAGCGTGATAAGATGGTGAACGAGTATGTACAAGAGTTCACTCAGTTGGGTCGTTATACAGGAATGACAATGACAGACGATGAGTAGAGGGATAACCTTTTCTACCAGGGGCTGAGGGAGAATCTAAGACAACCCCTCATCGCCATGAAGAGAGCTGGTTTCAACGAGCTAGTTGAGGCTGTCAGGACGTTAGAGAGTGATCTGGAGCGAAGCCAATGTCGTAAGGGTTTCTCTCCCAAGCAAGGGGAAGGGAAGCCTTCTCAATCCCAAGGAAAGTCTGAAGGGAATAAGTGGAAGAAAAAACCTCACCCATTCAAGACTGGTGAGAAAAGCAAGTGGATGTCCGGAGGGTCTCACTCTAAGGGACCACCAATGTGCTTTAATTATGGTGAGGTGGGGCACATAGCTCGTTTTTGTACTCAAGGAGGTGCTGAGCAGGAGCCAAGGAAGGAGCAGACTGTGCGCTCCGGCCCCAGTGCCGCAGAGAAAGGAAAGATGGTGGAGTCTAGCGCTTCTCGGTTCTAACCAGTGCAACCAAGAGCTTACAACCTTGGACAGCAGGAAGCGATCCGCCAACTCGATGTGGTGACAGGTATGAGGAAGTTTAAATTAAATCTTATACTTCATACTTTCAGACCGTTATTGTTTGATGCCTCTATTTTAGGCTTTGTGTTAGTTTCTGGATACCCTGCTAGGGTATTGTTTGATAAGGGAGCGTCGCGCTCTTTTCTTGCGGAAAGCTTCATCCGAAGAATTGGAGTTGAGTCGTTCTCGGCGGACGCAGTTCTGAGGGTGCGCATGCCTAATGGGTCATCCATGACCACCGGGTCAAAAGGGCGCATTTGTTGGGAGCTAGGCGGAGTTGACTTCGTGTTGATAGCAGCGGTCCTACCGTTGGTTGAGTTTGATGTGATTTTGGGAATGGACTGGCTAGCAGAGCAGCATGCCAGTATTGACTGCCTATCCAAGGTGGTGACCCTGAGAAGCGAAGGGCAGACAGAAGTTAAGTTTGAGGGCCTTAAAGGAGTGGCCTGTTCCCTGATTTCGGCCATGCAGTTGGTGCGGGCAGTTAACCAAGGGGGAGTAGCTCTTGTAGCATTATTGGACGTTCGCCTTTCCAAGTTATCACTTGGGGAAGTGCCCGTAGTGATAGAGTTCGAGGATGTGTTTCCTGATGAACTTCCTGGAGCACCTCCTCGATGAGAGATTGACTTCTCGATTGAGTTAGTGCTAGAGGCTAGGCCGGTGTCACGTCCTCCGTTTAGGATGGCACCAAAGGAGTTGGTCGAACTCAAGGTACAGTTGCAGGAACTGTTGGAGCAGGGGTATATCAGACCCAGTTCTTCACCGTGGAGCATGCCTGTGTTGTTCGTGAAGAAGAAAGATGGTAGTTTGTGGTTGTGCATAGACTACCGAGAGTTGAATAAATTGGCTGTCAAGAATAAGTATCTGATTCCTTGGAGAGACTACCTGTTCGACTAGTTGGTGGGGTTGGTGGTGTATTCAAAGTTGGACTTGAAGTCAGGATACTATCAATTGCGAATTCGAGACGAGGACATACCCAAGGCAACGTTTGGTATGAGGTATGGTCACTTTGAGTTCTCGGTGATGCAGTTCGGGCTGACGAACGCACCATCCGTATTCATGGATTTGATGTATCGAGTATTTCAGGAATACTTGGACTCTTTTGTAGTTGTCCTTATTGACGACATTCTGGTTTACTCCAAATCGGAGGTGGAGCATGAGACTCACTTGAGAATAGTCTTGTAAGTGTTGAGAGAGAACCAGTTTTATGGAAAGTTCTCAAAGTGCAAGTTCTGCCTAGAGAAGGTGGCATTTTTGGGCCATGTGATTAGTGGGGATGTGGTGGCAGTAGATCCAACAAAAGTGGAAGCCATCAGAGATTGGTCGACTTCGAGAATCGTGGCAGAAGTCCGAAGTTTTCTTGGGCTAGCTGGGTACTATAGAAGGTTCGTAGAAAACGTTTCGCGGATAGCTCTACCCCTTACTTCACTGACTCGTAAGGACCAGAAGTTTGTGTGGACTCAGGAGTGAAATCAGTCATTTGAGACACTGAAGGAAAGGCTGGTGACAGCTCTGATCCTAAGTCTACCGAAAGGGAATGAAGGATTTCAAATTTTCAGTGACACATCGGGATGCGGTTTGGGTTGCGTATTGGTGCAACATGGCAGTGTGATAGCCTTTGGGTCTAGGCAGCTGAAGCCTCATGAGAGAAATTACCCTATCCATGACTTTGAATTGGTGGTGGTAATCATTGCATTGAAGTTGTGGCGGCACTATGTTTGTGGTGCGAAGGTGGAGATCTTCACGGATCACAAAAGCCTGAAGTATCTCCTGGATCAGAAGGACCTGAATTTGCGGCAGTGCGGATGGGTTAAGTTCCTTGGAGACTACGAGGTGGCGATTCAGTATACGCCAGGCAAATCCAATGTGGTGGCAGATGCCTTGAGTAGAAACTACTCTGGGTAAGGGAATTGGATCGAAGTTCATGATGAGCGGTTGGTACTAGAATGGGAGTCCCTCGGCATGGAGTGCGTAGCAAGGGGTGAGTCTAGCATAGCTCGGTTGAACTGGATTGAAATGCAGAACGATTTGTGTGATCGTATTCGGAAAGCAACTCATTTGGATGTGGAGTTTCAGCCTTTCGTGGCGGAAGCTCAAACGGGCGAGAGCAGCGCCTGGGAGTTGATTGATGGGATTCTGAGGAAGGACGGAAGGATCTATGTACCGCAGTTCGGCAAGCTCCGTAAGGAGTTGATGTTTGAGGCTCACTTCACAAAGTACTCCATTCACCCGTGTAGTATAAAGATGTACTGGATATGAAGAAATCCTTTTGGTGGCCTGGACTAAAGCGGGACGTAGATTTGTACGTGAATCGATGCCAAACTTATGCCTTGGTGAAGGCCAAGTGTCAGAAGCCGGGCGGGTTCCTGAAGCCTCTTCCTATCCCCGAGTGGAAATTTGACGACATCTCCAAGGACTTTGTGCATGGGTTACCTAGATTGCAGTATGGTAACAATGCGATTTGGGTGATTGTGGATCGCTTGACCAAAGTGGCTCACTTGATCCCAAATCGGAAAGAGTACAACGTGGATAAGCTGGTAGAGTTGTACGTTCGTAACATTGTGCAACTACATGGGATTCCTAAGAGTATAGTTCGTGATCGCGATGGACGTTTCACGTCCAAGGACTGGAGGTTGGTTCAGAAGAGTTGGGCACAAAGCTCAAGTTCAGTACGACTTTCCATCCTCAAACTGACGGGCAAACCAAAAGAACAAAGCGTACTATGGAGGATATGCTGAGGATGTGTATTCTTGACTTCGGCAAGAAGTGGAGGATCGCCTCTTCATGTTAGAGTTCGCTTATAACAACAGTTACCAAGCAAGTATAAAGATGGCGCCATACGAAGCTTTGTATGGAAGGTGGTGTCGAACACCGATGTCTTAGACAGAGGCGGGAGACACCAAACGTTTGGGAAAAGAAGTGGTAGCGGATGCATGTGAGTTGGTGCGAACCATTCAAGAGCGCATGAAAGTGGCTCAAGATCGGCAAGCAAAGTATTTTAATGCTCGCCACAGGAAGCTGGAGTTCGCGGTAGGAGATTGGGTCTATCTAAAGATCAAGCCATTCAAAGGAGTTTCGCGCATTCGCCGACTCAAGAAGTTGTGTCCAAGGTTTTTGGGACCTTTCGAGGTTATAGAACGGGTGGGAGAAGCAGCGTACTGGTTAGCGTTGTCCACAGAGATAAGTGGATTACACGACATCTTCCATGTCTCGTTCTTGAGGAAATCCTTAGTAGAGGCTAGTGTGGTGATCGAATTGGCATCAGTGCCGATAAAAGAGGACTTGAGGACGCGAGTTCGTCCAGTCACTATAGAGGATTCAAAAATTTGGGGGTTGCGGAACAAAGAGGTCAAACTTGTAAAAGTCCAATGAGACAACTGTGGTCGTGAGGAGCTCTCGTGGGAGCGAGAACATACCATACTGGAGGAGTATCCAGAGTTATTCCTTTCAGGTATAATTTAAGTTTTGTGTATCTTTCTCTTTCTGTAATTTCGGGACGAAATTCTTTTAAGGGCGAGAGAGTTGTAACGCCCCGAAACTCGAAAGAGGGACGAACAATGTTTAGACCCAAGTCAGGATCTTGGTTGGGGTCATACGTCCTGGGACACAAGTGTGTCTAAGGCCGTATCATGCTCGGGTTTGACGAATAACCCGGGTGGTTGACGAACTGCGCTCGACGAAGTGTCGAGACAGTGAACACGACATGGGACACGGGCGTGTCCAAGGCCGTGTCGTGTTGGGGTTCAACGTAGAACCCGGGTGGTCAACGAACTGTGCTCAACGAAGTGTCGAGACAGTGAACACAGCCTGGGACACGGGCGTGTACAAGGCCATGTCGTGCTTAGGTTCGACGAATTTTCGCATGGTTGATGAAAATGCGGTCGGCGATCATCGAGACAACAAACATGGCTTGAGACACGTGCGTGTCCTAGGCCGTGTCCTGCTCGGGATGTTAGTCAGGCCGTGTGAGGGGATAAACACGGCCTGGAGCCCAGGCGTGTTCGGGTTTGACACGAGCGTGTCAAATGTGACACGGGCGTGTATAGTACCCATGTTCTTGTCGGGTTATGTTTGGTCCTGTTTCGATGGAGGAACACGCCCAAGCACATGGATGTGTACTGAGTGATACGGGCGTGTCACATTTGACACGGGCGTGTACAGAACACATGTCCTTTTCTGGGTACGACGGTTTCGGCGTCGATTGAGGCACACGGCCTTGGACACAGGCGTATCACAAGCCATGTTCGGCCCAGGAGTTTGGTTTTAAGTGAGAATCGTGGCCATTCGTTTCCTTCTATTGGGATCTGATGGTCAAGAACTGTCCTTGCTGAGTTATGCTCGGGAATAAGGTTTGAAACCCTCATTCTTCTTCAAGTCTTCTCTTTTTAAATTTTTGGAGAGAAGGTAGAGCAAGGAATAAGGTGAAGGAGAGATCCAGCTGCCGGAGAAGCTTCGGAGCCCCAAATCACGAGCCGAGTCCAGATCCGCGGAGGCAAGTCTGTTGCGGTGGTTTTCATCCAGCTAAGTTCAAATGGCTAGGAAGAGGGGTCGTAAGGTAACAACACTTCTCCTCTTGGTTTCTAGGATGCATGCTTAGCATCTTTTTCTTTCAAGCTTTTGGGCACCAAATCTCTCAAATGAGAGGGGTATGGGTCGCCATGGTTCAAGAGGAACCTCCGGGTCGATTGAGTCCGTCCCCGACATGATTTTGCATTAGAGATCAGCTCTGTTAGTGGATTAGGCATTGTGGGTAAAGCCGTAGTCGCGACCATTAGTCCGACTCGGTGATGTTGCATAACGATCCTTAAGGATTTTGTAGAAATTCGTTGCGACAAGATGCTGTTTGTGATGTATATGATTTCCCCCTTTTCTTGACTGAGTATGTGTAGCCAGAACCGGACAAGATTAGCTATGCATTGGAGGTAGATGTTTTCATTGGTGGACAAGGTTAGCTTTACATTTGCGGTAGATAGTTTCCTTGGTGCGCGGGGACGTTGCAGTACAAATGATGGATTATGGTGGGAATGTTTATGGATTGTGATGTGCTAAAGTGTGGCTTTGTCTCCGTGGTCGGCTGGCTATCTCGTGACGTGCAAGTCATGTGGGGAGAGTATCCCGGCGAGACTAGTCCCCTTCTGTGAGACTGACGAGAACGCCAAGCATTGGGCAAGCCCGGGCAATGAAGTCACGAGCGGGTGGGGTCCAGTAAGGGTTTTTAGAATCGGTTTGTGTGTGAGTCGGAATCCTGACATGTGAAGTCAGAGTTTGCAGGAAAGCCCGTAGTCTAAGACCCATGAGCGGGTGGGTCTTGGCAAGATTTCCGTGTTGCAGCTTGTATGCCGTTAGGGTAATTGCAATACCCTTTTGTTTGCGGCTTAACGCTAATTGGGAAATTGGAAGTACCTAGATGTTTTGATGATGTGCTAGTTGCATACGCAATAGGGTGCCTTGGGTGAAGCCCGGGTTTTGCATACATGTTGCATAGTAGGCCCCTTTTTTTATTATATGCTCAACATAAAAAACGTGTTTGTTGCTTGAGACATCCAAACCTGTTCTTTTAGAGCTTTACATGTTTATGTATATGGTATACGAAGTGTTGTCTTGCAGGTTGGAGGGGTACCCCAAGGTCCGTTAGGGGCGGCTGGGAGGAGATGTGTTGGTTACACAGTTTGAGGTCAGCCTTTGCTGACCCACGTTACCACCAATTTTTACAGGGCAAGGATCACATGCAGGAGCTAGCTTGCCGGCCAAAAAGGCCTAAGCATCATGAAGTGTTACAAGTTTTGTACTATCTCTAGTTCATGGCATTGTATGTTTGATGCTCTAGTTTTCCGACTTGCATGTCGAGGTAGTCTAGGAGTGCTTATGCACATTGATGCTTGATGTATTCATTTGAGTGTTGGACTCTCTATTGTTGTAAGTCCTTAAGGCCACTTCGATACTCTTAATTATGTGGATATCTTCTGGTCTTGTTTTCTATTTTTGTTGTTGTTTGTTATTGAGTTTTGAGATTGGGTAGTTAATATCATCTTTTAATGCTAAAGCTGTGGCATCTATATGTTGTGGGGCCCCGACCGGACCCATATTATACGGTCCTTACAGGGGAGGTGTTATAGGTGTGTTGTGCTTGCATGCACTTCTCCTTGCGTGAGATTTTGGGCTCCTTTGAGTGAGGTCCTTGCAGGCGGCTCGCTTGAATAGGTCGGCTTTCTTGTGCGCCTTGGTTAAAGTATTGCCGATTTGGTTTGGTAATCTCCAAGGTAACCCCATCAAATGCCCCCAAGTTTTCATGGGTTGTGATCCATAAAGAGACGAGCCCGAAAACTTTTAGCCTCGATTACTTCTCCTTGGCGGTCGCGGAGTTAAGGTTGTTCCAGTATGCTCGCGTCATAAGTGTTTTTTGTTTATGTAGTGAAATATCCCCTTAGTTAAGCATGGTTGTCCGTGTTGGCGACTTAGATGTGTCATAGAGGTATATTCTGCCCCCTTTGTCTTGGCATTGTGGAAGGACTCGAAGATCTATTTCATTGTATTTGATGAAAAGTATTTGTATTCTTGCGACTCAGGGGACTGGGGTCCATCCGGGTGGAGGTGGCAATGGATCTTTGTCTGTTTGTACCTCGGGAAGACTAGAGTCCATCGAAGTGAAGGTGGAAAAGAACCTTTGTTTGTTCGTTCCTCAGGAGGACTGAGATTCGTCCGACGGAGGTAGCGAAGAATCTTTGTTCGTTCGCACCTCAGGAGGACTGGGGTCCTTCCGAGTGGAGGTGGAGAAGAACCTTTGTTCGTTCGTATCTTAGGTTGTTCGAGTTCCGTCTGAGTGGAGGTGACAAAGAACATTTATTCATTTGTGCCTCAAGAGGACCGAGGTCCATCTAGGTGGAGGTGGTGAAGAACCTTTGTTCATTCACGTCTCAGGAGAACTAGGGTTCGTCTATATAAAGGTATAGATAGAGCTTTGTCCACCTTGCTTGAGAGGTGCAGACAACCTTTTGAAAGATTATTGTTGTTGGTAATATAACTTATATAGAGGGGTGAATAGGTGGTCTAGCAACTTGTTGGTTTCTTTTTCAGTTTTCAGCAGATATAAAAATTAAAGCACAACTAAATAAGAACATCACACACCAATTTATAGTAGTTTCCCAGGGTATGGGTGCATCCGCTGTCCCTATACGCCTATCTAGGAGTGTGCTAGAGTCGGCAAACTTCTCCAAAACTAGGCTCCAAGATCTTACAACTCATATTCCTCAGAATGTCTCAGGTCTACTCCCAGACCATACCTCGGGCTCTACAACCCTACCTCAGGATCAACAACCCTACAACTCAAAGTATTCCAAGTCCTACAGCTCAGAGACCCAGCTAGTCTACTACCTCAGATCCATACAAAGATTTTACCTCAAGCACAACAACCATACCTCACGGTCAAAACCCCTACAACTTAGGCAACAACCCTACAACTCAAATCTATCACTAGATCCTATAAATGGAATTATGTAAAATAAATACAACTAACGACTCTATTAATTTGACCTTGAAGTTCCTGAGTCTTCAGATGTCTTTGCTGTGAAAGCAATCTCTTTGAAGTAGCCCCTGCTTTGAGTGCGTCTTCAGGTTGAGTGGATTTAAGGCTCTTCTACTTGATCTTCTTCTCCAGTAAGAAGACCTAATTGGAGTTGTGAAGCTCGACTACTCTTTGTTATTTTAGAACTTGTTGGGTACATTGGAATATATGTACCTGATTTGAAGAAGCCTAACCCTACTCAATGATGTACATCAAGGTGTATTTGATGTGCTTTGAGTTTAGTTGTGCAGGTTAAGTAATTGCAGGGAAAGCATAAAAGTTTCTAAGTCCATATGTCGACACATAGAAGAAAAGTGTCGATACTTAAGAGAGTTGTGTCGACACCTAGAGGAGCTGTGTCGACACTGGGAGTAATTGTGTCGACACCAGGAAGGTAGAGTCGACACCAGAAGGAAAGTGTCGACACATACAGGCAGTGTCGACACACAATGAAGAAATGTCTACATAATCAGTGTCAACACTTAGAAGCAGTGTCGACACTCAGAGAAACTTTGTCGACAACAAAAGTGTCGACACTAGGAGACTGTGTCGACACTCAGCAAACTTCAACAAAGTTTAAGTACAAGTGTCGACACAAAGGAGATGTGTCGACACTCAGCAAAGTCTCAACACATGAAGTAAGTGTCGACACAAAGGAGATGTGTCGACACTCAGCAAAGTCTCAACACATGAAGTATGTGTCGACACAAAGGATATGTGTCGACACTCAGCAAAAGTTTCAACACAGAAGACATGTGTCGACACAAAGAAGATGTGTCAACACTTAGCAAGTTTCAACACAAGAAGATGTGTCGACACAAAGGAGTTGTGTCGACACTTAGCAGAATTCAACTAAGTATTAAAGAAGAAGGACTTGTGTCGACACACAGGATCAGTGTCGACATATTCTGAAGATGCAGTGTCGAGAAGCAGTTAGTACAACACAAGGAGTTGTGTCGACACCATGAAGGCTAGTGTCGACACTTAGTCTACTTGTGTCGACACTTGGTCTATTTGTGTCGACACATAAAGACTATCTGTCTCGACACTTTCAGACAGTGACAGAGATTTCAAGAAGTGACTGGATGACTTGATAGCTGCCATTTCAACCGGTCAACTGCTACTGTCAGAGCTGTCAGAAGATTGTTAGAAACCGGATCAGCCGGTCACCATGAAGAAGGCTTATGTAAAGGCTTATTCCTTCAATAGAACGGTGTAAAAAAATTGGTAAGAAGATCAATAAGAAAATAACAACATAACAAGAAGAAGACCTTCAAGTGAAGATCTAAGAAGTAGGAGAGAGAGAGCTCCTTCTAAGAAGTGCAATCGCTGAACAGGACTGCTAAGTTAGATTCAGATTGAGATCTGAATTTCAAGACTCAGTTGATTGAAGATCATCTGAAAAGAGATTCAACCCTACTGTGTTCTAATTCAAGAAGCTTTGAAGAAAGCCAAGGGAGGTTGATCTATGCCAAGTTCTTCCAAGAACTCATCAAGAAGCCAGTCAACTCATCTCTCTCTATCAGAGTTGTGGTCATATACTTTGTATTTTCTAATTTCTGTAGGATCTTGTATAGATCTGAGTTGTAAGCCTAAATCTATAAAGGCTGAGGTAGGGCCTGTGAGCCTGAGTGTAGGAGAATTATTTCTCTGAGTGTAGGCCTTGTTGAAGGCTGAGGTAGGGGTGTTGTGCCTGAGTGTAGGTCTTATTGAAGACTGAGTGGTAGGGCTATTGTGCCTGAGTTGTAGGAGTGGGATCACTCTGAGTTGTAGGAACCTATTTGGGGTTCTGAGTTGTAAGATCTGAGGATCTGAGGAGAAGTGAAGTTAGGCCGAATCTAGTACACTACTAGATAGGCGAAGGGGGAAAGTGGATGTACCCAGACCTTGGGGAACCACTATAAAATCTGTGTGTTCTCTGTGTGTGATTAATTCTGTGATTGCTGTGTTATCTGAGCTGCATTACTGTAAAGAATTGCATAAACATGACTAATAATTCAGTGTTTCTGCCTTAAAAGTTAAAAAGATTAAGTGCACCTATTCACCCCCCCTCTAGGTGTTTAGGCACTAGTTCTTTCAAGTGGTATCAGAGCCAGGTTACTCAAAAAGGACATAACAGTCTGAGTAAAGATCCTGGAGGTAGAATCAGCATAATCAAGAATCAAGAAAATGGGTTCAACTGAGAATCACAAAGAGCTAGGATCCATGAAATTGCCAATCTGTAGAAAAGAGATTTTTGGCATATGGAAAGAGAGAGTTAGACTTTTTATGGAAGCCTCTGACCTAAGAATTTACATTACAGTCAAAGAAGGGTCATATGTGCCAATGAAAGTATCTATTCTAGATGCCAATCAGAGAACTCCCAAAGATTATTTAGAAATGACCAAAGATGAAATAATTCTGGCCACTATAGACAAGAAGGCCCAGAATATTATTGTAAGTGCAATTGATGATGCCACATTTCAGAATCTGATTCATTGTAAAACATCAAAAGAAATGTGGGACACACTGATAGTCTATATAGAGGGATCAGAAGAGGTAAGACAAGACAGGAAGTCTTTATTAAATCAAGAGTATGAAAGCTTCAGACAAGGCAGGTCTGATAGCATAACTGAATACTACAAGAAATTCTATAGGATAGTCAATGAATTGATGTCCTATGGAAGAGATTTCAGCAATTACGAGTTGAATGATAAGTTCTTGAGATCCCTGACAAAGGACTGGGACACCAAGATTTGTGCCATAAGAGAAATGGCCAAATTAGCTGACATACCTCCTCCAACTTTGTTTGAAAAACTGTTATCTTATGAGATGCAGTTAATGGTAAGGAAGGAGGAAGAAAAGACTACTAGGGTGGAGCACAAAGAAAGAGCTGTGGCCTTCAAGACTGAAGCCACTAGGAAATATAAAAGCAAGTCTCCATCTCCACCTCAAAAAGTTGCTGAGGCTGAGACAGATACTTCAGATATCAAGAAGTCAGAAAGCAGTGAAAGTGATGAAGACTTTGCTACATTTACTAGGCATTTTCAGAAGTTTCTAAAGAAGAAGCAGTGGAGGTCCAAGCCATCCACTTCACAGCCAAAAGATGACTACTACCAGAAAAGGAAGTCATCAAGGAATGACAGGAGAAACTCCAAGTCTAGTAAAACTACATCCTCAAAAATAGTATGCTATTGTTGCAATAGACAAGGACATGAAGTATCTGATTGTCCAGAAAAGAGGAAAGAGTCCACTGACAAGAAGAAGACTCAGTTCAAGGGCAAAAAGGAAAGGTCCTTTGTTGCCAAGAAGGATAAGAGTTTGACTGATCAGTCAACTTCAGAAACAGATTCAGAAGCTGAAGCCTATATTGGACTGTTTGCTGAAGAGGAGGAAGATGAGTTCATGCAGCTGATGAACTCTATTTATGAGCATGAGGACAATCAGTGCAATGGACTGATGGCCTTATCAGAAGGAGACAAGATCCAGGATCAGCCTGGACCAAGTAAGGTACAAATTTGTTCTTCTAGTTCAAGTTTGAGTGCTGGATCAAAATCAGATACATCAGCATCAAGTGATGTGAGTGGATCTGAATCTGAAGGAGACATTCATCAATTGATTGATGAATATAGAGTATTGTTGCAGGCTTTGAAGAAAAGCAAACTCTTGGCCAAAACTCAGGCTAAGGAGATTGCTAGTCTCAAAGTGGCTGTAACAGATTTTGACAAGTTGCTTGATCAGAAACTAAATGAAATAGCCAGGCTAAAGAACATTACTGTTATTCAGATGGGTACTATTATATTCAAGAATGATCAAATCAGAAATCTGGAGGCTAGACTTCAGAAGGAAGAGATATTGTAGCATGTTTTTCTAAACCAAAATCTGTTCTACCTTTGATAGATGAGTTTGTATCTCATAAGGGTAAAACTGGATTAGGGGTTTACAAAACCTGCCTGGACAGTAAAGTCCAAGTCTAAGGGCAAAGCCCCAGTACTCAACAAGAAGTCTGCTATAGATAAAACAGCCAAGGTTGTACCTAAACAAAGGTACAATAAATTTGAGTGCTGGTATTATGGCAAGGTAGGCCACTTTGCCATAGACTGTTGGCACAATTCAAGTTTCAAGGAAAGTAGCAAACTGCCTGTTAGAAGATCTACAGGTAGTTTTATTAAAAGTCAAACTAACCTGCACCAAGGACCCAAGAATTATTTGGGTTCTAAGGTTAACTAATCTGTTTTGCAGGTGAGTCCAAGTGGTCATGCCCCTATATGGTACTTGGACAGTGGATGTTCCAGGCACATGACTGGAACTAGGGGATTGCTGAAGGACTACACACCAATCAAGGATGGTCCTAAGGTTACCTTTGGTGGTTCGGAAAAAGGGATCATCAAAGGCTTTGGTAACATTTCTTGTAACCAAATTACAATTACTCAAGTGGCTTATGTAAAGGGTTTGAAACATAACCTCATTAGCATAAGTCAGCTGAGTGATTTAGGATATGACATCTCATTTGTCAAGGATGGTTGTCATATCAGTAGGTCAAGTGATCAAAATATCATTTTGACAGGATATAGGAAGAGAAATGTCTATTGTCTAGACATTATGTGTGAGAACATTGTTTCTCCTATTTGTCTTGTAGCTGATGAGAAAGTCTCACATTGTGTTAAGTGGCATAAGAGGCTGGCTCATCTCAACTATAAGACAATTGACCAACTCTTTAGCAAAGAGTTAGTGAGGAACGGTCCTCAGGTTAAGTGCATAAAGGATGGGATATGCTCAGCTTGTCAAAAGGGCAAGCAGACCAAATCCACCTTTCATAGTCTTGAGAACAAAGATGATGTGAGGTGTCTATACCTCTTGCATATGGATCTTTTTGGTCCTATGCCAGTTCACAGCCTAGGTAGGAAGGTCTATACATTTGTGGTAGTTGATGACTACTCAAGGTATTCCTGGGTGTTCTTCCTAAGGCAAAAGTCTGAAACTCCATGTATCTTATACAGTTTTGTTAAACAAATTCAGAATGAATTAGACAGTACAATGGTCAAAATCAGAAGTGACCATGGTACTGAATTTCAGTCTGAAAGTATGATAAAACTGTGTGAAGAATTTGGAATTTTTCAGGAATTTTCCTCACCAAGAACACCTCAGCAAAATGGTATTGCTGAGAGGAAAAATAGAATCATGATAGAGGCTGATAGAACTCTATTGAGTGATACTTCTCTCCCTGAATATTTCTGGGCTGAGGCAGTTAATACTGCATGTCATGTGATCAATAGGGCTACTATCACCAAGAGCCACAAGAAGACCCCCTATGAGATTGTGAAGGGCAGAAAACCAAATCTATCCTATTTCAGGATCTTTGGTTGCAAGTGATGTATCCTTAACAATGGTAAGTCTTATCTAACCAAGTTTGCTGCCAAATCCCAAGAGGGAATCTTTGTTTTGTACAACAACAACAGTAAGGCTTATATGGTCTACAACTTGATTACTCAAGTTGTAAAAGAGTCTGTTCATGTAGTGTTTGATGAAACTAGACTCATTAACAATGAATTGCCTAGAAGTGTTTGCAGCTCTACAGGTGTAACTGAGAGAATGGAGAAGCTTACCTTAACAGAAGGTCCTTCTACAAGTCAGCAAATAGTAGATAGTGGCTGTTATCCAGGGGGAGTACAAGATACTCATGTTGCTGAAGAAGACCAAGAGGAGCAGTTGAATGAAGAAGATGAAGGTGAACAACCAGAAGACAGGCTGCCTCCAGCAAATAGGTATTTAAAAGATCATCCAGCAAATCAAATTATTGGAGATCTCAGACAAGGGGTACAAACAAGGAGCAGGAATCTAAGTTCAGTTCTCTACTCCAGCTTTCTATCCCAAGTAGAGCCAAAGAAATTTGAAGAAGCAATCCTAGACTCTCATTGGATTGAGGCCATGCAAGAGGAGCTGAACCAGTTCAAAAGATGCAAGGTCTGGGAGCTAGTTCCTAAACCAAAAAGACCACAACATTATTTGAACTAAGTGGATCTTTAGGAACAAGTTGGATGAAAATAGAATTATTATAAAGAATAATGCTAGACTAGTTGCTAAAGGATATAGGTAGGAAGAAGGTATTGATTTTGATCAAACCTTTGCTCCAGTAGCCAGACTGGAAGCAATAAGGATGTTCCTTGCCTATGCAACATTTCAAGGATTTAAGGTATATAAAATGGATGTTAAGTCAGCTTTTTTGAATGGAAACCTGAAGGAAGAAGTCTATGTAGAGCAACCATCAGGTTTTGTAGATTCTCTTAAACCTGATTATGTATATAGACTTAGGAAGGCTTTGTATGGGTTAAAATAAGCCCCTAGGGCTTGGTATGAAACCCTGTCTAGTTTCCTCATTGAGAATAAATTCACAAGGGGGAAAATAGACAAGACTCTATTCTTTAGGGAATCCAGAGGCAAGATTATCTTAGTCCAAATATATGTAGATGACATCATATTTGGGTCTACTGAAAGTAGTCTTTGCAGGAAGTTTGCAAAACTAATGCAAGGACAATTTGAAATGAGCAGTATGGGGGAACTAAAGTTCTTCTATAGTCTCCAAGTTAGACAGACTGAAGATGGATTGTCCATATGCCAGCCTAAGTTCACCCTAGAATTGATAAGGAAGTATGGTATGGAATCATCCACTACCATGAAAACTCCTATGGGGTCAACAATGTCTCTAAGCAAAGATGATGCAGGGAAACCTGTAAATGAAACTTTGTATAGAGGGATAGTTGGCTCCCTACTGTATTTGACTGCTAGTAGACCAGATATCATGTATGCTACATGTGTCTGTGCTAGGTACCAAGCTTGCCCTAAAGAATCTCATTTGACAGCAGTCAAAAGAATTTTGAGATATCTTAAGGGCACTCCTTATCTAGGCCTTTGGTACCCCTAGGAATGGAGATTTTGAACTGACAGGTTATTCAGATGCAGATTTTGCAGGCTGCAAGGAAGATAGAAAGAGTACCACAGGTACCTGTCAATTTCTAGGTGGAAGGCTGGTGTCATGGAGTTGCAAGAAGCAGACCAGTGTGGCTATCTCCACAGCTAAGTCAGAGTATGTTGCTGCAGGAAGTTGCTGTGCACAACTACTATGGATACAACACCAGCTAGAAGATTATGGTATTCAAGTAAGTAGAACACCTTTATTTTGTGATTCTACTAGTGTCATTTCTATTGCAAATAATCCTGTCTCCCATAGTAGGACTAAGCACATAGAAATAAAGTACCATTTTCTAAGAGAACATGTGGAAAAAGAAGATATTTCCTTAGAATATGTTAAGACAGAAAATCAGTTAGCTGATATGTATACTAAGCCCTTAGATGAAACCAAATTCAATAAGTTTAAAATTGAATTAGGGATGATAAACTTAGAATAGTTTACAAAATTAGCTAAGTAAAATGGTGTCGACACACAGAGTTGTTTGTGTCGACACATAAGAGTGGTGTCGATATTTCAGAGAAATGGTGTCGACACATCTAAGAAGTCTGTGTCGACACTTCAGAGAATTAGTGTCGACACATGCAGTGTAGGTGTCGACACATCCAAGGTGGTGTCGACACTTAGGCTTTACACAAAATTAGTCTAGTAAAGTCTCGAATAAGTGTCGAGCTGAGTGGTGTCGACACATATATAAGTGTCGACACATATATTCTGTCGACTATACTTGTGTCGACACATAGTTGTCGAGATGTTAGCAGTAAGTGTCGACACTTTTCAACAGTATCGACACAATTTAAGTATTTTGACGCGCGTTTTCACCTTCGATTCTTGAAAGGTATAAATAGGTTTTCCCCAGTGTTTGTCGACACGCTCACTTTAGTCTCGAGACCAAACTTGTGTGTCGACATCTCTCTTCTCTAAATTCAAACTTTCTTCAAACCCTAATGGCGCCCAAGCTAGAAGAGAACATTAACGAAGGATATGAGCTCGTTCGACACGCCTTTGATGACGCGGAACCCGAAATCAAAGGTGTGGTAACCGTAATTGCCGAGACTGGATTGGAATACCTTGTATCAGAACCAATCAAGATCTGGAAGAAGGAGGTTCTTGAATTTTTGAGTGCAACATCACTTGATGATACTGGACTCAAGATTAAGTCCAGAGTTCATGGGACCAAAGTCAAGGTCTCACAGAAAAGTCTAAGGAAGGTACTTCAACTACCAAGAACAAAAGAGGAAGAAGATGTATCTACTTCTAAGACTAGAGAGGCATTGAGATGCTGTGGACTGGATTCAAACCTGAAAATTGGATCAGTTTTCAACAGAAAAGGGATGAACATTCAAGGAAAGTTTCTATCTAAAATAGTAGGAAAAGTAATTCTGAGCAAGCCTGGAGGGCATGATAGAATATCTGCTCATATGTTCAGTCTGATGACAAGAATAATTTTCCAACTTAAGACTGATTGGTCTGCAGTTATGTTTGATAAGATAAAAGAAAGTATGAAGAAACCCAATCTGGGTAGAATTCTAAGTCTATACTTAGCTGGAAGTATTCCTGAGGTGATGAATCAAGCTGCTGGTTCCAAGATAAACCACATGAGGAGAATGGACTTGAGAATATTCTCTAGGTGGGATAGAGTATTGACAAAAGAAATGCCTACTCTAGAAAAGGACACACCTCAGAAGAAGAAGAAGAAGACAGCCACTGTGGCTCAAGAATCCTCAACAGCTCTGAAGAACAAGTGGTCTTTAGTTCTGATGATGAAGAGACTGGAAATGCTGGACAGTCTCCAGCAAGACAAGAAGATGCACAGAGGCAGGGGGAGCTACCCTCAGCTAGCCCAATTCACCTAGATCCACTCCAGGGGGAGCCTCTCCTTGTGGAAGAGGTAACTCCACTAGAGAGTGAAAGGGCTACTCAAACCATACTAGAGGTAATCACTGAAATTAATCAATTAGATTTCACTATTGAGGATGAAGTTTTGACTGATTCATTACCTGATATTTATCAGCAAATACAAATACAACCTCAACCACAAGATGTTGTCATGGAGGACACATCTGATGCTGATAAAGTGGCTGATGAGATCAGAGATTCTCCAGCCCATTCCCAACAAGAATTTACATTAGAAGAGCTATTCCCTGATCTTGTACAGACAGACCTTGAGAGGGAAATAGCTGCTGTTGAGGGGGAGAAGGCAAATATTGAGGGGGAGCATATGGTGAATGTAGAAGAAACTGCTACACAAGAGACTGAAAAGACAAAGGATGCTGAGGAACCACAAAGGACTGAGAAGGAGTTACCTCCTAGTCCTAAGGATAGAGTGGACATAGTCAGCACTTCTGCTTCAGAAGATGAAGAGGCTGCTAGAGCCAAGAAGAGGAAGTTCCAGGTCTTCAAGAGAAGGAGCCAGAACTATAAGAAAGCCCTACAGACAATTTCTCCACAGCCTGCCACATCTACTGATTATAGTTCACTGATGGTGGCTTTGCAAATTAAGCTAGATGAACAAAGAAAAACTTTGGAAAAGTATATGGATGAAGGGCATAAATCCCTGTAATTTGATCTGGCACAAGACATAAAGTCTATTAGATTTGAATTTAATCAACATAAGAAAAAAGATGACTGATTGTTTCCATAAAGGAGGCAATGCTCTGGCCACTCACCAAGATAAGATTAAGACTCAAGTTGATGACATAGCACTTAAGCAGGGGTATGTATTAGAGAATCAACTGAGAATGAATGATAATCTCACCCAATCTCATAATGCCATAGTCACTGAAATGAAGAATATAGCTACTGCCCCTACTGCACAAAGTGTTGCTGCCAAAGCTGAGTTTGATAAGCAACTCCAAGAAAGCCTACTTGCAGTTCACACTGCTATTGCAGATTCTCAAAAGGTTATTACTGACAGGCTACAAAAGTTAAAACCTTTCTATAAAGATGGAGTCAACTATTTGAATGCACAGATAAGTTTTCAGAAAGATGATCTTAGAGATCACATAGAGAGAGAAGTCATAAAGGGGGAGAGGGTACTAGTCAAAGCAGGCTCTGATCATGCCAAATGGATTTCCAATTCCATCAGAGCCACCCTTGGATATCCACCTTTATGTGATGATGACAATATGGCCGAGTCGGTATAAATCATGCATACTTTGGAGGTGAACAAGCTGAAGTGGATCAAGTGATATACCCTCCTGCAGACTTTGACATGATACATCAAGAGATACAGACTATGTATAGTCCTCCTGAAGATGCTCACAATGTCATCATTGAGAAATTAGTTCAGCCTGTGCTAGAGGCAATACTAAAAGAACAAGAGGCTTTGTTAAAAGAACAAGAGGCTCAATTATCTAAGAAAAGATTCAGAGAGCAAGCTGAATTAAGACCTGATTTTGAACAATGGAGGCCCACATCCAGGAATATCATTTTGACTGCTTGGAAGGCTGCTAAGGACAATATCCTGGATAGAGGCAAGTGGTATTCTGAATAGGAGTGGAGGAAACATGAGAATAGGCAAGAGGCCATTGTACAATATAGAAGAAAGGCTAAACTGGGAAAGCTACCTCCTAATGCACAGGAGCCTAGCAAGTATTTACCTAAGCCTTATCACTATTTTGAAAGGCAGAAGATAAAGGCTGAAGAGCTGAAAAAGAAAGATCTCAAAGGGAAGAAGTCTGCTGCTGTTGATGACACTAAAGCTCCAGTTCAAGCAAAGATTCAATCTGGAAAGGGGATTGTAATCAAGGAACCAGAGCAACCATAGGATAGCATTTTCTTAAGTTTACAAATTGTAATCATTTGTATTAAAACTCTATGTAAACTTTTGATTAATGAAAATGTTGGAATTTGTAAGAACATTGTGTCATGATTCAAATCTATTACATTAATTGTTCTGAGATAATTGTTTATACATGTTCTATTCATGCATGTTTAAGTATTTTCCCTGTCATATATTACTGTTTTACATCATACTGAAAATTTGTTATGTATGGTGTATATCATTGACTAAGGGCTATGACTTCTCCAAATAGGGGGAGATTGTTGGGTACATTGGAATATATGTACCTGATTTGAAGAAGCCTCACCCTACTCAATGATGTACATCAAGGTGTATTTGATGTGCTTTGAGTTTAGTTGTACAGGTTAAGTAATTGCAGGGAAAGCATAAAAGTTTCTAATTCCATGTGTCGACACCTAGAAGAAAAGTGTCGACACTTAAGAAGGCTTGTGTCGACACCTAGAGGAGCTGTGTCGACACTGGGAGTAACTGTGTTGACACCAGGAAGGCAGAGTCGACACCAGAAGGAAAGTGTCGACACATACAGGCAGTGTCGACACACAATGAAGAAATATCTACATAATCAGTGTCGACACTTAGAAGCAGTGTAAACACTCAGAGAAACTTTGTCGACAGCAAAAGTGTCGACACTAGGAGGCTGTGTCGACACTCAGCAAACTTCAACAAAGTTTAAGTACAAGTGTCGACACAAAGGAGATGTGTCGACACTCAGCAATGTCTCAACACATGAAGTAAGTGTCGACACAAAGGAGATGTGTCGACACTTAGCAAAGTCTCAACACATGAAGTATATGTCGACACAAAGGAGATGTGTCGACACTCAGCAAAAGTTTCAACACATAAGACATGTGTCGACACAAAGAAGATGTGTCGACACTTAGCAAGTTTCAACACAAGAAGATGTGTCGACACAAAGGAGTTGTGTCGACACTTAGCAGAATTCAACTAAGTATTAAAGAAGAAGGACTTGTGTCGACACACAGGATCAGTGTTGACACATTCTGAAGAAGCAGTGTCGAGGAGCAGTTACTACAACACAAGGAGTTATGTCGACACCATGAAGGCTAGTGTCGACACTTAGTCTACTTGTGTCGACACTTGGTCTATTTGTGTCGACACATAAAGACTATCTGTCTCGACACTTTCAGACAGTGACAGAGATTTCAAGAAGTGACTGGATGACTTGACAACTGCCATTTCAACCGGTCAACTGCTACTGTCAGAGCTGTCAGAAGATTGTTAGAAATCGGATCAGCTGGTCACCATGAAGAAGGCTTATATAAAGGCTTATTCCTCCAACAGAACGGTGTAAAAAATTGGTAAGAAGATCAATAAGAAAAGAACAACACAACAAGAAGAAGACCTTCAAGTGAAGATCTAAGAAGTAGGAGAGAGAGAGCTCCTTCTAAGAAGTGCAATCGCTGAACCGGGCTGCTAAGTTAGATTCAGATTGAGATCTGAATTTCAAGACTGCAGTTGATTGAAGATCATCTGCAAAGAGATTCAACCCTATTGTGTTCTAATTCAAGAAGCTTTGAAGAAAGCCAAGGGAGGTTGATCTCTGCCAAGTTCTTCCAAGAACTCATCAAGAAGCCAGTCAACTCATCTCTCTCTATCAGAGTTGTGGTCATATACTTTGTATTTTCTAATTTCTATAGGATCTTGTATAGATCTGAGTTGTAAGCCTAAATCTATAAAGGCTGAGGTAGGGCCTGTGAGCCTGAGTGTAGGAGAATTATTTCTCTGAGTGTAGGCCTTGTTGAAGGCTGAGGTAGGGGTGTTGTGCCTGAGTGTAGGTCTTATTGAAGACTGAGTGGTAGGGCTTTTGTGCCTGAGTTGTAGGAGTAGGATCACTCTGAGTTGTAGGAACCTATTTGGGGTTCTGAGTTGTAAGATCTGAGGATCTGAGGAGATGTGGAGAAGTTAGGCCGAATCTAGTACACTACTAGATAGGCGAAGGGTAAAGTGGATGTACCCAGACCTTGGGGAACCACTATAAAATCTGTGTGTTCTTTGTGTGTGATTAATTCTGTGATTGCTGTGTTATCTGAGCTGCATTGCTGTAAAGAATTGCATAAACAGGTCTAATAATTCAGTGTTTCTGCCTTAAAAGTTAAAAAGATTAAGTGCACCTATTCACCCCCCCCCTCTAGGTGTTTAGGCACTAGTTCTTTCAGAACTTCTTCACAGAGAGCTTACTTATTGAAATTGCATCGCAGCTTATTTTTCACGATGCATCAGGATTGAGCAGAGGTTGAGCAAGCATCATGTTTTATTGCCCTAAATTTTCTTTATATACCTTTGACATTTCTAATAGACGCTTGATTAGAATAAGACCTGTCAAAGTATGGGTAGGAATAGAAAGAACTGACAAGTTTTTATGCGCCGTCGCCAAATTTAAAATCTCGCTACTGCGTGTGCTCAATGGCAATAAAAACCTTATCAGCATAATATGATTGAGAAAATTCTTCTTTCTCAACAGTATCTCCCTTAGCGCTGAAATATGCCACTTTCCGAGTCTTCTCCACGATATCCTCTCGAAGCTTTCCACGATCATGCCAATACCGTGGAGAACCATATACTGATCTCAACAGTATTCTCCATCTTCACTAACTCTTCTCTAAACTTGTTTTAGAGATAACTCCTGCAAAGATATAAAATAGATATTCCATCAAATACACTATACACTTATCATTGTAAGTGATGCTTCTTCAAATCCTGGAATATTGTGGGCAATATTCACAACAATCTCCTCATATTTGAAAAAGACAGAACACTTAATCAATGGTAAGATGCAATAATTATAAAATCAAGTTATCACAGATATAATCGATGAAAAACTTGAATAATCATAATAAGCATATAACATAATCAATCGCATATATACATATGTGTGTGTGTGTTTATATATATATATATATACATCCAGAGTGTTTAATTACAGAACATAAGTCCATTTACAATCATCGTAAATCTATCTCAGCTACATAAAAAATCTAGCAGATGTTCTTTGACTTCAAAGTACAGGATGCTTGTCAATTGGCTGGCTGATCACATCACCTGAGTCTGGACTCTTCCTCTTTAGTGTGGATGCTTGTGATCAATTACCTTATTCAGTTGTTCTCCTTTCAGCATTTTTGGCCTTGATTTCTTGTCTTTTGAAGTATAGTAAGGGTTGGGAAGATATTTGGATGGCATCCTCTTTGGATTGTTCTTCCTAACCAAATTTTTCTTGAAAATTCTTTTCATAAGAGATTGTCTTTCCAAATGCTTGATCCATTTCTCTGCAGGATAAATGTTGTCAATATCCTTCAAGATATGTCCATGATGTATCCATGCATTGATGATGATTAATTAAGAATCATCACTCCAATATTCAAAGTCCGGGTCTTGTGTCTGTTTACCATTCTTTATGGTCATGAAGTCCACATGCAACATGAGTCCTTCTCTCTTCCTTCTCTTGGCTAGCTGAACATCCTGAGCTACCCCTTCCAGAGCTTCAAAATCTAAGTCAGATGGCATGTTAGCATCTAGCAGAGTTAAGTGGAGAGCAATCCTAAATCCTTACAGAACACATAGAGCTTGCTCTACATTAATTCCATCCCCCCTTTTTGGCTTCTTCAAAAATTTTATTTTCCATACGTATGGAGTTGGCCTCAAATCTGCTGAATATATTCTGAAATATGTTTTCATTGTCCCCCATAATAGCATCGCTAGACTCTTCAGCTAGCTGCATCGCTTCTAGCTGAGTGGAGTACACATAATCTTCAATGTGATCCACAACTTGTTTGATTGTCTTATCAGTTTGGATCATATATTGTTTCACACTTATGATGTCCTGTGTAGTCAGCCTAAGACTTTCATCCATTGATCTTAAAATCTTCATATTTTTATGGACTGTAATAGTTGCTTTATCAAACCATTTAGCAATTTTAGCATTTATGTGTGTTGTATCACCTTTCAGAAAATCAAGATCATTCAATATATTAGCTTTTCCTTTTTGTACTTCAGCATCAACTTTCATTCCTTTTACTTTCTCATCAACATAGGCTTTCAAAGATGCTGCTTGCTCATCCAGTAGAGTTTTCAAAGATGAGAGAATTGAGCTATCAGCAGTGTTTGAGGATGGTTGTTTGTGTGATACTTGAGGTGGTGCTTCAGCAGTAACTTAGTTTAAGTTGATCCCCAGGTCCTCTTGACCAGCCAAATCAGTGTAAGTTGCTGTCTCAGCCTTTGGTGATAAAGGGAAGATTTCTCCTAAAGCAAGAACCTCAGATTAAGGATCCCCTCACTATGATCATCACCTCCACTTAATAAGTCTTCTAAAGAGTCAATATTCTCTTCTTCAACATTCTCCCCCTTAGCCTGGGCACTGGAATTTTCTTGATCAGATACCTCCCCCTCAGTAGATGCAACCACTTTCAGAGGAGTGTTTGTATTAGCTAAATCAAGATCCACTTGAATGCTTATATCTTGAAGTTTTTCTTCATCCTTAATAGAAGGTGACAAGTTGGGATTTTTGACAGGGTCACTATCCTCTTGGTCATCAACACCCTTGGTCCCTGATTCAGATTCAGAATCTTCTTCCACAACCAGCTTATTTCCTTTGTCTTTAATCCACCCCTTCATCTCAGTTTGACCTTTTGGTAGCACCCTGGTGTATCTCTCCAATATTTTGATATCCATTCTTTTCATATAATGGATCCTCATACCTTATTTCTTGTTGAAATTCCTAGGATAGGCATTGATCAAATATAGGGAAAGAATCCAACCAAAATTTGCCACTTGAATACTGTCTAGTAATTTCTAAAATACCATTAAGGCCCAGTTGGTTTTCTTCTGAAAAATAACTCTTATAACCAACTCAAACATGAACTTAGAAATCCTATTATGTGAGCCTGTCTTGTAGAGAATGACCTTTCCTATGATATATGCCAGTTGTTTGTCTCTTTGGTTGAAATGCTTTTTTAGAGAGTCATATCTCTCTCCACAAAACTCAAACCAGTCTAAGGCATCAACTATTTCTTGAGAAAAAATCTCCTGGTCCACTTCTATATCAACAGATGGAAGATGCAATGTCTGGGCAATCCTATTGGGGCTAATTTTAATCTTGACATTGTCTTACTCTTAATAGAATTGCTAGATGAAGATACCTCTACATGCAAATAAAAATCCAAAATTTCATTTTCATAATCAGTTTGGGCTCGGATAGAATGAATTCGAGACCCGCGACATCCAACATTTTAATGACTTCCTTGATTTCCTCTGAAGCATTCTTGAATCCAAATCTCACTACTTCATATCCATCATGCAAGATCCTCACAGATTTTGGCATTATTTGACTGAAGACATAATCGTTGAGAATGTGGGGAGAGACAGAGTGATTTTCACGGTCTTTTAGGGTTGATGGTATTATATCCTTAACTAAACCCTTGGCTTATAGAGAGAGAGAGAGAAAGAAAGCTCAAATGAAAATGAAGTTCCATGCACCTTGGGTGATCATGAAAATGAATTGACGGCTAGAAATGATATGAGAATAAAGATAGCAGCCGTTGCAATGATATCATTATGATGGAGAGGTATAGTAGAGCATCCTCTCAACGATATAGTTGAGATTGACTCAACTTAACTCATCTGCCCTTGTAGGCCTATTTGTCGATCAAAATGACAGAGTAGCTCTTTAAGGTGAGTCAATTAACTCATACTTATATATACCAGCTACATGGTTAGTACAACCTTACGTACTACCAGAGAATATTTTCTAGGAGCAACTATACTATAAAAAATGGAATAAATAATTATGCAGATTGTAGGACCCCCCCCCCCAACCTTTGCCCTGAGTCGGGCTGGAGGGAATCTTACTTGCCCAAGACGTCCACCCAGTGCTCCTTAAGGGGTAACGACTCACTCTGTTAAGCACTAGTTGTCTGTCTTGCTCGGCTTGAATCACAACATTCGCATCACATCACAGAGTATTGCGGAAGCATTAACAGCATGCCACAGCAAATATATAAAACATATATATTTAGCAAAAACCGTAAAAGGTCGTAGCCACTGTTTATACATGGAGCCTGTAGGCTATACAGTACTATAACTAACAACTCCTCTCTCTTTCTCTCTCAACTCTACTTGCTAGTACTTACGTCTCGAAACTATAGAGATGATAGGGATGCCTCTGCTCGAGTAGTCCTATCAGCTGTCATATCGTCCTGCAGCAGCTGGTCTCTACGGTGCTCCATCTCCTGTAAATGGTTATTTAAATAACTGTTAGTCACAGAGCTAAGTGGAAACAAATCTCCTCCTTAGATCCATACCATGGGGATGAGCGCACGCACCCAACAAAATAAGATAGTCGGAGCAAGAGAGGGTTAGCATAGAATTTCATAAATAAGCTAGGAGCAACCAAAAAGAGGTGAAGTATGGTATAAATGGACTAGGAGCAACAATATACATCAGTTATAATTTAGGCTCCACTAGCAAAGCAGCATAGCAGGTATTCACAACCCGTGCAAACATCGCAGGCATTCATAGCAGCATACACATCGTAGGCATTCACAGCCGCGTACACATCACAGGTATTCACAGCGGCGCATGACATATTGCAGGCATTCACAGCCGCCCATAACACATCGCAGGCATTCACAGCCGTGCATAACATATCATAGGCATTCACAGCCGCACATAACACATTGCAGGCATTTACAGCCGCGCATAACATCCTATGTCGACATAGTATGGGCCGCTTCTTTTCAAGCTGGGTAGCGAGCCCCGCGGGCCTCACCGATGTGGCTGTCGGTGACAGTAGCTAGTCCTGCCACTTTTGGGGGTGGTCATACTGCATAGCCCCAGGCCCAACGTACAACCCCGTATACTATTGGATGTGAGCGACATCCGGCGATACAATATTATAGCCGACCAGCGGAGGAAAACCCAACGGGGAAAATCATAATGGCCAGTCACCTGTGGTACCCATCTCCCTGTCTTCTTGAGTTATCGACCTTACCACACTGGTATAAACGATCAGCAGAAGGGACTGACCCGCCACAATTCACCGCAAGAAATTTACAAGCAACCAAACAATCAATTTTGCTAGCATGCATCAGGTCTGTGGTGGCCTGCCCTACAATGCTTCAATCTTGGGGCAGTTTGGGCAGTAACACTCAGCTCAACTTTCGACAAGGAGCATGAGAACACTTTTTTGGGGCTAAAACTGGAGGAACACCTCAACTCCAGTTATCCCCAACTAAGGCTCGACCTTAACAGATGGCTACTCGTTAGAGCAGGACCCGTGCTTATAATAGTAAATTGCAGTAATGAAAATGTAGTAATTAAAGTTGCTGATAATATAAGCTGCATAATTAGATGCTGGAATGAAATGTGACCAGTACGAAACTGGACTAGTACTGAAACGAAAGTACTGAATTGAACTTGACCAGTACGGGACTGGAGTAGAATTGAAATGAAAGTACTGAATTGAACTTGACCAGTATGAGACTGAAGCAGAACTGAATTGAAAGTATTGAATTGAAAGTACTGAATTGAACTTGACCAGTACGGGACTAGAGTGGAACTAAATTGAAAGTACTGAATTGAACTTGAACAGTACAGGACTGGAGTTGAACTAAAATGAAAATACTGAATTGAACTTGACCAATACGGGACTGGAGCAGAACTGAATTGAAAGTACTGAATTGAACTAAATAAAGGAACTGGACCAGTGCAAGACTGAAATAATCATAAAGAAAATGGTTAGTAGTCCAATCACTTCATTTAGGAGGCTTTAGTTTCATCTTAATTCTCAGGAGGTGTATTCAGTTCCTTCTCAGTTTTCAAGAGGTTTAGTTTAGTTCCATCTCCATTCTCAGGAGGTTTAGTTTAGTTTCATCTCCGTTCTCAGGAGTTTTCTTTTGGGTTTCTCCCATTATTATGATCCAATAATAATTCAGTTACGTCATTTTTAATCACGGCTTAATTGGATCAGTGTAAGCTTATTATGAGTTATATTTTTATTATTCATCCGAGAACAAATAGCAATTTGATTGCTTGAATCGGATCGAATCTGAGAATCTCATTAAAGGGCGCATTCTTCCTCGAATTTCAACTTCGAAAATCATTTTTAACACATAAGGGAAATTCTTCACCTAGAACGAGGTTGTGGATTATTTTTCTCGAAACTCATACTTTCATCTTCCGAGTCCACCCAAAATGCTAAAGAGTTATTTGAAAATGAGGCGCTCAGTGGTTTTGGAAAACCTCGAAATACTCAGAGCTGGAAATCTTGCCTCGACAACTCTCGTCGATTACTCATTTGAACTTAATATTCAATAAATAAAGTAGTCGCGCGCTCCAATTTTAATTCTCGGAGAATTTGAGCGCATAAATTTCCGAGCGCAACCCTAGGCTCCAAGGAATTGGAAAATATTCATTTTTTATCCCAACGTTTCCAAATTTTAATACAACCTTTAAGAGAGTCTAAAAAGATATAGCTCAAATTCTTCGAGAATCAGACAATGGCTAGAAAATCTCCTAACAGAATCAGATAACTTTGAATGCCTTGGTCTGATACCACTGAATCGCCAGAGGGAAACTTGACACAAAACGCGTCGCCAACAAGATCAAGGGACAAACCGTGACGCTCTATGATGGTTCTAGCCACGAACGAGTGGGTAGCACCGGAATCGAAAAGAACACGCGCCCAACATTTCTTGACCTTAAACTTTCCTATAAAATCGTATACGCAACTAAGGGAACGTACGTTGAAACTACAGCTACAAACTAAAAGCTAGAACTAGGTTAGGATCTAACCTGAAATCACTTGAGAAGATGTCTGAGCTTCCTCCAAGGACACCACTTTCAGCTTGCCCTTTCCCTTATCCAATAGCTGCGGCGGCGGCAAGGCCTGAAGTGGAACTGGATGCAACGGGGGATGATCCTACGGGCACTTCGACCTGAAATGTCCTTCTTGTCCGCACTGAAAATAGAATCTTTTCTCTCCCCAATAATGGGCATCGTCGTGCCACTTTTTATTGCATGCAGAACAGACTAAATATCCCTTAGGAGCACTCTGGATTGCATGAACTTGCTCCTTCTTATGGGCTCCTATCCTCTTGAAACACTTCTCGAACGGATGGCCTGGCTGGCCGCAGAAACTGCATATTTCTCTGCTTCTTTTCCTCGATGCAACGCCAAATTCTTGGGAACTCTTACCCTCACCGGTCTTCCTCTTATCCTTTCTCATTTGTTGACCTTGATTCTTGGCATTGTCAATCGCCTCAACCATCAAAGCAGCCGCCATAACTTCAGCATAGCTTTTAGATCCATAAGCACTAGCTAGCTGCTGGATGTCATTCCTAAGACCACCTATAAATCGTTTAACTCTGCTAGACTCTGAATACACCATGTTTGGGGCAAATCGACTCAGTTTGTTGAACTCCACCTCATACTCAGTAACAGTAAGCTGTCTTTGCTTAAGGTGTAAGAAATCATTCATCAAACAGTCTCTCTCGACTGATGCCAGAAACTTCTTTAGAAGTAATTCCTTAAAGGATTCCCAGGAACACCCATCCTTAAGATTCTTCTTTTCTCTCAGCCACCAACTCATAGCAAGTCCCTTGAGTTGATACGGAGCGACTGAAAGTGCAATCAAGATCTGAAATACTCTAGGGGGGGGGGGTGAATAGAGTATGGTGCTTAAAACCTTTTTACAACAGTTGTTGTAATCTGAGTGAACAGGGAAGCAAATATTAAATCTAAATACAGAAACTATCTAATCACAATCTACAAAAGAAACTAATCACAGATCACAGCCAGAAACAAAAATAAAGATAAGCAACCAGAAGACACAAAGAGCTATAGTGGTTCCCCTAAACTTGGGTACATCCACTCTTCTACCACCCTAGGTAGGAATCCACTGCAGGATGAGTTGATCAGGTGTCCTGGGCACCAATGAGCTTTTGATGAAGTGCTCAAAAACCAAACTAGATTTTTTGATCAGGTGTCTTGCCACCAATGAGCTTTTGATAAGGTGCTCAAAAAACAAGCATAAACTTTTAAAGGGAGTTTGAGAAACCCTTTACAGAGATGGGGATGAGAGAGTGATGGAAGTCTTCTCTTTCTCAAAGCAGCTGAGAAGACTATGTGGATTTGATGTTGTCAAAGCTCACCCTGAGATCTGTAGTTGATCAGAAAATGAAGCTTTGTTATAGGGTGATAGGCCTTCAGAAAGTTGATCTCCAGCAATTGATGATTTCAGCAACAGCTGAAATGTTAGGTGTCTGGAGTCTTGAATGATATTGGCCTTGAACACTTGAATCAAAAGCGATCTGAAGATTTCAGTTGGTTGATCTCCTTGGTTGTGTGTTCTTGTATGAATTCTTTTAGACAGAGAATGTCTACAGCTCTTTCTCCTTTTCTCTTGTGAACAGTTGGTGTTGAGAAAGATGTTGTTCCAGAGAAAAATTGTAGCAGAGAATGTTTTATTCTTCTTCTGGTTAATTGCTCTCTGGAATTCAAAAATCTTGTGTTTTATTCTCTGTGTTCTGAATAGAAAATGATCCTCTGTGAAGAATAGCTGTTGGCCTGTCATTAATTACATCCTTAATTGCCTTTATCTTCTGGGGGAAAGTCCAAAGAAACATTCCTTGATAATCTCTTGAAACTTGGTCCAGAATAAATGAAAACGGCTACAAAATCTTCTGAATTAATTGCTGACAATAACTCCTTAACTGTTCTGAATTTGAATCTTGAAAGTCATTTAACTCTTCAGAAAAACGTCGAACTAAGCTCTACTATCGTCGAACTAAGCTCATCGATTTGGACTTAGATAGCAACAAAGATTGTCGATCTGAGCTCAACTATCGTCGAACTGAGCTCAGAGATAGAGAATCAATACTGGAGGCAAGATCGTCGAACTGAGCTCGAAGATCGTCGAATGGAGTTCGACGATTTGTTGAAGTTGAGCTCAGCGATCGTCGAATGGAGTTCGACGATCCGTCGAAGTGAGCTCAACGATCGTCGATTGGAGTTCGACGATTCGTCGTACTGAGCTCGACGAAATGACTTGGTCTCCAAACTGAAAAACCTTGGTCTTGAGGGCAGCTTCCAAACCTAACTACTAACCCTTAGACTCAATTCCAATTGACCTTTAGATCTATACAGGAGGTCAAAAACAGGTTTCCTAAAGACATAGTGATCCTGACCCAAATTAGTAATAGGATGTTCCAACAATCTCCCCCTATTTGGGTTAGGATTACTATTTACAGAACTTGGAATAATTAAAGAACAACATACAAAGCAACAATAAACAACAACATAGCAGAATCACAGATATATTATCCCAGACAGAAATCAGAAATCAGAATAATTGTCACCTTACAGAATTATTCCTTCTCCTTGCTCTTTATAAGCTTAATTTCTCTATTAGGATTAAGAGCTTCTTTCTTTGACCTTCCGTCATCAGCTGCACCTAAAGAAGTTTGTTGTTTAGGCCTTGGTACCACAACTTTAGGGTGCAGCTCCATATATCTTTCAGAATCAAAAAATTTGCTTGAGGCATATCTTTCAAGTTCCCTCTTTCTTTGTTCAGACAGTGTAGTAATGCTGGAGGTGTCCTTGCCTTGCTCTCTGGCTTTCTTGATCTGATCTAAGGCAGCTAATTCTTTCATTCTGGCAGTCCAAGCAGTAGGGTTATTCTCTGGATCTTCAAAGGGCACTGGAGGCTCATATCTGTTGGAAGGATTATCTGGAGGAGCTCTGGATGAGACTACTTCTTTCAACTTGTAGGGAAAAGGACCTGAAGTTGTATCTGATGAAGCTTGTCCTTCCCTAGAGTATGGATGTTGCCTTGAATAGCCTTTGGAGTAGACTTGGAATTCCCTTTGGCTTCCTCTATAACTTCCTCTTCTTGATTGAGAGCCTCTGGACTGGCTTCCCCTATATTGAGATCTTACATGAGGTTGATTGGGGATTTGGATTTTAGTAGAAGGATGAGTAGCTGAGCTTCCACCTGCACCTACATCAGGAGGAGGTGGTGGAGGAGGATGAGGATGATGAAACTGAGAAGATCCTTTCTCATATTTCCTCTTCTTCTTCATGGCTTTCAATTAATTCTTAGAATATTGCATCCAATGCTCAGTAATGGGGCAGTCATGAAGAATGTAATAAGGAATGTCATTTGTATCTTTGACTTTGGCTGGGGGAACTCTTTTCATAGCCTTGCTCCTTGCCTTTCTTTTCCTGGCTATGGTGGCAGAAGAATCATCAGAATCAGTACTATATTCATCACTTTCAGAGCTTTTCTCATCATATAAAGCATCAATCTGTTTCATATACTCTTTTTGAAGTTGGGTTGGAGCAGATGAAACATCAGTTGTAGCAGCAGTAGATACAGCACTAGTAACAACAGAAGTTGTAGCAGTAGCAGTAGTAACAACAGATACAGAAGTTTCTGGAGCAATGCTTGCAGAAGATATAGCAGCAGTAATGACAGTAGTGACCGGGGCAACAACAGATACAGATAAAACATTTTCAGATACAACAACATCAGCAGTTTCAGATATAATAGTTTCAGTAGCATCAATATCATCAGTAATAACAGTAGGCTCAAAGTCATATGCCTCTGTCTGCATATCCTCAGAAACTGGAACATCAGCAGCATCATCACTGACATCAACAGCAACAGAAACAACAACAATATTGTCAGCAGGAGTAGCAGCAGCATCACTAGAACCAGAAGGCTCAGCAGTATATATGAAGGATATATAGGAGCTAACTAAGCTGGAATCACAGCTGGAGAAGGGCATAATGGCCTTGGAGAGATCCTATGAGGGCTGGACTGCATTTTTCTCTAGAAGATAGCTGAAGTAAATTGAATCAAAAACTGATAATAAGGACCTGAGGTCCACTGAGAATACAACAACTGGACGAGTTGAAACTGGATCTTTAGTAACAACAGCAGCAGCAGCAGGGACTGAAGAAATAGCAGCAGGCAATCTCACATCTTCATGAGGCATCTCCCCCTACCTAGATTCAGAGAGAGCTGGATCAAGGCACCCAAATGAAAGGATTGCCTGAGGAATGAGAGAAGATAGCCTGATAGAAAGTTCTGCAACTGACTTTAGGAGTGGAGCCAAGGAGGTCTCCAATAAAGGTGATAGCCTGGGAGCTATCAACTCATATAATTTGTCAGCTAAGGCTGGAATATCTACTTGCTCAGTAGGGACTTGAGCATAGGTAGAGAGGGATGGTGGAGCAACTAGAGATGTTGGAGGAGAGCTGGTGGATGGTAGAAGTGAAGGTTGAGGTGTGGGGATTGTGGAGATGGAAGACAGTGGTATGGAGATAGAAGGTGTGAAAGAGGGGTGATCAATGATATCTTGTAGAAGTTGTTGATATGATGTAGATGAGGAGGGTAGATCAGGAGGGGATGAAGGTGAGTCATCCATGAAGGAATCATCTAGAAGTGTGAAAGATGGAATGTTGGATGATTTGTTAATGTCTGATTGAGGGTAGTGGTGTAAAGGATGGAAGATTTATTCTGTTAGAGGAAGCGTTGGAATTGGAGATGGAATTGATGTTGGAGATGGGCTGGAAATAATGATGGTTGATGAGATTGGAATGGTGGAGGGTACTGGTGGAGATGGAATAAGAGTTGGAGGAGGAGAAGCAGCAGGCAAGTCATTTGCAGGGGCAGAGACTTGAGGGGAAGAGACTGTGACAGTCCTTGTGCCTAAAGTTGTGCTTGCAGAAGGGCCTGTTGGGCTTCACTATCTGCCTGTCTCATTTGCCAAACAGGGTACATGACAGCCTATTTGAAGCATTGATATGCATCCCAGAGGAGACTAGCAGGGCAGGCCATCTGTTATGAAGAAAGAGCCCTAGAATCCTTCCATAATTAACAAAGTTCTTGTTTATTTTCTTCTTGATCAGATCAAAGAAGACCTCTCCCCAGTTTAACTATTTCTTGTCCACTAAGTCTCCCATCAAGCACAACTGATACCTGGATATGGTATCATGTGCTGAATGCTTGGCCAGCAGAACCTTTCTCACTACATCAGCTAAAAATCTATATTCCACAGCTAGGTTCTTTTTCAGCAGCTTGTTAGGGTTTGCATCAGAATGACCCATTCTAGCAAGTAAATAAAAAAATTCCTCTCCAGATAATTCAGCAGAATCTCTTCCAGAACTTAATTCAAAAGCCTCTGTCAGAATAGCAGGAGTCAAAGGTACCTGTGTTCCAGAAATTGAACCAACCACTGTATTTTGGTCTTGGTTGTGGGCAGTATAGACCCACTCCTTAATCTCATCAGCAAGCAGTTTGATTCTGGTGGACATGATGGTAACAAGCTTCTGTTCCTTGAACAATTCCAGAATGTCCTGAAAAACCTGATCAGTGGTGCTGAAAGACTCCATGTCTATATCAAATCCAGCATCGAATTTCATTGCGGCTAGAACAGCAACAAAGACGGCCATGGTTACCTGCAAAAATCAACAAAGAAAACGACCAAGTGTAGAGATGTTTGGAGGGAAAGAGAATTTTTGCAGAGAGATTGAAAGTGAAAAAGGAGAACGACGGCCGAAAAATGAATTTTATATTAGGGTTCGACGCAGAAAAGGAAAGATCGTTGAACTCAGTTCGACGATCGGGGCTTCTAAAGGAATCTGAAAGGTCTTCAATATCGTCGATCTCTGTTCGACGATATTGGAGAGCGTCGAGCTCCGTTCGACGATAGTTCAGAAAACAAAATCGTCGAGCGCCGTTCGACGATCGTTGACCGGAAGAGATAGTTGAACACTATCTGAGAAGCGCTGAACTTAGGTCGATGATTTCGGAAAACGTCGATATCTGTTCGACGATCTGGGGGAAAATCGTCGAGCGCAGTTCAGAGACCAGAAATACACTCTAGACACTTAGAAAAAAATCAATATGTTTGCCTAGTCTTGGTCAATTTTTAAAGTTTTAAAATCTTGTAACTTATTTTAGACTTCCTCCATCTAACATTCCTAACTGATTTAGGAAGAAGGTGTGTTTCTTTTCATCCAAGGGTTTGGTGAAAATGTCTCCCCTTTGCAAATCAGTTGGGATATATTGAAGTTTAATTTTATTCTTCTCAACATTATCCCTTAAAAAGTGATGCCTAATTTCTATGTGTTTTGTCCTACTATGGAGGACTAGATTTTGAGCTATAGAAATAGCACTGGTGTTGTCACAAAAGATTTTAGACTTCTCTAAGTTGTAGCCATAGTCTAGGAGTTGGTTTTGAATCCATAATATTTGCGAACAACAACTACCTGCAACCATATATTCAACTTCAACAGTTAAAGTTAACACAGATGTTTGTTTCTTGCAAAACCAAGAGACAAGTCTGTCACCAAGAAACTGACAAGTTCCACTGGTGCTTTTCCTGTCAATTCTGCATCCAGCATAATCAGCATCAGAAAATCCAGTTAATTTAAATGCTGAATCTTTTGGATACCAGAGACCTAGATTTGGACAACTTTTAACATACCTGAGAATCCTTTTTACTAATGTTAGGTGTGACTCTCTAGGGCTTACTTGGAATCTAGCACATATGCATGTAGCAAACATTATGTCTGGTCTACTAGCTGTAAGGTATAGTAAAGAGCCAATCATTGCTCTATATGTTGTCTGATCAACAGGTTTTCCATGTTCATCAGCATCCAATACAGCATTGGTAGGCATGGGTGTTTTCATACAAGATGCTTCAGACATACCAAATTTCTTAACCAATTCATTGGCATACTTAGTTTGAGAGATAAAGATGCCTTCAGCATGTTGTTTGACTTGCAATCCTAGAAAGAAGGATAGCTCACCCATGCTACTCATTTCAAATTTAGAATGCATTAGGTTGGAGAACCTTCTGCACAAATTTGAATTAGTAGAGCCAAAAATAATATCATCTACATATATCTGTACTAGTAGGGTATGGAACTTATGGGTTCTAATGAAAAGAGTTTGGTCTACTCTACCCCTTATAAATTCATTTTCCAGAAGGAAGCATGCTAGGGTCTCATACCATGCTCTAGGTGCTTGCTTGAGACCATATAATGCTTTGCTCAGCTTAAAAACATAATCAGCATGGGTTGGAGAGATAAAACCTGGAGGTTGTCTGATATAGACTTCTTCTTTGATGTCTCCATTTAGAAATGCACTTTTTACATCCATCTGATATACCTTGAATCCTTTGTGTGCTGCATAAGCTAAGAAGATTCTGATGGCTTCCAATCTTGCAACTGGTGCAAAAGTCTGTTCATAGTCTATGCCTTCTTCTTGTGAGTATCCTTGAGCAACTAGTCTTGCCTTGTTCCTTACAATTACTCCTTGATCATCCAATTTGTTTCTGAACACCCACTTTGTTCCAACAATGGAGTGATCCTTAGGCTTTGGCACTAGTTCCCACACTTTGTTCCTTTCAAATTGATGCAACTCTTCTTGCATTGCAATGATCCAGTGTGGAACTTGCTCTGCATCTTGGATGGATTGAGGTTCAATTTGAGATAGGAAGCAAGTGTGCAACAGGTTTTGGTTGACCTGATTTCTGGTTTGCACACCAGCTGAGATGTCTCCAATTACTTGGGAAATTGGATGGTCTCTTGATGTTACTAAATCAACAGGGGGTGTTGATTATTCACCAACCTGTGTTGTTGTTTCCTTTTGTGGTACAACAACTGGCTCTTCAAGTTGTTTCTCTTCAATATGTTGAATGCTTTCTTCATCTTCACTGATTTCCTCTTTTTGAGTAACCTGTAACCTGTTCAAATTTTCAGCAAGAGAATGTACCTACAAGGGTTCTATGGTAGAAGTATTCCTCTCCTTGAAAGACATGTTAGATTCATCAAATGATATGTGAACAGATTCTTCAATTTAAAGAGATGATTTATTATAAATCCTATAAGCCTTACTGATCATGGAGTATCCGAGAAACACTCCATCAGCTTTAGCTTGAAATTTTGCTAAATACTTCTTGTCATTATTGTGAATATAGCAAATACAACCAAAAATTCTAAAATAATCAACTTTAGGTTTCTTCCCTTTGAGTAATTCATAGGGAGTCTTGCCCTTTAGTTTATGTATTAAACTTCTGTTCAGCACATAGTTGGAGGTGTTCACTGCCTCTGCCCAAAAAGATAGAGGAAGGTGAGCATCTGACAACAATGTAGTGGCAGATTCAATAAGGGTTCTATTTTTCCTTTCAGCTACCCCATTTTGTTGAGGAGTTCTAGGAGCTGAGAAAGTATGTCTGATCCCTTCACTCTGACAGAACTCTTGCATAAGAAGAGAATCAAACTCTGTCTCATGATCACTTCTGATCAGGGCAATGTGAGTATTGAACTCAATCTGTATGCATTTGAGAAACTCTGTCAAACACTTAAAGTTATCAGACTTCTTCCTCAGAAAGAACACCCATTTGAATCTAGAGAAGTCGTCTACAACTACTAAAGTGTAAGATTTCCCTCCTAGGCTTTGTACTATAATGGGTCCAAAAAGATCCATGTGTAACAGATACAAGATCCTAGGTGAATCACTCTTATTAAGTGATTTGAAACTATTTTTAGTTTGCTTGCCTAATTGACAAGCCCTGCAGAGTCCTTCCTTCTTGTAGGGGCCAGAAGGTAGTCCTCTAACAAGGTTGTCCTTGGATAGCCTAGTAATGGTTCTAAGGTTTAAATGTCCTATTCTCTTATGCCATAAAACATTAGGTCTACAGACAGAATTAAACAGGCAAATGTCTACATCTGTTGAAAGAAAATCTACTAAGTAGATGTTACCTTTCCTTTTACCTGTCAACACAGTTGTGTTGTCCTCTGACTTGATCTTGCATAATGCTTTGCTGAAAGTCACCTGGTAGCCTTCATCACATAGCTGACTGATACTTATCAAATTGTGCTTCAGTCCTTCCACATAGGCTAACTTCTTGAATGTCACTGTGCCAATCTGGACTGCACCATATCCTTTTGTTTGTCCAAAGTTTGAATCACCAAAAATGACTTTGGGTCCAAGCTTGGCTTTAAAGGATGTGAGGTTGTCCTTGTTTCCTGTCATGTGCTTTGAACACCCAATATCCAAGTACCATTGTTGGTTTGATGTTGGATAGGTCTTCACCTGCACATAAAATAATTCACTTGTTTTTGACTAAGTTTACCTTGGGCATAGTGTTGGGTACATTGATTAAATGTACCTGATTTGAAGAAGCCTCACCCAACTCAATGATATACATCATAATGTATTTGATGTATGTTGAGTTTACTTGTGCAGGTTAAGTAATTATTGGACTGAAGCAAAAAGTTTCTAAGTCCATGTGTCGACACCCAGAGGGAAAGTGTCGACACTTAAGAAGACTTGTGTCGACACCCAGACAAGTAGTGTCGATACTTGGAGTCATTATGTCGACACCTGGGATGCAGAGTCGACACCAGACAGGAAGTGTCGACACTTGGAGCTGTGTCGACACTCAGTGAAGAAAAGTGCAGACAGAAAGTGTCGACACAAGGAGCTGTGTCGACACCCAGTGAAGTTGTGTCTACACCAGAAAGTGTCGACACTTGGAGCTGTGTCGACACTCAGCAAAAGTCTACAGAGACTAAGTTAAAGTGTCAACACCAAGAACAATGTGTCGACACACAACAAGAAGAGTCAGCACTTGAAGAAAGTGTCGACACCAAGAACAAAGTGTCGACACTCAACAGAAGAGTCAACACATGAAGTAAGTGTCGACACCTAGAACAATGTGTCGACACTCATCTGAAGACTCCACACTTGAAGAAAGTGTCGACACATGGAGCTGTGTCGACACTTAGCAAAGAACAGAATTATCAACAAAATATTCTAAGTGCAAGTGTCGACACTAAGGGAATGTGTCGACACTCAGCTGAAGTCTCAACAGAAGAATCATGTGTCGACACAAGGAGCTGTGTCAACACTCAGCAAGTATCAACATAGAAGACTATGTGTCGACACCAAGAAGCAGTGTCGACACTTAACAGATTCAAGACAAGAAGTTGTGTCGACACAAAGGAGATGTGTCGACACTTAGAAGAATTCAGCAAAAGATAGAAGATCAAGTACTTGTGTCGACACTCAATTTCAGTGTCGACACATGCAGAAGAAACTGTGTCGAGACAGAATATCTACAACACAAGGAGTTGTGTCGACACCTTGTAAACTTGTGTCGACACTTACACAATTGGTGTCGACACTTGGTATATAAGTGTCGACACTTAAAGACAGAAAGTCTTGACACTTTCAGACAGTTAGAGATTTTCAAGAACTGACTGGATGACTTGACAACTGCCGTTCCAGCCGGTCTACAGCACCTATCAGAGATGTCAGAAGACAGTTATGAATCGGACCAGCCGGTTACCATGAAGAAGGCCTATAAATAGGCTCATACAGTTTACAGAAACTGTTGTTCAGATTATTGTTAAAATAGTTATTGAAGTGGTACACACAGTATCAAATCAAGAAGATCTAGCTGTCCAAGTGCAGATCTAAGAAGTTGGAGAGAGAGGGCTCCTTCCAAGAAATCAGCCTCTGGAACTAGGCTGAGAAGAAGGGTTCAGATTTATTCTGAATTCTAAGTGGCAGAGGTCAAGGATCAACTGCAGGAGGATTCATTCTTATTCAGTTCTACTTTCAAGAAGCTTTGAAGAAAGCTAAGTTAGTTTGAATCCAGCTGAGTTCTTCCAAGAACTCATCAAGAAACTCACAACCTCCCTCTCTTGTCTTAGGGTTGTTGAGTTAATATTTGTAAAATTATTTTATCTTGTAGGATCCTTTGGATCTTAGTGAATTGTAAGCCTGTATTTATAAAGGCTGAGGGTAGGGCTTGAGAGCCTGAGTGTAGGAGATTGTAATCTCTGAGTGTAGGCCTTGTTGGCTGAGTGTAGGCCTTGTTGGCTGAGTGTAGGCCTTAATTGGCTGAGTGTAGGCCTTTGTGGCTGAGTGTAGGCTTTGGGATAAAGCTGAGTTTTAAGGCCTTGGGCCTGAGGTGTAGGAACCAATTTGGGTTCTGAGACAGTGGAGGAGTTTGGCCGAATCTAGTACACTGCTAGATAGGCGAAGGGGGAAAGTGGATGTACCCAAAGCTTGGAGAACCACTATAAAACTCCGTGTCTGCTGTGATGTGATTGTTGCTGTGTATGCTGTGTGTTTGCTGTGATAAAATAGTTAGAAATCTGTGATATTAACTGTTTGCTGTCATTAAAGTTTAAAAAGGATTAGGTCACCTATTCACCCCCCCCCTCTAGGTGTTTAGGTACCATATCTTTCAAGTGGTATCAGAGCCAGGTTCCTCAAAAAGGACTAACAGTCTGAGGAGATCCTGATTGGCAGATTCAGTCTAAGTTAAAATACAGATTCAAGAAAATCAAGAATCATGGGTTCCTCTAAAAATCACAAGGAATTGGGTTCCATGAAATTGCCCATATGCAGGAAAGAGATCTTTGGGATCTGGAAGGAAAGGGTAAGGCTGTTTATGTAAGCCTCTGACCCTAGAATCTACATCACAGTAAAAGAGGGGCCTTATGTGCCCATGAAGATATCTGTTCTAGATGCAAATTAGAGAACTCCAAAGGATTTCTCTGAAATGACTAAGGATGAGATTGTCCTAGCCACCATGGACAAGAGGGCACAAAACATTATAGTAAGTGCCATAGATGATGCAACATTTCAGAATCTTATACACTGTAAGACAGCCAAGGAGATGTGGGACACTCTTATTGTGTATATGGAGGGATCTGAAGAAGTTAGACAAGATAAAAAATCCTTGCTAAATCAGGAGTATGAGAGTTTCAGACAAGGAAAAGGTGATAGCATAACTGAGTGCTATAAGAAGTTCTACAGAATAGTGAATGAACTCATGTCCTATGGAAGAGAGTTCAGTAAATATGAACTAAATGACAAGTTCCTAAGGTCCCTAACCAAAGATTGGGACACCAAGATCTGTGTCATTAGATAAATGGCTAAGTTGGGAGAAATTCCTCCACCTACACTGTTTGGCAAGTTATTGTCTTATGAAATACAATTGACAGTGAGGAAAGAGGAGGAGAAATCATCAAGAACTGAGCACAAGGAAAGAACAGTAGCCTTCAAGACAGAAGCCTCCAGAAAGTGCAGGAATAAGTCACCAACTCCATCTCCAAAGGAAGTTGAATCAGAGACAGATGAGTCAGTCAGCACAAAGTCTGAAAGCAGTGAAAGTGATGAAGACTTTGCTGCCTTCACTAGACACTTTCAGAAATTCTTGAAGAAGAAACAGTGGAGGACAAGGCCCTCTACTTCAAAAGGAAAAGAAGATTTTTATCAAAATAAAAAGGCTTCAAAGAAGGATAGGAAGAGGACAAAATCTAGCAAGGCAACTGGTTCTAAGATAGTGTGCTATTGCTGTAATAGACAGGGCCATGTTATTGCAGACTGTCCTGAAAAGAGGAAATAATCTAGTGACAGGAAAAAGACTTATTTCAAAGGCAAGAAAGAAAAGTCTTTTGTTGCCAAGAAGGAGAAGACTCTATCAGATATCTCTTCTTCAGAAACTGAGTCTGAGGCTGAGGCCTACATAGGGCTATTTGCTGAAGAAGAAGAGGAAGAATTCATGCATATTATGGAGTCTATTTATGAACAAGAAGACTGTCAGTGCCAAGGACTGATGGCATTGACTGAGAGTGACAAAATCCTGGAGCAGCCAGGACCCAGTAAGGTACAAGTTTCAACTTTAAGTTCAGTTTCTTGTTCCAGTTCAGAATCAGATTCATCTTCATCAAGTGATGAAAGTGTATCTGAGTCTGAGGATGATATTCATCAGCTTATAGATGAATATAAGGTACTGTTGCAAGCTTACAAGAAAAGCAAGTCCCTAGCCAAAAGTCAGGCAAAGGAAATTGCTGATCTTAAAGCTGCTGCAACAGATTTTGAGAAGCAATTTGATCAAAAGCTTAATGAGATAGCCTGGCTGAAACACATAACAGTGATTCAGATGGGGACTATCACCTTTAAGAATGATCAAATCAAGAGTCTGGAGATCAATCTTCAGAAAGAGAGAGAGCTTGTTGCTAGGTTTTCTAAACCTAAATCAGTGCTACCTTTGATTGATGAATTTGTTCATCATAAAGGCAAGGCTGGATTGGGTTTTATTAGACCTGCAAGGACTGAGAAGTCCAAGTCTAAGTCCAAGGGCAAAGCCCCAACATTCAACAAGTCTGCTGTAGATAAGACAGCAAAGGCTGTACCTAAGCAAAGGTACAATAAGTTTGAATGTTGGTGCTGTGGCAAGGTTGGCCACTTTGCAGTGGACTGTTGGCACAATGCTAGTGCCAAAGTGAGTACCAAACTACCTGTTGGAAAGCCAGTAGGTAGCTTTGTCAAGTTGCAAACTAACAAGTACCAAGGACCCAAGAATTCTTTGGGTTCTAAGGTTCATTAATCTGTTTTGCAGGTGAGTCCAAGTTGCCATACCCCAACATGGTACTTGGACAGTGGATGTTCCAGACATATGACTGGAACAAGAGAATTACTAAAGGACTACATTCCAATAAAAGATGGTCCAAAAGTCACCTTTGGTGGTTCTGAAAAAGGAATCATCAAAGGATTTAGTAACATTTCTAGCAACTTGGTTACCATTACTCAAGTGGCTTATGTTAAAGGGTTGAAACACAACCTAATAAGTATAAGTCAATTAAGTGATGTAGGGTATGACATCTCATTTGTTAAAAATGGTTGTCATATCAAGAGGTCAAGTGATCAAGAGATCATTTTGACAGGTTATAGGAAGAGGAATGTCTATTGCCTAGACATTATGGTTGAGAACAATGGTTCTCTAGTTTGTCTTGTAGCTGATGAGACAGTCTCTCATTATGTCAAATGACACAAGAGGCTTGCCCATCTTAACTACAAGACAATTAGCAAACTCTTTAGCAAAGAGTTAGTGAGGAATGGTCCTCAAGTTAAGTGTGTTAAAGATGGTATTTGCTCAGCTTGTCAAAAGGGCAAGCAGACTAAATCCACCTTTAGAAGCATAGAAAACAAAGATGCTGTGAGGTGTTTATACCTCTTGCATATGGATCTCTTTGGTCCAATGCCAGTTCACAGCTTAGGTAGGAAGGTCTATACCTTTATAGTTGTAGATGACTACTCAAGGTTTTCCTGGGTGTTCTTCTTAAGACAGAAATCTGAAACACCTAGTGTCTTCCATAACTTTGTCAAGCAAATTCAGAATAAACTAAACAGTACAGTGGTCAAGATTAGAAGTGACCATGGTACTGAATTTCAGTCTGATAGCATGACAAAACTATGTGAAGACTTTGGGATATTTCAAGAATTCTCTTCACCTAGAACAGCTCAGCAAAATGGCATTGCTGAGAGGAAGAATAGGACTTTGATAGAGGCTGGTAGGACCCTATTAAGTGATACATCACTGCCAGAGTATTTCTGGGCTGAAGCAGTTAACACTGCATGCCATGTTATAAATAGGGCTACCATCACTAAAAGGCTTAACAAGACCCCCTATGAAGTGATGAAAGGCAGGAAACCAAACCTATCCTATTTTAGGATCTTTGGTTGTAAATGCTTCATACTTAACAATGGGAAGTCTTACTTAACTAAGTTTGCTGCCAAGTCCCAAGAGGGAATTTTTGTTGGGTACAGCAATAATGGTAAGGCTTATAGAGTCTACAACTTGACTACACAAGTTGTAGAAGAATCTGTGTATGTAGTTTTTGATGAGACTAAACTTATTAATAATGAGTTGTCTAGTAGTGTATGCAACCCCACAGGTTTAACAAAGAAGATGGACAAGCTTACTATAGAAGAAGTACCTGCTGCAAGACAGCAAGTAGAAGACAGTAGCTGTTGTCTAGGGGGAGAACTACATGTGCCAATTGCTGAAGAAGCACAAGGAATACAACATGATGGAGATGCTGAAGAGGTTCAACCAGAAGTTAGGATGCCTCCAGCCAACAGGCATCTTAGAGATCATCCAGTAGAGCAGATCATTGGAGATCCAAGACAAGGAGTACAAACCAGGAGCAGATACATGAATGCAGCAATCTACTCCAGTTTCCTGTCTCAAGTTGAACCTAAGAAGTTTGAAGAAGCAATACAAGATCCACAATGGACTGAAGCAATGCAAGAAAAGCTTAATCAGTTCAAGAGGTGCAAGGTTTGGGAACTTGTTCCTAAACCTAAAGACCACAATATAATAGGAACTAAGTGGATCTACAGGAATAAGTTGGATGAACAAGGGGTCATCATTAAAAATAAAGCTAGACTGGTTGCTAAAGGATATATGCAAGAAGAAGGTATTGATTTTGATCAAACCTTTGCTCCAGTAGACAGACTGGAAGCCATAAGGATGTTCTTGGCCTATGCAACCTATCAAGGATTCAAGGTTTACCAAATGGATGTCAAGTCATCATTCCTGAATGGTAATCTTAAGGAAGAAGTCTATGTGGAACAGCCTTCAGGTTTTGTTGATCCAACTCTACCTCATCATGTCTATAGACTTAGGAAAGCTTTATATGGGTTAAAGCAAGCCCCTAGGGCTTGGTATGAAACCCTATCTAGTTTCCTCATTGAGAACAAGTTCTCAAGGGGGAAAATAGATAAGACTCTATTCCTTAGGGAATCTAGAGGCAAAGTAATACTAGTCCAAATATATGTAGATGACATTATATTTGGGTCTACTGAAAGCAGCCTTTGCAAAAAATTTGCAAAACTTATGCAAGGTCAGTTTGAGATGAGTAGTATGGGAGAGCTGAAGTTTTTCTTGGGTCTCCAAGTTAAACAGACTGAAAGTGGTTTATCCATATGTCAGTCCAAGTTCACCCTAGAACTCATAAGGAAGTATGGTATGGATTCATCCAGCACCATGAAGACTCCTATGGGGTCAAGTATGTCTCTTAGCAAGGATGATGCAGGGAAACCTGTAGATGAAACTTTGTATAGAGGGATAGTTGGCTCCCTATTATACTTGACTGCTAGTAGACCTGACATCATGTATGCTACATATGTCTGTGCAAGGTATCAAGCCTGCCCTAAAGAGTCTCATTTGACAGCAGTCAAAAGAATATTGAGATATCTAAAGGGCACTCCCTATCTAGGCCTCTGGTACCCTAGGAATGGAGATTTTGATCTAACAGGTTATTCAGATGCAGACTTTGCAGGATGCAAAGAAGATAGAAAAAGCACTACTGGAACCTGTCAATTCCTAGGTGGAAGACTAATTTCATGGAGTAGCAAGAAACAAACCAGTGTGGCTATCTCCACTGCAGAGTCAGAGTATGTAGCTGCAGGAAGTTGCTGTGCTCAACTTTTGTGGATACAACATCAGCTAGAGGACTATGGATTTCAGGTAAGTAGAACTCCACTTTTCTGTGATTCTACTAGTGCTATTTCAATAGCTAATAACCCTGTATCTCATAGTAGAACTAAACATATTGAAATTAAATATCATTTTCTTAGGGAGCATGTAGAAAGAGAAGATATTTTACTTGAATATGTTAAAACTGATAATCAAATAGCTGATATGTTTACTAAGCCCCTAGAAGAAGCTAAGTTCAATAGATTCAAAATTGAACTAGGAATGATAAACTTAGAGTAAGTTTATAGAATTGATATTGGCTAAGTAAAAAGGTGTCGACACATAGACAAGTCTATGTCGACACAGAATAGTGGTGTCGACACTTCAGTAAAAAGGTGTCGACACATCTAGGATGTTGGTGTCGACACTTCAGAATGTTAGTGTCGACACATGTCAAGTAGGTGTCGACACATCCAAAGTGGTGTCGACACTTAAGTTTTACTCAGAATTTTCTAAGTAAAGTCTTGACAATGTGTCGAGTTATGTTGTGTCGACACATAAAATCTGTTGACTTAACTTGTGTCGACACATATGTGTCGAGACATTATAAGTCAGTGTCGACACTTATTGCCAGTGTCGACACATTTTAAGTTAGCTGTCCCGCCTGTTCATCTTCAAAATCAGAAAGGTATAAATAGGGTTTTGTCTTTGTTTGTCGACACGCTTTCAAAGTTTCGAGACTAAAACTTCTGTGTCGACACCTCTCTTTTCTCAAGACAAATTCTACAAACCCTAATGGCGCCTAAGCTTGAGGAGAACGTCAACGAAGGATATGAGCTAGTGCGCGGCGCTTTCGAAGATGCAGATCAAGAAATCAAGTCAGTCGTAACCCTAGTCGCTGCTTCTGGGTTAGAATACTTAGTTTCTGAACCTACGAAGATTTGGAAGAAAGAGGTTCTTGAATTCCTAAATGGAGCTGCAGTAGATGAGTCTGGATACAGAATCAAATCCAGAGTTCATGGAACGAAGGTCAAGGTATCACCAAAGAGTCTAAGGAAGATTCTACAGCTTCCAAAAACTCAAGAGGAAGATGAAGTTACTGCATCCAAGACCAGGGAAGCTCTAACCTGGTGTAGACTTGATCCAAAGATGAAGCTGGGCTCTGTGTTTAACAGAAAAAGCATGAACAGCCAAGACAAATTCTTGTCTGAGATAGTTGGGAAGGTGATTTTAAGCAAGCCAGGAGGGCATGACAAAGTGTCTGCCTCCATGTTCAATATAATGACCAGGATTATCTTCACTTTAAAAACTGATTGGTCAGTTATAGTGTATGAGAAAATCAAGGAAAGTCTGAAGAAGCCCAACCTGGGCAGAATCATTAGTCTCTAACTAGCTGGTACCATACCAGAGGTAATGAATACTGCAGCTGGAAGCAAAATAAATCACATGAGGAAGATGGATCAGAGGATCTTTTCTAGATGGGACAGGGTGTTGTCAAAGGAAATGCCAACCCCTGAGAAGACAGTTACTGAGAAGGAGATTCCTCCAAAGAAAAAGAGAAAAACTGCTCCAGTGGCACAAGAGTCCACCAGTAGTTCTGACAGTGAAGAACAGGTTGTCTTCACTCCAGATGCCAATGAGGAAGAGCCTGCTGAAAAGACTCCTGCTCCTCAAGAGGTTGCTGAGATCCAGGGGGAACTGCCTCAAGCTAGCCCCATCCACAAGGATCAAAGCCAGGGGGAGCCTCCAGTTGTAGAAGAACCCTCTACACTGGAAAGTGAACAAGCCACCACCATCATACTAGAGGTACTCACTGACCTAAATACTTTAGAATTTCTTATAGAAGATGCTAATTTGTCTGATGTTCATCAGCAAACTCAGCTGAATACTCAAGAACCAGATGCTGTTGGAGATGACACATCTGCTGTACTAGAAGTGGTTCCTGATTCAGTAGTTGACGAACCAAGAATTTCTCCTGCACAGTCTCCACAAGAATACACAATGGAAGATTTATTTCTAAATCTGGATCAAGTAGATTTTGATAAGGAAACTGATGATGCTGCTGTTGAGGGGGAGAAGGTACAAGTTCTGGAAGAGCCTCTAAGGCAGGAAACTGAGAAGGCACCTGAAGTGCAGAAAGAGAGGCCCCTTAGCCCTAAGGAGAGGGTGGATATTGCCAGCACATCTGCCTCTGAAGATGAGGAGATTGCCAGGGCTAAGAAGAAGAAACTCTATGTGTTCAAGAGAAGAAGTCAAAGTTATAAGAAGGCACTTCAATCTATTGCCCCACAGCCTCTAGTTCAGCAAGCCCCATCAATTGATTATAGTGCTTTAATGGTTGCACTGTAGATAAAACTGGATGAACAAAGAAAGGCAATAGAGACTTATGTAGATGAAGGGCAAAAGTCACTCCAGTTTGATCTTGCCCAAGATATCAAGTTTATAAGGTTTGAAATGAACCTTAACAAGAAAGAGATGACTGAATGCTTCCACAAGGGTGGAAATGCAGTAGTGTTCTTTGCAACCCACCAGGAGAAGATCAAAGACCAAGTGGATGACATAGCATTGAAACAAGGATATGTTCTTGAAAATCAGTTAAGAATGAATGACAATTTGACTGCTTCACATAATGCTATTGTCACTGAATTGAAGAACAAGGCTGCTGAACCTTCTACCTCCACTGCTACTGTTAAAGCTGATTTTGATAAAGTATTTCAAGAAGAAATTTCTGCTGTTAAGACTGCTATCCAAGCATCCCAGAAGGTTATATCTGAACAACTTCAAAAGCTCAAACCATTCTTTAAAGATGGAATCAGATACTTGGATAGTCAAATCAGATTTCAAAAGGATGATGTCAGAGATCATATGGCTAGAGAAGTCATAAAGGGGGAGAGAGTTTTAGTCAAAGCTAGCTCTGATCATGCCAAATGGATATCTAATTCCATCAGAGCTACACTGGGCTATCCTCCACTTTGTGATGATGACAATGTTGCTGAATTTGGAATTCAAACTGCATATCTTGGAGGTGAGCAACCAGAGGTAGCTCAAGTGATCAATCCTCCACCAGATTTTGACATGGTGCAAGCTGATATTCATCACATGTATAGACCAACTGAAGGGAAGTCTAATGTTATTCTGGAGAAAGTGGTTCAGCCTATTTCTGAAACTCTGCAAGAGGCACTACAGAAAGAAGAAAAGACAAGGTTGTCTAAGAAGAGGTTTAGGGAACAAGCAGAACAAAGGCCAGACTTTGAACAGTGGAGCCCTACCTCTAGGAATATAATATTAACTGCCTGGAAAGCTGCCAAGGATAACACTCATGACAGGAACAAGTGGTTCTCTGAAGCTAAATGGAGAAAGCATGAATCTAGACAAGAGGCCATTGTTCAATACAGAAGGAAGGCAAAGATGGGAAAGCTACCTCCTACAGCCCAGGAGCCTAGCAAGTACTTTCCTAAGCCATACCACTATTTTGAGAGGCAGAAGATCAAAGCTGAAGAGCTTAAAAATAAAGATCTGAAAGGCAAGAAGCCTGCTGATGCTGAAACTGCTGATGCCCCTGTCAAAGCTAAAGTTCAAGCTGGCAAGGGAATAGTTATCAAGGAACTAGAACAGAAATAGATTAAGAATTTACTTGAAGATTATTTTGTAATCTTTTGAATGTAAAACATTTTTGTGAACTACTGAAAATGTATAAGACAAATGTTAGAACAATATATGATCAATATATTTCATGTTTGTTCTGTGAATGTGTATATGTCTATTTCTTATTTGTTCTGTGTTGATGTATGTGTATACATGTGTGATTTATACATATTATGTTTACCCTGCTTACATAATCCTGCTTTACATCATTTTGTAATTTTTATTATGAATGGTGTATATCATTGACTAAGGGTTATGACTTCTCCAAATAGGGAGAGATTGTTGGGTACATTGATTAAATGTACCTGATTTGAAGAAGCCTCACCCAACTCAATGATATACATCATAATGTATTTGATGTATGTTGAGTTTACTTGTGAAGGTTAAGTAATTATTGGACTGAAGCAAAAAAGTTTCTAAGTCCATGTGTTGACACCCAGAGGGAAAGTGTCGACACTTAAGAAGACTTGTGTCGACACCCAGACAAGCAGTGTCGACACTTGGAGTCATTGTGTCGACACCTGGGATGCAGAGTCGACACCAGACAGGAAGTGTCGACACTTGGAGCTGTGTCGACACTCAGTGAAGAAAAGTGCAGACAGAAAGTGTCGACACAAGGAGCTGTGTCGACACCCAGTGAAGTTGTGTCTACACCAGAAAGTGTCGACACTTGGAGCTGTGTCGACACTCAGCAAAAGTCTGCAGAGACTAAGTTAAAGTGTCGACACCAAGAACAATGTGTCGACACACAACAAGAAGAGTCAGCACTTGAAGAAAGTGTCGACACCAAGAACAAAGTGTCGACACTCAACAGAAGAGTCAACACATGAAGTAAGTGTCGACACCTAGAACAATGTGTCGACACTCAGCTGAAGACTCTACACTTGAAGAAAGTGTCGACACATGGAGCTGTGTCGACACTTAGCAAAGAACAGAATTATCAACAAAATATTCTAAGTGCAAGTGTCGACACTAAGGGAATGTGTCGACACTCAGCTGAAGTCTCAACAGAAGAATCATGTGTCGACACAAGGAGCTGTGTCGACACTCAGCAAGTATCAACATAGAAGATTATGTGTCGACACCAAGAAGCAGTGTCAACACTTAACAGATTCAAGACAAGAAGTTGTGTCGACACAAAGGAGATGTGTCGACACTTAGAAGAATTCAGCAAAAGATAGAAGATCAAGTACTTGTGTCGACACTCAATTTCAGTGTCGACACATGCAGAAGAAACTGTGTCGAGACAGAATATCTACAACACAAGGAGTTGTGTCGACACCTTGTAGACTTGTGTCGACACTTACACAATTGGTGTCGACACTTGGTCTATAAGTGTCGACACTTAAAGACAGAAAGTCTCGACACTTTCAGACAGTTAGAGATTTTCAAGAACTGACTGGATTACTTGACAGCTGCCGTTCCAGCCGGTCTACAGCACCTGTCAGAGATGTCAGAAGATAGTTATGAACCTGACCAGCCGGTTACCATGAAGAAGGCCTATAAATAGGCTCATACAGTTTACAGAAACTGTTGTTCAGATTATTGTTAAAATAGTTATTGAAGTGGTACACATAGTATCAAATCAAGAAGATCTAGCTGTCCAAGTGCAGATCTAAGAAGTTGGAGAGAGAGGGCTCCTTCCAAGAAATCAGCCTCTGGAACTAGGCTGAGAAGAAGGGTTCAGATTTATTCTGAATTCTAAGTGGCAGAGGTCAAGGATCAACTGCAGGAGGATTCATTCTTATTCAGTTCTACTTTCAAGAAGCTTTGAAGAAAGCTAAGTCAGTTTGAATCCAGGTGAGTTCTTCCAAGAACTTATCAAGAAACTCACAACCTCCCTCTCTTGTCTTAGGGTTGTTGAGTTAATATTTGTTAAATCATTTTATCTTGTAGGATAATTTGGATCTGAGTGAATTGTAAGCCTGTATTTATAAAGGCTGAGGGTAGGGCTTGAGAGCCTGAGTGTAGGAGATTGTAATCTCTGAGTGTAGGCCTTGTTGGCTGAGTGTAGGCCTTGTTGGCTGAGTGTAGGCCTTAATTGGCTGAGTGTAGGCCTTTGTGGCTGAGTGTAGGCTTTAGGATAAAGCTGAGTTGTAAGGCCTTGGGCCTAAGGTGTAGGATCCAATTTGGGTTCTGAGACAGTGGAGGAGTTTGGCTGAATCTAGTACACTGCTAGATAGGCGAAGGGGGAAAGTGGATGTACCCAAAGCTTGGGGAACCACTATAAAACTCTGTGTCTGCTGTGCTGTGATTGTTGCTGTGTATGCTGTGTGTTTGCTGTGATAAAATAGTTAGAAATCTGTGATATTAACTGTTTGCTGCCATTAAAGTTTAAAAAGGATTAGGTCACCTATTCACCCCCCCCCCCTCTAGGTGTTTAGGTACCATATCTTTCACATAGGTTGATAACCTTTAAATTCAGAAATAAAATACATCCCAGGTTGACTCTTATAACCTTCAGGATGATATCTCCTTGGAGGTATTATCCATTCAGTATAAGGGTTAAAGCTTTGGGATGAAGGACCCCTAGGATTGGATTTTGATTTGCCCTTGAAGGAGTTTCCAGAGCTCTGATCTCTGTTCTACGATCGTTGAGCTGCGTTCGACGATCTTGGATCAAATCGTCGAGCTCCGTTCGACGGTCGACTGTGGTAGAGTTCAGGAATTAGAGATCGTCGACCTGAGTTCGATGATTTTGCCTGAGATTGTCGATCTGCGTTCAGCGATCGTCGAGCTCCGTTCGACGATTTCTGCTGGAACTTGGTTTTCTTAGGCAGATCAGAATGTTTCCTAGCTACCTCTAAAACTCCCTTCCCTTTATCATAAATGAACTTGATTGGGGTGTTAGAACTATAGGTTGGCTGGATGAAGCACCCAAGCCCAGTGTACTATTGAGTCTGGAGTTCACTGTGCTTGTGATGTCCATCAGCTTGATACTTCTCCCATTAAGGGATTCTTCAATCTTCTTGGCCTCTGATAGCTCACCTTTCAGTGAAGCTATCTGCTCCCTACAGCACTCCAACTCCTCAGAGAGTTTGAGATTTTCTGACTTTAAGATACTATGTTCAGATAATTGATTTCTGAGAGAAATAATTTCCTTCTCAGATTTTAGTAAGTCTAAACATAATGCTTTAAACTCAGACCTAAAGTCCTCAGAATTGAAATCAAAGGAACTGATTACCTGGTCCTCTTCAAGTTGAGTCTCTGAGTCTTACTCTGAGTCTTCTGCATTTGAGCTGTGTTGAGAGGCATTGATTGCCATCGTACAGAACTCCTTCTCTTTAGCATCATCTTCATCATCACTGGAGCTGGATGAGGCTTCTGACTCCTCTTCAGTTTCACTCCAGGATTCAGCAACAAATCCCTTCTTTGTGTGTTTGTTCTTGCTTGAGGAGGGTTTGTCATTGCCATTTTTCTTGAAGTCTTTGTCCTTTCTTCTTTCTTTCTTGTCCATTCTGTCCTTGTTTTTGTTCTCTGGACAGTCAGGTACAATGTGCCCTGGTTTCCTGCAACCAAAGCAGACAATTTCTTTATTATTTGACTTATCATACCTTGGCTTATCATGCTCCTTATATGATCTCTTTCTGAAGTCCTTTAAGGCCATCTTGTAAAATCTTTTGGCCAATAGACTGAGTAGCTCATCATTGTTTGTGACTTTATCTTCAGGTTGATCTTCAGTTACTTTGAAGGCTATTGTCTTTTCTTTCCTTGTGGCTGGTGAGGCAGCCTTCTGCTCTTCTTCTCTGTTCTTAATGAGCAGCTCATAAGATTTGAGCTTGCCCAAGAGAGCTTCTGTGTTGATCTCATTCAGACTTCTAGCATCCTTGATTGGTCAGATCCTTGAGTCCCAAGTGCTTGGGAAGCACATTAGGATTTTGTCATTTAGTTCAGTTAGTGATATCTCCTTATCTAGAGTCTTCAGTTCATTGACTATCAAACTGAGTCTATTGTACATATCTCCAACTGACTCAGCTTTTCCCTTCTTGAAATTCTCATATTGGGATATGAGGTGGGATCTCCTGTCCTTTCTTTCATCAGCTGATCCTGACACTATTTTAGTGAGCTTATCCCAGATTTCCTTTATTGAATTACATTCAGCCACTTTTTGGAATATGTCATCAGACATAGTCTGGGCTAAGATGTTCATAGCCTTGGCATCTGCTACCTTCCACTTCTTGATATCAGTATCTGTTCCTGATGGAGGTGGAACAACATTTGTACTTGTGTTCTGTGGAGGTCTTGGACAAACTGTCAAAACAGAATTAAAAATGTCCTCGTCAATAGAATTCATGTATAGTCTAATCCTTGCTTTCCAAAGTGCAAACTTAGATAGATTGCACACTGGAGGTCTGATGCTAGCATAATCTTTGTTTTGGGACATGATTTGTGAAGAAATAATCTAATAACAAAATCAAAGAAAAACAGATCTAACTAGGGATCTTTGGGTTCAGGTGTTAGCATGTGCAACCACCAAGGTGTGGTATGTTTAACCAACCTGCCTCTGATACCAATTGAAAGTGCAAGCTAGATCTGAAATACTCTAGAGGGGGGGGGGGGGGTGAATAGAGCATGGTGCTTAAAAACTTTTTACAACAGTTGTTGTAATCTGAGTGAACAGGGAAGCAAATATTAAATCTAAATACAGAAACTATCTAATCACAATCTACAAAAGAAACTAATCACAGATCACAGCCAGAAACAAAAATAAAGATAAGCAACCAGAAGACACAAGGAGCTATAGTGGTTCCCCTAAACTTGGGTACATCCACTCTTCTATCACCCTAGGTAAGAATCCACTGCAGGATGAGTTGATCAGGTGTCCTGGGCATCAATGAGCTTTTAATAAGGTGCTCAAAAACCAAACCAGATTTTTTGATCAGGTGTCTTTCCACCAATGAGCTTTTGATAAGGTGTTCAAAAACCAAGCACAAACTTTTGAAGGGAGTTTGAGAAACCCTTTACAGAGATGGGGATGAGAGTGTGATGGAAGTCTTCTCTTTCTCAAAGCAGCTGAGAAGACTATGTGGATTTGATGTTGTCAAAGCTCCCCGTGAGATCTGTAGTTGATCAGGAAATAAAGCTTTGTTGTAGGGTGATAGGCCTTCAGAAAGTTGATCTCCAGCAATTCATGATTTCAGCAACAACTGAAATGTTAGGTGTCTGGAGTCTTGAATAATGTTGGCCTTGAACACTTGAATCAAAAGAGATCTGAAGATTTCAGTTGGTTGATCTCCTTGGTTGTGTGTTCTTGTATGAATTCTCTTAGACAGAGAATGTCTACAACTCTTTCTCCTTTTCTCTTGTGAATAGTTGGTGTTGAGAAAGATGTTGTTCCAGACAAAAATTGTAGCAGAGAATGTTTTGTTCTTCTTCTGGTTAATTGCTCTCTGGAATTCAAAAATCTTGTGTTTTATTCCCTGTGTTCTGAATAGAAAATGATCCTCTGTGAAGAATAGTCATTGGTCTGTCATTAATTACATCCTTAATTGCCTTTGTCTTCTGGGGGAAAGTCCAAAGAAACATTCCTTGATAATCCCTTGAAACTTGGTCCAGAATAAATGAAAACGGCTACAAAATCTTCTAAATTAATTGCTGACAATAACTCATTAACTGTTCTGAATTTGAATCTTGAAAGTCATTTAACTCTTCAGAAAAACGTCGAACTGAGCTCTACTATCGTCAAACTGAGCTCAGCGATTTGGACTTAGACAGCAACAGAGATCGTCGATCTGAGCTCAACTATCGTCGAACTGAGCTCAGAGATAGAGAATCAATACTGGAGGCAAGATCGTCGAACTGAGCTCGAAGATCGTCGAATGGATTTCGACGATCCGTCGAAGTGAGCTCAACGATCGTCGATTGGAGTTCAACGATTCGTCGTACTGAGCTCGACGAAATGACTTGGTCTCCAAACTGGAAAACCTTGGTCTTGAGGGCAGCTTCCAAACCTAACTACTAACCCTTAGACTCAATTCTAATTGACCTTTAGATCTATACAGGAGGTCAAAAACAAGTTTCCTAAAGACATAGTGATCCTGACCTAAATTAGTAATAGGGTGTTCCAACAGCGTCCATCACCCTCTGCTCTGCTGAAACTCCTAAGTAAGCAAACATCTCCTCAATGGTTATTATCCAGTCATCCAAGGCCACAAAATCTGCCCTACCATCGTAAGTAGGGTATCCCAGTCTCTAGAAATGCGAGTTAAATGTCATCTCTGGTGGAAATAACACCGGGGGCACTAGAGGAGTAGAGGGAACATGAATAGGAACATTCTAACCCACTGCAGGGTCCTGCACTCTCGGCAGCTATCCTGACACAACTGATAAAAATGCTTGGATTTGCGACTGCATCTCCACCATCTATTTGGACAAAGTCTCATTACTTTGTCGCAGACCTTCAATCATTGCATCGCTCTGCGCACCTAATGACTCGCTCTTTGACTGGGGAGTCGACCTAGTTGTCACATGCTTAGGCATCATTCTAATAAAACAATGAATGTCAATCAAAACCTAGCCCAACTGCTAGCACCAAACAACATAGTCTAGATAAAACATACTTAAGTACTTGCTCAAGCTGCTAACTTGCTCTGGGATTTTCAATTATGATGTCATGCCTAGCTTATGATGATATACTGTCATCCTATTGACTCATGTGCTTAACCCATGAATGCATTAATTTCTTATTCTTTTTGACCCAAAACCATGTGTGTACATGTCATCATGTAAATATTTAGCGTGGCACGTGTGCTGATGCAATGTTATGTCATGCAGATTGTGTTATGCAATGTAAAAAGGTCTTAATGCATGTTATGAGTGGAGTACAAATGAAATATTATGCATCTCATACTACATAATATCGCATGTAACAAAAAAGTAAAACGTGTTAATGGGTACCCATGTGATGGTGGTTATGCACACATACTACATAACCGTCACATGTTGTCACCTATGGTGGATCCATATATAAACACATATTATGCATCTATACTACATAATATACCTTGTATACTTCCTATCATGCTACGAGTGTAGTGTTCATTCTTCATCCAAGATGTACTGATGACATATCGGTGTGTGTATGAAATGACACTTTACAACTAACACTAACTAGAGATGGTTGTTCGACTAATTGTCTAACAATCCATCCCTCTTATACCAACTATCACAACCCGAAGTTTCTCCACATTAAAGGATATATTAGAGTAAGGGGAAAATGCGCATCATGGTGCCACGTCAGCAGGGGATAACTACATACGCTCAGGCAAGACTCCAACTGAACACCTTTGCGAAAGATTTATAAGTTATTTAATGAAAATCCAGTTTAAGTTAAACGATTAGCCGTATCCCTCGGCTCAGTGGCTCATCTAGTCCACTAGAAAAATATAATTATACGTTGCGAAAATACCTTGATTAGATTAATTTAACATCCTACATGAGTATAAACATCCTCGGAGGACAACTCATGATATGCAAAACTCTAGATTTATTATACGTATGGAAAAAGTCTTTACGTTGGCTAGAAAATAGTATTTTAATTTTAGAAAGATGACAAGTATGAAATAATGTAGTTATGCTTGTATAAGTTAAAACATCTAACATACAATGTAGCATAAAGCATTCCCAGAGAGCAAGTAAAAACAACCACAAAATAGGTAAACTAACAGCTCAGCAAAATACTTGGCATCCTAAAAGAAAACCACCAGTGGGCGTCACGTCCTGACATGAACCCACTGGAAAGTATGTATGTTTGTACTAACAAGAAAGTTCAAAACTACCTCACTACAGTGAGGAAAACCTCAGCAATACAGCAGTCCACTAGAAAACTCCCAAACCTAGCTGCTTAGTCGGCTACTGCCCTGAACCTGAAACATTCAAAATAAGAACACCTCACAAGAAAATACAAGTGGCAAAGAAGCATTAAGATATAATCAAGTGAATAACAAAAATGGGTTACCAATCCCTACTAAAAGAAAGGCTGACAACCTCAGCTAATGTAATCAACAAAAGAGACAAGTAAGAAAGTACTCATCAGCAAAATGAGAAATGTTGCACCAAGTGCGAGAAATTACCAAGCTTTACTTAAACCTGCAGAAGCAAATGGTCAACATGTGCCAAAATAATAGAAGGAAAGGAACTAAATAGTCCTAAATATGTGAATTATTAACACTGGTAAAAACCACGGATCTGTGTTGGCGACCAAAACGTCCAAAACCGAACCACTTGACCCAAATGTCTCAAAGGCACAATGGTGGTAGCCACAGGTTCCAACACACCTAAAACACCCTCTAAACAGAGACCCAAATGTCTCAAAGGCGACACGATGGAGGCCACAGGGTCTAACACACGTAAAACAGCTTGTAAACAGAGACCCAAATCAAAACTACCACATGCAATGATTCACGATACGACGTCCAATTGGCGGTCCTTTATCCACTACCAATCTAACCATAAATGTAATGACTCCATCCATTCATATAGCATATAATAGAAGGTCCGGCCGGGGCCCCACACCATATGCCACGAAACAGGCTGTGAGGTTACAAGTTAATACCAATTCATAATCGCATCCTAACACAGAGCATTCTAGCGGAAGCTTTTAACAATAATACTGAACTCAAACCAGGAATGTCCACTAATATAAACAACCACATTTGTATAGGAATGTACAACAAATACATTAACGTTTGGCCTTAAGTCCTTTGGTGCGGGTTAAAACTCCAAAAATTATTAGGTGCACGCGGCGCCCCGTGCGGTTTATTTAAGAAAAACGGATTTGGTTTTATTTAGAAAATGGGGCACGCAGATTTATTATTTGGATATAAAATAGTGAAATCAGGTTTTAATGAAAGGAGGCAAGTGAACCTATCATGTGTAGTACAGGATATTCCGGTGTGGAATATCGAGGTCGTATTGTTCACGGGGTCGGGTTGATTATTTCTACTCTTCCCCGAAGGGGACTATTATTTTACTGTTATTATCTTGTCAGGATATTTTTTAAATATATAAAAAAAGGCATTAAAAAAGCGTTAAAAATGGAGCCGATGAAGAGCTTAGCGCAACCGCATCGAATAAAATTAGAACTAAAATAAACTTTTAATAAAAAGAGATCCTAAGTTTCAAATTAATTAAGGCGGAGACTTGCCCGTGGAGGTTCCACTAAAATGAGCTCACCTGAACGCGAAAACTATTTGACCGAACGTTAGTCCTACGAAGAATTCCTCTTAATACCCGCATTACGATAAGAACCCCACTATTGGGTGGGGAACCCAATCCGGTAGAGTTAGTGCGCCTCCTCTCTCGAGGGTTAGTGCGAACTCTCTTCACCAAGGGGCGATCGGTCTATACGCATGGCCTCTCGGCTAGCTAGCGTATGGACTACGAAAATAGAGCCCACACATCTATTATGCGGTTCTACGCTTCGTAAACTCGAGGCAAACCTTAAGTAATTTTAATTAATTAGAAAAATAGGACCTTTAAATATTTAAAGCTATTTTATCTGTCTCAATGCTCTTCGATATTGAGGGCTAAGAGTGGTTAGCCATTCATCGGAATGGGGACGGCTTGCGATGAAAGCGAGAAAATAAAGCAGAAAATGAAAGCGATAAAAGAAAGCAATAAAAGGAAAGCAGTAAAGGAAAGCGGTAAATTGCAAGTCTCACTCAAACGAGTGAGACTGAAATGAAAGCAGAAAATAACAAGTCCCGACTCAAATGAGTGGGTGAGACAAAATAAAGCGAGTCCTACTCAAACGAGTAGAAGAAAATAAATGCACCCGCGCACGCACTCTATTGAAATGAAAACTCACGCACACACTCTACTGAAATGAAAACGCACGCACACTACAAAATATAAATACTCACACACACAAATCCTACTCAAATGAGTAGGTGGAAAATAAAGGCACGTCATTTAACTCTTAACGAGTAGCCGGAAATAAATGCAAACATGCACTCACTCTACCGAATGTAAATACTCACACACACAAATTCTACTCAAATGAGTAGGTGAAAAATAAAGACACATCATTTAACTCTTAACGAGTAGGCAGAAATAAATGCAAACACGCACTCACTCTACATGAATGAAATAAAGCTATGAAAATTAACTCATACACGCACGCACACGAGCGAAAAAATAAGAAAAGCTAAGTTATCAAAAAATTAAAACAACTGCATTTTTACCTCTAGAATGCGGTAGAAATGCATAAAAAGTGAAAAAAAAATTAACGGAGCAAAAGTTTTGTGCAAATAAACGCAAAATGGAAGTGCTCGGAAAATTAAAACAAATACGTATTCATTCCTATAACTCTGTAAAAGTGCTAAAAGGGTGAAAATAAAGAAAAATGAACGTAAAGTTTTACGAACTAAAAATGAAAATCTAAGTTAGTGAAAAATAAAAATCACTTTGAAAGTGCTTTTAAGGACTTATAGGAATGACGAAAAAGCGATAAAATCCTAAATCTAACAAAGTTAAGTGAAAATAACAAAACATAAAAATATGAAAACTATTCTCGTGCACACACACACACACACATTTTAAAAGATGAGAAAAACAAAGCTAAAGCAAAGAAAAATAAGATTGCATAAGTAGGGTGCTCAGATGAAGTCCAAAACATGTAATGGAAAAAAACTACATTTGCATTAATAATAAAAGGTGATTACAAAGCTAAAATAAAAGAGAGAGAGAGGGAGAAAATCTCATTACATTGCTTGGAAACCCATCTAGGCAGCATCTCCCCATACAAAATGGATCCAAAAAGTGGAACAAGAGTTCATACAGAACAGGGCTATTTATAGAAAAAAATTTTCAAAGAACACGCCCTCTGACACGGGCTTGTCAGGGGGCGTGTTACTACTATTCATGAGCTGATTCAGCGAGGTGACGACTTAGTTGACTTCGGGCTGGATACGTGTCGGTCACGTGGCGGTCACGCCCCAGCTCACGGGCGTGAAGCTAGGCGTGTCGGGGAGGTTGAACTGGGCGCGGGTCGCGTCGAAAAGTCGCCGGCGCGGTCTTGTAGGCCAGGTGGAGGAGCACACGTCCATGTCAAATCTTGACAAGGGCGTGTCGGGTCGGGTCGACGAACATTGAACACGGTTTCGTCGAGCAGGAAGAACACGGGTCTCGGTCAAGACCGTGTCATTTGACACGGGCGTGTGGTCGGGTGTGTCACATGATTTTTCTTCAAAAACGACTGATTCACTGGAATTTGACGGCACATGCCATGGTCACGGGCGTGACCCAAAGTACACGGGTGTGTCTCAGGGAAAATTTGACATTTTTCCTGAAATTTTCAGGAAACAAAAATAAAGTTAAGTTAGAAATATTTACAAAAAAAGAAGCAGTTTATTGAACAAAATCAAGTAAAATGACTTAATTAATGGACATAAAAATACTAATATTTACAACTTATCATCCTTACATTTCCTCTTTACAAGTGTGGATTCCACACATCGGCGCGCAGGCCGGCCACACATGAACACAACACAAAAAGACTTTGCTTAGCCTTCAAGGGCTAGCAGCAGCAGCAGGGACTCAGCCCTTATATTTCCTACTCGGCTCTCTAGCATATGCACAGGGACAGCCCACCAAGCGGGGGCAAAAAAGGCAATGGACAGCATTCAGCTGACCAATTGATAACGACCCTACCCCTTTCCTAGGGCAGTGGTATTCCTTCCCTGCAGGCATAGTAATTCATAGGAAGATATATCACACATTGTGATCTCACGCACAAACAATACATCACAACCGTCAACCACGCGGCCCGACGATCCGTGCACTCAGGGCACATTATTGGTGCACCGGAAAACCAGGGTCAACACCACCGTTCACTGTCCGAAACCCAGCGGCATTGAGCATTTAGTCTTAACGGCTCTCAGGCCTAAGACTCTCATTATGCGCTTCAACTGACCACACTTTCAGGTCTCCAGGTCGGACGGACATAACGCAGGTACGGATCAGCCACTCCTCGTTGCTCAAGTCGCCTTGCCATCACGAATAAAAACGTACTTGAGGCCAAATCTAAGGTGTCGGTCGGTTTCACCTTTCTTATTCGGCATGAAGCCTTTTTAAGAGCTTACAGCTCACAATAGCCATACTGTCCACGAAGGACTGACTTCACAATAACCACAATGTCCACCAAGGACTGGCTTCACAATAGCCACAATGTCCACCAAGGACTGGCTTCACAATCAAAAAGGGGAGTTCATGCTAGCGTCCTTCGCGATTGCTTAGTGGGTTCAGCAGAAACTCTCTTTCTGCACCCAACTCCGCCTAGACCCTGCAGCATCCTGCAGTGCCAGAAAACTAGTCTTGCCATAGCACACAGCACAAGCATTACAAGGGTATTTTCCTAGACTACCACTCCAGTACTTCCTGCTACTGCCCTTCACATGTCTAACCCATCGACTCCACAAACTACACGTTTAACCACAGAGTCTTATCCGGTGTGCAAATGAAACATCCCCAATCTAGACCAACCTGTCCAGATGGGCTTCACACAACATGCCTATTCCATACTACACATTTTCAGATCTATATGCAAGACTATTGGGGATTCCAAGAATCAACCCATACACATGCCAAAAAGAAGGACTTCACATGTCCAAGAAGGAAGATCGTTACCCTTGACGGCCTCTTTGGAGCCATGGAAATCTGGCTAGTTGGAAAGCACAGCAGCATCCATGCCTCTACAAATCTGGCCTCGGATCTCGATTCGGAACTCGGAATCTCCACAGGCGGCCGGATCCCTTTCTCCTCCTCCTTACTCTCCCTTCTCTCTACTCTTTTAGAAACAAGATAGCCAAACTTAAATGATCCTTATCTCTCTCAAATCATGGACTTAATACAGCAGGGAGAAGCTTGGACCATTGTATCCCAAATGAAGGAAACGAATGGCCAAAAATCGCCCTCAAATATCTATTTTTGGGCTGACACGGCCTATGGCACGCCAGTGTCACAGACCGTGTACCTTAAGCGGCACATGAACCGACTTAACCCGAACAGGACATGGCCATGTGACACACCCGTGTCACAGACTGTGTGCCCTGACATGGCTTTGGACACGCCCATGTCCCGCCCGTGTTCACCAGACCTCATTGCCTTGGCCAAATACAGAGAAGGACACGCCCGTGTCACAGGCCGTGTGCCCCACTCGACTCACCTCTCAAGAAGCGTCGAGTGCATTTACTCGAGTGGAGGTCGTCGAACCAGAGGAGGACACGGCCTCGAACACGCTCGTGTCTCAGGTCGTGTTCCAACTCGTCGAGTGCATTTCATCGAGCACTCTACAGGCTGCTTAACCATACAGAGCTGGACACGGCTTGGGACACGCCCGTGTCCCATGCCGTGTTGCCTAGCATTAGCTCAATTTTGGGATTTGGGGTGTTACAACCCTCCCCTCCTTACAAGAAATTTTGTCCTGAAATTTACACACAGTATGGAAACCAGCAGTCAAAATGTTATAACGTCAAAGTGTATGTTACAACAAGATATGTATTGTACAACAGTTAAACAAATAGCTCGGGAAATTTAGCTCGCATGGACTGTTCTCGCCCCCATGTTAGCTCCTCATGGCCACAGTTGTCCCATCGGACCTTGACCATCCCGATTGTCTTGTTTCGCAACTGTTTATCGACACTATCCTCGATCCGAATGGGTCTAACCTTCGTCATTAGCCCATATTCAACCGGTACGCGATCGCTCTCAATTACTTGTGTTGGATCTTTGATGGCTTTCTGAAGCACAGATATGTGGAACACATCATGTAATCCACTAAATTTTGCCAAAAGAGCTAGCCGATAGGCAGCTTCCCCAATTCGCTCCACTTCAAACGGACCAAGATATCTCGGACTTAACTTTTTCAGACGTCGAATCCTGGACACGCCTTTGAAGGGTTTAATCTTCAAATATACCCAATCGCCTACCGCGAACTCCACGTTCTGATGCTTGGCATTATAGTATTTTGCTTGACGATCCTTGACTATCAGTAGCCTCTCCCGAATAGAGCGTATCGTCGAGTTAGCTTCTTCGAATTCTTTACGCTTATATAGTTTGGATTCGCCTGCATCTACCAAAGCTAACAGTGTACTACATTTACGACCATACAAAGCTTCAAACAGTGTCATACCGATGCTCGCTTGGTAGCTATTGTTGTAAGAAAACTCCATCATATAGAGATGATCTTCCCATCTCTTACCAAAATCCAGGGCACACATTAGGAGCATATCCTCCATTGTTCTATTGGTCCTCTCAATTTGGCCATCCGTTTGGGGATGAAAGGTCGTACTGAGCATTAACTTTGTTCCCAACAATTGATGGATTAGCCTCCAATCATTCGATATGAATCGCCCATCACGATCTGTAAGACCCCCCTCCCGGATCCTAAAATACGGCACGAAGGGGGGTCTTATGCCCGAAACAGCCGCCTTGTGGTAGCACTAGCACACGGGCTAACCTGTACCACAAGACGCATATTCCGCCGGCTACCATCAATATCAATATGAACATGCAAACCCAACCATAATATAAGCAAGAAGAAGTCAAATCCACACTAATTCAATAGTCCAAATACATCAAATAAGAGAGAAGCCAAAACATGCTTCCACAAATATCAGAGTACAGCTAGTAATTTCCCAAACGGGCTACATCAAAATCTCACGACACTCACATCCATAAATGACGGTAGTGACGGCACCATCACATCAGGCCATGTCATCCTAGCCTGGCTATCCTGCTGCAAAGTCTGTGGCTGCTCTACCTGCGGGGTGACCTCTTAAAAAGGAAGACGTAGCAACTGTTAGTCGAAAGACTAAGTGGTTTCACATCCGCTCCCCTGGCAACTCCTCGGCACCGGGCGGAGAAAGGAACAAGGGTACAAGTATTATAAGCAGCAAAACATGTACAAACAGGTGATAATAGTGCAATAAGATTAATAGCATTCTAATCTAGCAGCCCTACACAACAATTAGTAAATCAACAAGTATAAGTATTAGTAAATCAACAAGTACAAGTAACTACAGCAGGAAGTAACTTAACTTATAAGAGTGCACATACAAACTTAAAAGTTAAGGATCAGTTTACATAACTAACTCATCGTATAGGAGTGCCCATACAAACTTATACGATGAGGATCTTGTTGTGCAATGTTATGAAGTGTTATGTATGCTATGCAATGACTCACCCATGATCGCACGCATGCAATTGCTATGCCGACATAGACTATAGTTCCCACTATTCGAGCAGGTAGCTAACCTCTCAGGCATCACCCGCATTGGCCAGGCGGTGACAGTAGAGCGGGCATCTCTACTACCAGGCGGGTATCCACACTACTTCACCTAGGCCTCCATACGCCTCAACGCTAAGAACACAACAGCGGAGCCCATGCGTACTATGGCCCAGCGGGAGCCTCAGGTAGATGTGCACCGAGGACCAAGCCCCGAACTGACCTTATGTGACCCGAAAGGAGCCTCGGAAGTAAGCACGAGGACCAAGCCCAACCGTTCACCTGGCACGGAAGGAGCCCTGGGACGTAGACACCGAGGACCAAGACCAACTGCCCAAAGTCTAACTGTCAACTCCCGTCGGTGTGACGATCGGTGAGCCCGTAGACCTGCCACATTATCCTTAACCCAGGATTACGACACCGCGTGTCGACTCACACCACATGCAAATTCCACAACACCGTGGCATGGAATGGGCCTCGGAAGTAAGCACGAGGACACAGCCCCACCATACATTCGACACGGATGGAGCCCCGGGACGTGAACACTGAGGAACAAACCAAACCATCCATCTATACCTCATTTCAACATTAACTCAACTAGTGACGGCCAACACCGCACTTACATCCCTCCACAATACTACCCGTAGGGAGACTACGCTCTAAGTATTGGACTGCTACATTTCATTCGAACCATCATACATACTCATGGCCATGGCTTTTCCTTCTATTTGTCATTCCAAATGATTTCAACATATTACAAATATGATGCGCCTAAATAATAATCTGTCAATTTGTATCTAGTCATTTCGTTCATCATATTATAAACATGGTGCGCATATATAATAATCTATCAATTTTTAGCAAGTCATATCGTGCCATAAAACTTGCTTCACAATTCAGTTTTATGAAATCTAATTAACAAGATTCATCATTCATAGCACTACGGTAGTTAGCATAAAATAGTTCATCAAAAATCTTGAGTTAATTTGCAACATCGATTCCACCGAATTCAAATCCATATTATATAAACCCCCGAATTTAAGTGTAGAATAAATCTGGATAGCAACTTTGACCGGGGATTCCCGAAGCTACAAGAATCCGGTGAAGACGTGTAACCCCTCGATGGAAAGGTATTTCCATGAGCTACAACTTTTATGTTCAGACTACAACCCAGATTCAATGGTATCGTACTTGAAATCAGCATTGAATTCCACTTCGTACAGAACACAATTTCTGCATGCAGGATTTATCGGACGTCATATTTGTCCAGACTTTCCTGTGGCTACACACTTCGCATGAAGGCGTGCAACCACTCGTTGGAAAGGTATTTTCAAGGGCTTCAACTTTCATGTTTAGTTGAAAGCCCAGATCTGGAAATATCACATCTGAAAATGGCCAAGAATATTGTTGCACGCAGAACATAGATTCTGCACGCATCTTAAAGAGGAATGAACGACATCGATTCATCTTCCTCCTCAAGTCGGTCTTCCAAAATCACACCAGAAATTCCTCCACCCTTATTCACCCTCGTGAGGCCTTTAATCTTCATGAAACCATCCCCCATCTTCTCATAGAAGGTTGGAGGGGTTGAAGACACCACTAACTAAGAGCACAAGCTCTAGATCGTCCTCATCCTAGAGAAATCACCATCTCACAAGTCTAGACTCTTTTGAGTCGACATCTCGCGTAGATAACTACAGATCTAGCACCAAGGGAGATGGGAGGAAGCTCACCTCATTTCCAACGTTTCCACTATTTCCGGCCATAGATCGTGTAACTCTTCTCGGCGGCATCTTCTTTTTCACGGCGGCGGCGGTTCTCCTCCTCTTGGACTTGCTCCAGCAGTTTTCCCTCTCTACAGAAATTTCTCTCAGGAAAAGTGGCTGGAATGAGGAGTGAAAACAGCTAGGGTTTTCTCTTCCCCTTATATATGAAAAGTGACACGGGTAGGGACACGCCCGTGTCCTGCTTGCGCGAAGCGTTACAACGATTTTCTGTGTCGGTTCATTATTCGACACGGGTAGGGACACGCCCATGTCCCAATCCGTGCCCACATGACACAGCCGTGTTCCCTGGCCATGTCCTCCTCTGGATACACCTCAACTTAACTCTACACAACGACACAGGGGTAGGGACACGCCCGTGTCTCTACCCATGTCATACTTATCTCACACACTCACACACACGGGTAGGCCTGTGTCTTGCATCATGGTGTCGACACCAGAGTGTCAACACCTTAACATCTGGGTGTCGACACACTGTGTTGACACCTGGTTCCATTGTGTCGACACATCATGTGTCGACACACGGTGTCGACACCTCGACCCCAGGGTGTCGACACACTATGTCGACACCTGGTTCCAGTGTGTCGACACAGCGAGTGTCGACACACGGTGTCGACACTAGTGTGTCGACACCTCAACCCCATGGTGTCGACACACTATGTCGACACCTGGATCCAGTGTGTCGACACAGCGAGTGTCGACACACGATGTCGACACCAGTGTGTTGACACATCAACCTGGGTGTCGACGCACTGTGTCGACACCTTGACCCAGTCCGTCAACACCTCGACACCAAAGTGTTGACCAATGACTCGGGTGACAAAAATCCTATTCACATGTGCTTCCCAGTTATTAGCACTCCCCCGAACCCAAGTCAGCCCTCCTAACTCAAAAACACATACGAGGGGACTAGTGCGAGTCGGGACGTTACAAATCCTATAAACAAAATAAAAGATTTCGTCCCCGAAATCAGGCTTAGGCTATGGGGAGAAAAGCATAACAAAAAATACAATATGCTTTTAAATAAAAATACCTTGAGAAAACAACTCCGGATAGTGTTTTTGCATCAAATTCATTGGCTCCCATGTGTATTCCTCCTTCCCATGATTAGACCATAGCACCTTCACCAAGGGAACACTTTTGCGACATAACTTTCTTGTCTCGCTATCCACGATCCGCACCGGCTCTGGTCGCACAGACCTATCAGATGCCACAGCACCATTGGTTGTGGGGATGTATTGATCGGGCTACAACAATGCCTTCCGAAGCGACGACACATGGAACACGTCGTGGAGGTTCTCTAGCTCAGACGGTAACTCCAACCGATAGGCCAATGGGCCAATCCTTTCCAATATAGTATAAGGCCCAACATACCTTGGGCTGAGCTTTTTCACACCACGTACACGTGACACTCCATGTATCGGTCAAATTTTCAGGAACACCTTATCGCCCACTTTAAATTCCACCATCTGGTGCCTTGTATTATAATACTTCTCATGCTGACTTTGAGCTTCCAACATGCGATCCCGAATCAGTCTAACCGCCGCATCGGTATCCTCAATATATTCAACACCCAAAGCCTTCGGGTCTTCATCTTGCACCCAAGACAAGGAGGTTCTACACCTCCTTCCATAAAGAGCTTCATGAGGATCCATGTCGATACTAGCCTAATGGCTGTTGTTGTAGGAGAATTCTACCAATTGTAAGAATCTTTCCCACGGCTCTCCTCTATCCAACACACATAATCTCAACAAATCTTCCAACGTCCGGATGGTCCTTTTAGATTGTCCGTCCGTCTGAGGATGAAACGTGGTGTTGAAGGTAAGGCGTGAGCCCAAATACACCTGTACCGCCTTCCACTCCCTTGAGGTGAAATGACCATCCTGGTCCGAAATGATTGTCTTAGGCACGCCATGATAGCGTACGAATCCATATGAGCTTCTTTCTTCATTGAGATAAACCGGGCTACTTTCGTCAGGCGATCAACTATCACCCACACTGAATCATTTCCTGAGCGTGAGCGAGGTAATCCATGTACAAAGTCCATGGAGATATCCTCAAACTTCCACTCGGGGATGTGCAATGATTGTAGCAAACCACCAGGACTCTTGCATTCCGCCTTCACCATTTGACAAGCTTCGCAATGTGTAATAAAATATCGGACATCCTTTTTCATTCCCGGACAACACATGGTCTTCCGTAAGCCGGCGTACATCTTAGCAATGCCCGAGTGCACTGAATATTGAGAGCAATAAGCCTCTCTCAAGATATCCTCCCGGATTTTACTGCCCTTGGGAATGTAGAGCCGGCCACGAAAATAAACGAGGCCGTCTTTTAGCGTATACTCATCCGTAGTCCCATCTTCGATTGACTTGATTGCTGGGGCCAGAGCCGCATCCATTTCTTGCTCCACTCTGATTCGGTCCCGGATATCACAAACTATGCTCATGCTTGCCAAGTACTCCGTATACTCTGTCGAAGGAGCCTTAAATATCAATGTAATATTCATCTCCTCAATCATCCGAACCAACTCCATACTCATCAACCGAGACTCTGGACTAGAACCTGGTACCTTTCTACTCAATGCATCGGCCACCGAGTTTGCCTTTCCGGGGTGGTAGTTCATGGTGAACTCATAGTCGCATAAAAATTCTAACCACCGCCGTTGTCTCAAGTTCAACTCCTTCTGAGTATGAACATATTTCAAGTTTTTGTGATCTGAAAAGATCTCGCAGTGGACGCCGTATAGATAATGCCTCCAAACCTTCAAGGCGAACACCACTGCTCCCAATTCCAAATCATGAACCAGGTAATTGATTTCATGCTTCTTCAACTGTCTTGAAGCATAGGTAATCACATGTCTGTGCTGCATCAACACCGCTCCCATCCCTTGATATGATGCGTCAGTGTAGACTTGAAATCCTTCCTTCCCAGACGGTAGTGCAAGGATGGGGGAGGAGGTAAGTCTATCCTTCAGCTCCTGGAACGCCGCGTCACATTGGGGTGTCCAATCAAATGACACACCTTTCTTCGTCAATGAAGTAAGAGGAAGAGCAATCTTTGAAAATCCTTTTACGAACTTGCGGTAGTACCCGAAAAGTCCAAAGAATCTCCTCACATCGGCCGCCGACTTCAAAGGCGACCACTCCTTCACGGCACGCACCTTGGCCGGATCCACGGCTAGTCCTGCTCCGCTGATCACATGGCCCAAGAAAGCAACCTCTTTAAGCCAGAATTCGCACTTGCTGAACTTGGCGAACAAGGCGTGCTCTTTTAATTTCTTCAATACCAAGGTCAAGTGCTCAACATTCTCCTCCTCCGTCTTTGAGTAGACCAATATGTCGTCAATGAAGATAATGACGAAGACATCCAAATAAGGTTCAAACACCTCGTTCATCAGGCTCATGAAGGCCGAAGGGGCATTTGTGAGCCCAAACGACATTACAGTGAACTCATACAGTCCATTTCTTGAACTAAAGGCCGTTTTCTGGATGTTACCTTCTTGTATTCTCAACTGATAATACCCTAAGCGCAGGTCCAGCTTAGAAAACCAATGCGCTCCCACAAGTTGGTCGAACAACTCGTCGATCCAAGGTAGCAGATAAGTGTTCCGCACCGTCAGCCGATTGAGTTCCCGATAGTCTATGCACAAATGCAGGGTCCCATCCTTCTTCTTCACGAACAATACAGGGGCTCCCTAGGGAGACGAACTGGCGCGAATGAACCCTGACTCCACCAGTTATTGTAGTTGAACTATAAACTCCGCGAGTTCATTCGGGGCCATTCGGTAAGGGGCCTTGGATAACGGCTTGGCACCTGGTACTAGATTAATCTAGAAATCAACCTCTCTATGCGGGGGTAATCCTGACAGTTTCTTAGGGAATACCTCGGGGAAATCCCGCACTACCCGTACGTCTTTCATATCCAGCGCCTTCTCCTTCAACTCGAACCAGATCATGAATACTTCATCCCCCTTCATATGGGCTTTTACTATCTGAACTGAATATAGCAACATGCGAGGTGCGAAGCTAATACCTTGGAAGATGACGTCGGAGTCTCCATGTCTCAAGTAGATTCGTTTCTTCGCACAATCAATCCTTGTAAAGTGTTAGTCCAACCACGCCATGGTCAAAATGATGTCAAACTCCGTCATTCTCAAGACCGTGGCAGGTGTATCAAATGCCTTTCCTTCGATAAATATCTCGAACTCGCACTTAGCGGTTGCAATCATCTCTGAGCCGTCTGGTAGGCGCACTCGTCGGGCTATACCAGTAAAGTATTGTACGCCCTCCATGTCCTTAATGAAATCCTCAGACACAAAGGACTGTGAGGCACCGGCATCGAACAGCGCATAGGCCGTCTTCCCGCCAACTATCACGGTGCCTAAGTACCAATAACCAAAACTTGTTGCTAGGTGTCTAGTATGTCTCAAGAAACTTTAGGTTTAAGAAAAGAAAAACGTGATAATTATTTAAATCATACCTGCAATCACATCTTAGGGATTTCGTTCTTGCGCCATGTCCAGCGCGTACACTTGATCCCGAGTAGGGCCGGGGTTTCCTCCTCACGGTCCTCTTCCTCGACCACGCATGTAACCCCGCGCCCGCGGAGCTGTCAGAGGGGGAGCAAGAGGGACATTCCCATACAACTACAGGCAGTAGCGTCGTATGTGGCCCGGTTGGTAGCATTCAAAACACACCAGCCCACGACGCCTCTCAGGTTGCTGAAATTACTGAGGCTGAGGCGGTGGAGGCAATGCAGGAAGCTGCGGAACCGGATGCTCCACTCTATAGTTTTGGTGGAGACGCCCTCCACCTCTTTGATGTCCTCTTCCTCCTCTAAAGTCCTGCCTCCTCCTATTGCTTGGACCAGCTTCCATCATGTCCTTCGCATGTCTCTTACCACATCCCAAGTGGTCCGCCTCCAATCTCTTTGCCATATCGATAATATCCGCCAAACTAGCATCTGCTATAAACAAAAGGGCCTGCCTTAGGGGATCTTGCAGCCCTTTGTAGAAACACTTGGCATATCCTCTATCATCCAGGTCATATGAGTCTGCGAACCTTGCGAGATGCTGGAACTCTCGCTGGTATTCTGTAACCGATTTTGATCCCTACTTCAGTAGTAGAAACCTCTGCTCGAGCTCGTATCGAGCCAATGTAGTAATGAAGTGCTCCAAGAAGACACCCGAGAACTCGCTCCAACTTATCTCGATATACACTCGTTCTTGGAACGTGGAGCCCATGAGTGACTTCCACCACCTCTTAGCATGTAGATCCAAGACGGACACCTCAAACGATACAGCCATGTTGGTCGGGCAACAGATCCCCGCCAATAGTGTAACGCCCCGTATTTTTCGTTGAATGATTGCATACGCTTGATGGGCGTTACGTTGGCTTTGACCGTTGTTCGAGCATGGTTTTCCCGCGGGCTTTTGAGTGGCTGTTTTGGTAGCCTAGTTGCACGATTCCCCAGCAAGCCGAAGTCCCATTTGGGGACTCGGTGAGGCCTCTTAGGGAATGCTTGCACTTTTTCGAGCCCGGGTAATGTTGCTCAAAACGGGTTGATTGTACAGAAAACAAAAAAAGGGTAAAAAATCCTTAAGGAAAAAAATGGTGTAGGACGAAACAGAAGCACTTCTCAAAATAGTGGAAAATGGTCATTTTTTTGAGTGACACGGCCTGGGACACGGGCGTGTCCCAGGGCGTGTCCAGCTCAGGATGCGGTTTGGCTTTGTAGTCGTCGAACTTCGTTCGATGAAGTTGTGGGAGGAACACGCCCCCCGACACAGGCGTGCCGGGGCGTGACCCAGGGCATGACCTGGGGCGTGACCTCCTTGACTCGACGAATTTTCTTGCGTCGAGTTAAGCTCGACGAATGGGGTACACGCCCCGTGACACCGGCGTGTCACGGGTCGTGTCCCGCTATGTCGAGTGTCGAGTGTCGAGTGTTGAGTGTCGAGTGTCGAGTGTCGGGTGTCGAAAGAGGGTACACGGCCTGTGACACGGGCGTGTCACAGGGCGTGTCCAGCTTTGTCGAAGTGTCGACACTTTTGGTCGACGAGATGTTGAGACACGGGTTACACGCCCTAGGTCAAGGGCATGACCGACCCATCACGGGCGTGTACCATGCCGTGTACCTTGTGGATAAACTTGAATTTGTCGACATTCTGCGCCGCTTACGGTATACGCCCTGTGACACGGGCGTGTCACAGGGCGTGACAGGGCCTAAAATCGACTTTTCCAGGTTTTTTGTGCTATTCATTTCTCTGATTCTGGATCTAACAGTCCAGCTCTGTTCTGGAGGGAATAAGGCCGAGAAAGAGATTCTTTCTCCTCACTTATCCCTTTCTCCATCTTATTCTTCATTCTTAAAGAGAAAGCAAGGGAGAAAAGCTAAAGCAAGGCAAGGAAAGAGAGGAGCAGCTGTCGCGGTGTCGTCTCGGTTCAGGCAAGCGGTGTTCTTCACCCTTGCCAATCTTGTTTTCTTGTTCTTTGATTGTGCAAGTTTAGCTAGCTTTCCTCTTTCAATTTTCCTAGCCTGTTCTTCTTGTTTTGTGTTGTACCTCACTTTTGTCTAAATATATTAGCCTTGTTACTCTTATTTTTGTTTAGTACTCACAAACATGAATCCTCTTATTCCTTCAAGTCTTACATGCTTACCGCCTAATTATTGAATTTCCCTATGCTCAAGTAATTCTTATGCTAATTTGATTCATGTAGATTTTCTTGTTCATGTGATTCTTTCTTTTTCATGTCATAATCATGTTAGAATAAGCTTGTTGGTTTGGTTAGCGTTGTCCTTTGTGGAGTAAGTAGAAATCCAAACGCTAGTAAGTTGGACATAACATGGGTAATGTGTGGTCATGAGTGCGGACGATGAAATGAAACGTGTTTAGCTTGGGTTATAGTGAGTTTTGCGAGGCAAATTGTGAACCATGGCAGGAGCATTTGTGTGAGGATTCTATAAGGGGTGGTGTGGTTTCAGCCTTGGTGGCCACCGGGTTTTGTTTTATGGTATAGAGTACAATTTTGGACCCGATTTGGGCTGGCTTTTATTAGTGCGTTCCACTTTAGGGCCGCCACCAAAAGACCCTTGCGAAATCGAACTTAACTGCTGCTTATGTTTCACTAGTATAGTGGTTTTTGTTATAAAAAACTGATGGAATGGACATGTATATTGCCTTTTTGCTCCTGCGAGTTGAGCAGGACTTGATGAGAATTTTACGCACTTGGTGCGTTTTACACTCTGGGTTGACAGTGTTTAACACTTGTTTTCCACCTGTTCTTTTCACTCGTTTACATGAAATTTCTACGGGGTCGGTAAGCTCCTTCGTCATATTTTCTGAACTAAATACTCTATGTTGTCGCTTTGATGATTGCTGAGGTGTTCTTTCTTGAATGCCTCAGGTGCAGGTTGTAGCCGGTTGAGCGGCTAGTGCTTGGGTGCCGAGCTTACTTAGCAAGGTAGTTCTTTGCTTTGTTGTACAAACATACATGTGCCCCAATGGGTTCGTGTCAGCTTGTTGGCGCCCATTGGTGGCTTTCTTTACTTGCTATATATTAATGCTAGACTGCTAATGTGACTCATTTGGATGAGATGATGTCTCCTTGCTCTTGGGAAGGATTTATGCTAGGTTGCATTAGATATTTTCAAGATAAAACCAACCTATTATTCTATATCATGCATACATGTTTTGATACACTAAGACGTATTTTCCAAACAACGTAAAATGAATGATTTCTTATATTATTATAAATTTAGATAGAATGCATATAGGAGATCGTCATAAGTAAATTAAAGTATTTTCTGCCGCGTACAAACACACGTTTTGATCCATAAGGCCGAGGGATACGACCATCAATCTAAAAAGTTTTCTTGCATACAACTGGTGGTTTTCAACTACTAAAGTAGCGTCGAGGGTTTGCCTGAGCGTGTGCAGTTATCCCCTGCACGACGTGGCATCATAACCCGTTTTTCCTCTTGCTCTGATACGGCGTGCTCGTTGAGGAAATGCAGGTTGTGACAAATAGCTCTTGGACAGTGTCAAGCCATTCCTCCGTGCATACGGCCGACTTCATCCTGAGATAGGCGGGAGGGGAGAGAGACCGAAAGGTGCTCAGCCAGTTAGAGCCCGGAGCCTGTTGTTGAACCGGAGGCTGCTGCGCCCTAAAGGCATCAAGGATGGTGGTGAGCGTCTGCCCCAACTCAGATTGTTGAAACTGAGTGGGTATAGAAGGGGCAGGAGTGCCCCCCATTGGCTCAACGTGCACTGGAACCTACACATAAAAAATAAACGTATGGTCAGGCTGGCTAATCTTGCGGTCAAAGTTGGACAACTTAATGTGAATTACATATGGGCACACCACTGCTTCCGCTAAGTCAGTTTGTCCGCAAACTGACTAATCGAACGGGGGTGGGACCATTGTTGAATGAATTCTTTAGTTGAGGATCGTGGCAAACTGATACCATTTGTAAGACCCCCCCTCCCGGATCCCAAAATACGATATGAAGGGGGGGTCTTATGCCCGAAACAGCCGCCTTGCGGTAGCATTAGCACACGGGCTAACCTGTACCACAAGACGCCTATTCCGCCTGCTACAATCAATATCAATATGAACATGTCAGCCCAACCATAATATAAGCAAGAAGAAGTCAAATCCACACTAAGTCAATAGTCCAAATACATCAAATAAGAGATAAGCTAAAACATGCTTCCACAAATATCAGAGTACAACTAGTAATTGCCCAAACGGGCTGCATCAAAATCTCACGACACTCACATCCATAACCGATGGTAGCGATGACACCGTCACATCAGCACCTGTCATCCTGGCCTGGCTGTCCTACTGCAAAGTCTGCGTCTGCTCTACCTGCGGGGTGACCTCCTAAAAAGGAAGACGTAACAACCGTTAGTCGAAAGACTAAGTGGCTTCACATCCGCTCCCCCGGCGACTCCTCGGCCCGGGGTGGAGAAAGAAACAAGGGTACAAGTATTATAAGCAATAAAACATGTACAAACAGGTGGTAATAGTGCAATAAGATTAATAGCATTATAATCTAGCAGCCCTACACAACAATTAGTAAATCAACAAGTACAAGTATTAGTAAATCAACAAGTACAAGTAACTACAGTAGGAAGTAACTTAACTTATAAGAGTGCCCATACAAACTTATAAGTTAAGGATCGGTTTACATAAGTAACTCATCGTATAGGAGTGCCCATACAAACTTATACGATGAGGATCTTGTTGTGCAATGTTATGAAATATTATGTATGATATGCAATGACTCACCCATGATCACACACATGCAATTGCTATGCCGACATAGACTATAGTTCCCACTATTAGAGCAGGTAGCTAACCTCTCAGGCATCAGCCACCGTGGCCAGACGGTGATAGTAGAGCGGGCATCTCTACTACTAGGCGGGTATCCACACTACTTCACCTAGGCCTCCGTACGCCTCAATGCTAAGAACACAATAGCGTATCCCATGCGTACTATGGCCCAGCGGGAGCCTCGGGTAGATGTACACCGAGGTCCAAGCCCCGAACTGACCTTGTGTGACCCGGAAGGAGCCTCAGAAGTAAGAACGAGGACAAAGCCCAACCGTTCACCTGGCACAGAAGGAGCCTCGGGATGTAGACACCGAGGACCAAGCCCAACCGCCCAAAGTCTAACTGTCAATTCCCGTCGGTGTGATGATCGTCGAGCCCGTAGACCTGCCATACTATCCTTAACCTAGGATTATGACATCGCGTGCCGACTCACACCACATGCAAATTCCACAATACCGTGGCATGGAAGGGGCCTCGGAAGTAAGCACGAGGACACAACCCCACCATCTACTCGGCACGGAAGGAGCCCCGGGACGTGAACACCGAGGACCAAACCCAACCGTCCATCTATACCTCATTTCAACATTAACTCAACTAGTGACGGCCAACGCCGCATTTACATCCCTCCACAATACTACACGTAGGGAGACTACGCTCTAAGTATTGGACTGCTATATTTCATTCTAACCATCATACATACTCATGGTTATGGCTTATCCTTCTATTTGTCATTCCAAATGATTTCAATATATTACAAACATGATGTGCCTAAATAATAATCTGTCAATTTGTATCTAGTCATTTCATTCATCATATTATAAACATGGTGCACATATATAATAATCTATCAATTTTTAGCAAGTCATATCGTGCCATAAAGCTTTCTTCACAATTCAGTTTTATGAAATATAATTAACAAGATTCATCATTCATAGCACTACGGTGGTTAGCATAAAATAGTTCATCAAAAATCTCGAGTTAATTTGCAACATAGATTCCACCGAATTCAAATTCATATTATATAAACCCAAGAATTTAAGTGCAAAATAAATCTGGACAACAACTTCGATCGGATATTCCTAAATCTACATGAATACGGCGAAGGTGTATAACCCCTCGATGGAAAGGTCTTTCCATGAGCTACAACTTTTATGTTCAGACCACAACCCAGATTCAAAGGTATCATACTTGAAATCAGCCTTGAAGTCTGCTGCGTACAGAACACAATTTCTGCGGCCATTGTGGAGTGCATCACTTTTCCACGTTATGGTCTTCTCATCAATGGAGCGAAAACTGACTGGATCAACGCCTCCTGCGGTCTCAGGCAAGGTTGCCCTCTTTCTCCGTATCTTTTCATCTTATGTTCCGAAGTCCTCTCTATTCTCATCAAGCAAAGCCACCATCCCGGTCTGTGAATTAAGGTCAGTCCTTCAGCCCACAGTATTTCACACTTATTATTTGTTGACGATACTCTTTTATTTGGCTCGGCGACATCCGGGACCGCCAAGGAACTTTCGGCCATCCTCTTACGTTATTGCTCCATGTCGGGGGAGGCAATAAACGCAAATAAATCCAATATGTTATTTGGCCCGAAGGTCCCTTTGTGCTCCAGAAATAGCATCCTTGCTGAATTGGGACATAAAAGGGTCAATTGCCTTAAATACTTGGGCATCAAGCTGCGTCCTGGAAGAACTCGCACAAGTGACTTTGATGGAATCCTAGAGCTGATGTCTCGTAAAATCAGAAGTTGGGGGGCTCGCCATCTCTCTCTGGCCGGCCGAACAGCCCTAATAAAAAGCTCGTTGGTGACAATACCGCTTCATGTCCCTGCTAACTCGCCGATGCCGGCTTCAATTCTGTCCAAGATAAACAGCCTGCTCAAAAACTTCCTATGGTCCGGCACTGAAAGCAGGCGAACCATCCACTATGCTCGCTGGGAGGACATCTGCACACCCAAAGAGATGGGTGGACTTGGAATAAAAAACATGGCAACCTGGAGGCAAGTCTGTATGGGAAAAAATGCGGCTCGTTTTTTAAGAAAGGAAGATTCACTCTTAGCTCGCACTTTTGGAAGCAAATATAGTGAGTTGGATTTATTTGAGCGGAAAAGATCGCACTCAAAAATCTGGAAAACAATATGCTTTGGATCCCAAATAATGGCAAAACATTCTATCTGGTTGATTGGCTCGGGGCTCTCCGTCTCAGCGCTGAACGATGCCTGGTTGGGCCCTCTTCCCATTGGCCCACTTTTGTTGACATCTACTCCCTACCTGATCAAGTCGAGGGCCTCCTAAATAATGCCGGCCAACGGGATGATTCCTGGCTCTATATTTTTGGAGCAGAGCTTATCAACACCATCAAAAATCTGCCTCGAATGAATGCAAGTGATGCTGACCGGCTGGTTTGGGACCAGACTGAAAAGAGAATATGATAGCTGCTACAATCTACAATGTCGAATGCCAACCATCAGCTCTATTGAGCAGCAGTTGCTGGGAAATCAAATCCCAGCCCCGCATGTTAACGTATATTTGGCGTGCTACCAATGATCTCCTTCCCACCTATGCATGGCGGTGCTATCACCGCCTACGTAACGACGCTTTGTGCCCATGGGGCTGCGGAGTCGATGAAACAACTGAACACATGCTGGGCAGCTGCAACTTCTTCGCAAAATTCAAATTGGAAGGGTCTCGACTCAACATACCAGCCAACATTTTGGACAGGAATATAATGGAGTTCTTTGACAGTGAATTGCTAACGGAAAATGAGCCAGAAATCGCCATCTTTCTCTCCTCTATTTTGTATTATACATGGAAAGCTAGAAACTGTTACATTCACGGGGAGCCATATATGCAACCATCCACAATCCTGATTAATGCTCTGCATGATACATCGCGCGGACACTGGTCGTCTCCTTGTAACCCACAATCTACTTGGACGCCCCCGCCCGTCGGATGGATCAAAATTAATTTTGATGGATCGGTCATGGAGAACAATGCCGCCGGTTTGGGCTGTGCCATCCGCGATCACAATGGTTGTCGTTTGGCTGCCATAGGGAATGGACAAAGAAGCTGATCGGTGTGTATGACTGAATTTCGGGCTGCACAGGCTACACTTCATCTTGCTTCCCAACTTGACGTCGAATACATTGGAGCAATCCTGGAGGGGGACTCTTCTGACGTTTGTTCAAGGCTAAATAGAATTCTTGCTGGAGAGTATATTGAGGATGGTGAAGCATCCATAGCCCGCCTCCTCCCGACCTTCCCGAAGCTAATTATCTCCCGTATATGTCATAAAGCAAACTCTGTGGCAGACCACCTAGCAAAGAATACTTGTCTCTTAGATTTTGAGTGGACTAGGGTATGCCCCTATCCTAATTTTGGCGCAGCTTTTGGCGCATGATGCTCGTTTTCTATAATTGCCTTTATTTTACTGCTTAATATATATTAGGCTAATGCCACCTTCAAGAACACAATTTCTTCATGCAGGATTTATCAGATGTCATATTCGTCCAGACTTTCCCGTGACTACAGACTTTGCATGAAGGCATGCGACCACTCGTTGGAAAGGTATTTTCAAGGGCTTCAACTTTCATGTTTAGTCAAAATCCCAGATCGGGACTTATCGCATCTGAAAATGGCCAAGAAGATTACTGCGTGCAGAACATGGATTCTGCACGCATCTTAAAGAGGAATGAACGACATCGGTTCGTCTTCCTCCTCAAGTCGGTCTTCCAAAATCACACCAGAAATTCCTCCACCCTTATTCACCCCCGTGAGGCCTTTAATCTTCATGAAACCATCCCCCATCTTCTCATAGAAGGTTGGAGGGGTTGAAGATACCACTAACCAAGAGCACAAGCCCTAGATCGACCTCATCCTAGAGAAATCACCATCTCACAAGTCTAGACACTTTTGAGTCGACATCTTTCCTAGATAACTACAGATCTAGCACCAAGGGAGAGGGGAGGAAGCTCACCTCATTTCCGGCATTTCCACTATTTCTGGCCATAGATCGTGTAACTCTTCTCGGCGGCATCTTCTTTTTCACGGCTGTAACGCCCCTAGCCGATCCAACGTGACAGCGTCACGGCTCCGCTCTAGGCGACGCTACCGGGCTGCAGCCCAAGCACCCCAACCCCTCTCCATCCAAAGGCGGTTTGTTGGTGGCCACAACCTCCCTTTCATGAGGTAAACTCGATAGTCAAGCCCGCACTACGGGGACTTCCCAGGAGGTCACCCATCCCAGTACTACTCCAGCCCGAGCACGCTTAACTATGGAGTTCTTTCAACTCTCATCACCAATTGAGCTATTAATATTATATTAATTATATATTAATTATATAAGTTAAAGAAGAAAAACCCCCTCTTCTTCCTCTGATTGGCAGCAGCCCCCCCCCCGGTGCGATATATTAGGCGAGTGCGGAACCCTCGTTCGCGAATTTTCCGGCGGCCGCCACCGCCGATCCGGTGGATGGAATTTCGATCCGATCGCGGCGTTGGAAAGCTCTCGGCGAGAGCTTCGAGATCGCGGTAAGCTTTTCCCGTTTCGGTGACCGTTTCGCCTTTGATTTTTTTCAGCCCTAACCTCGGTTGTCCGTTTTTTCATAGATCGCGTCTCCGCGTGCCCCCTTTTGGATGGATCTACGTGGTGGAGTATTTTGGGTGACGTTTTCAAGATCGATTTGAGGCAAGTGGATTTCTCCCCTCTTGTGTGCCTCCATGGGTTGTATTTTGCTTTATTAATTCTCCTTGTCGTAGAATACCGGAGTAATATAGGTGAAACTAGAAATATTTCTAGGTTAGGGCGTGTAGTCGGCCTAAACTAGGAAGTATCGGAAGTTATTTTTTTTAGTTGAATTCGGCGGGTAGGGGGAAATAATTCGGCGGGTAGGGGGAAATAATTCGGTGGGTAGGGGGAAATAATTCGGTGGGTTTTGGTTGTAGAACTTGGTAGTTTCTAAGTGGTGTTGTCGGCTAGTTTTGGCGCCGAATCGTGGATCCTTAGCATGTGGTAGCTGGGTTTCTGAAGGAGTATGGTACCGGGGGAGTTCGAGCCGTGGCCACCACCATTCCCTCCTTTGGACATTTTGGGTTCCTGTAAGAGGTTGGAACTCTATGTGTGTGGACCCTGTGGCGGCCCCTTTAGTACTCTTGAGACACCTGGACCTGGTTGTTCGGTTGTGACTGGTCTTAGTCTCCGACACAGGTTTGGGATTTGTGCCAGTGCTAACGATTTACAAGTTTAGGACTGTTAGTTCCTTTCATACTGTTCTTTTGATGCATATTGGTTCCCTTTTTGTCTCTGCAGGCTTGAGCGGAGTTTGGTACGTTTTAGTACTTGATGCATTTCTCTCACTTTACTGATTGTTTTACTTACATTTTGTCCCTTTTTGGATTCTTTAGCTGAGATTTTCAGCATTTCTCTTGCAGGGTTGGTAACCCTTTTTCTTTCTGCTCTTTTCATTCGATTATTATCTGATGTTTCTTTGCCTCCTGTTTTATTATTTCTTGCTGAGGTGTTCTTCTTTTGAATGCCTCAGGTTCAGGTCTGTAGCCGGCTGTACGGCTAGCTTCAGGAGTTCCCTTGTGGACTGCGTTGTGGCAGTGTTTTCCTCACTTGTTGAGGTAGTTCTTTAGCTTTGTAGTAGTACATACATACATGCTCGCCAGCGAGTTCGTGTCAGGTTGTTGACGCTCGTTGGTGATTTTCCTTTGTGATACTAAGTCTTTGCTTAGCTGCTAGTTTACCTGTTTTGTGGTAGTTTCACTTGCTCTCTGGGAATGTTTTATGCCAGGTTGCTAGTTACTTTAAAACCTATAAAAAAAGAACTACTATATGTATTGCATGATCAGCATGTTTTATAAAAGCTCAATCATTATTTTCCAAATGCGTAAAAAGATTGTTTTCTTTATAAATATTATAAATTGAAATCTAGGGTCTTGCATAGTGTAAGTTGTCCTCTTAGGACACTTATGCGCTCTTTTAGGATGTTAGCCTAAATGAAGTATTTTTCCGCTACGTATAAAAATAGTTTTCAAACCGTGGACTATCTGATCCACTGAGCCGAGGGATACGGCCAATAAATTAAAAAATCAGTTTTCTATTCATTTTAACTTATGATTTGAAGGATTAGAGTGTTGCCTGAGCGTCAGCAGTTATCCCCTGCTTGACGTGGCATCACAGCTCGTAGTTATCTCGTGCTCTGATTTATTTTTTAATGAGAAAAATGCGGGTTGTGACAACGGCGGCGGCGGTTCTCCTCCTCTTGGACTTGCTCCAGCAGTTTTCCCTCTCTACAGAAATTTCTCTCAGGAAAAGCAGCTGGAATGAGGAGTGAAAACGGCTAGGGTGAACACAGTGCATCAACACCTTGACACCAAAGTGTTGACCAATGACTCGGGTGATACAAATCTTATTCACATATGCTGCCAAGTTATCAGCACTCGCTCGAACCCAAGTTAGCCCTCCTGACTCAAAAACACGTATGAGGGGCCTAGTGCGATACGGCACGTTACACGATCACTCACGATGCTACGGGGAACACCGTGCAAGCGTACAATCTGCTCCACATAGAGTTTTGCCAAACTTTCCACTGAATCGTCCCGCTTGTTCGGAAGAAAGTGAGCCACTTTAGTGAACCGGTCTACAATCACCCAGATTGAATCATTCTCGCGTTGAGACCTCGGCAACCCGTGCACTAAATCCATTGAAATATCATCAAACTTCCATTTCGGAATAGGTAACGACTTCAAAAAACCTCCGGGCTTCTGGCATTCCACTTTCACCAAAGCACAAGTTTGACATTTAGCCACATAATGAGGTATGTCTTTCTTTAGTCCTGGCTACCAGAACAATTTTTTCATGTCCTTGAACATCTTTGTGCTCCCAAGGTGAATTGAGTATTTTGTAAAGTGAGGTTCATACATCAATTCTTCTCTCAACTTACCCATACTCGGGACGCACAAACGACCCTCTTTCAGTAAAAGACCATCATCCCAGGAGAATTGGCCATCTATCCCATCCTTTGCATAACGTTGGAGACTTTCATCTAGCTCCGTTTCTCGTCAAACCCTGTCCGCAAGGTCATATTGTACCTCTGTCCAGTTTAATCATGCATCGGCTGTGGAATTCTTGTCAACACAAGAAATCTCTAACGCTTCCAACTCCTGGATCAGACGCTCATCATGCATCTGCAATCAATTTACCCTTGACGGAGTCCTATGACTCAAGGCATCAGCGACCACGTTTCCCTTCTAGGGAGTATAATGAATATCAAAGGTGTAGTCCCCAAGGAACTCCATCCACCTTCGTTATTGCATATTAAGATCCTTCTGATCCAATAAGTACTTTAAGCTCTTATGGTCCATAAAGATATCCACGTTTACGCCATATAGATAATGCCGCCACAATTAAAGTGCAAAGATCACCGCCCCCAACTCCAAGTCATGGACGGGATAATTTTTCTCATGCATTTTCAACTGGCGTGAGCCATAAGCAATCACATTTCCAAACTGCAGAAGAACGCAGCCTAAGCTGCTCCCTGATGCATCACTATAGATCTCATAGCCGTCTGTACCACATGGCGATGCTAAAACAGACAACGTGGTCAAACGACTCTTTAGCTCTTCAAAACCTCACACGCACTCTGGCTTCCAAATGAACTTCTGATATTTCCGCGTTAATGTGGTAAGAGGAAAAGCAATCCATGGGAAGTTTTCAACAAAACATCTGTAGTAGCCTGCCAGTCCAAGGAAACTCCTGACCTCAGCCACCGAATACAACACCGGCCACTCCTGTATGGCTTTTATCTTTGACGGATCCACTGCTATGCCCTCTCCACTTACCACATGGCCAAGAAAAGCCACCGACGACAACCAAAACTCACAATTTGAGAACTTGGCATAGAGCTTATTCCTCTGCAAGGTATGCAACACCAATCGCAAATGGTTTTCAAGATCAGCTTCAGATTGAGAGTACACAAGATATCATCAATGAATACAATCACAAACAGGTCCAAGTACTCTCGGAACGTTCAGTGCATTAGGTCTATGAACACCGATGGCGCATTACATAGCCCAAACAACATTACAGTGAACTCATAATGACCATATCGTGTTCCAAATGCTGTTTTGGGAATGTCACCTTCCCGAATCCTCAATTGGTAATATCCAGATTTCAAATCCAATTTGGAATAGATGGTTGATCCCACTAGCTGATCGAACAATTACTCTATCCGTGGAATCAGATACTTATTCATCTCTGTCAGCTTATTCAATTCACGATATTCAATACATAACTGCAAACTACTGTCCTTTTTCAGAAAAAGAACAGGTGCGCTCCAAGGTGACATACTTGGGCATATGTACCCCTGTTCTAACAACTCTTGCAATTGGACTTTCAATTCAGCCATTTCCTTGGCGCTACGTGATATGGAGAGCGGGCCATAGATTTTGCACCTAGCACCAACTCAATTGTAAAGTCTATCTCCCACTGGGGTGGTAACCCAGGAATATCCTTAGAAACACATAAACAAACTCCGATACAATCGAAATATCACTCACACTAGCCTTTAGCTCAACATCCTGAATAAGCGTGAAGAATAACTCTGTGGCCTTCCGAACAGCATTGACAACTTGGAGTGCAGACATCAGGGTCCCGCTCACCCCTCGCATACTAGCGAACTTAGTCTCAAGCTCGGTATTCTAGCATAGCGTGATCTCTTTTGAATTGCAATCAATAAAGGCACGCTGCTCCGAGAGCCAGTCCATACCAGAGATCACATCAAATTCTGATATCGGTAGCACAGATGCATTCAAACAGAAATCCTGACTTCTTATTTGAACCTCCACATCGCAAGCCCTATCCGCAAGCATCAAATATTCATTCAGTAATAACACCTTTACACTATCTATCGTCGCATGACTAGGTACTCCAATTCGAGTTACGAAGTCCTTAGACATAAATGAATGTGAAGCACCCATATCAAATCGTGCTCATGCCGGATTATTCCGAATCAGGACAAAACTTGTGGCAAACACATCATACACAAGCTACAAACAAGGTATGCAATAAGAAAATCAATCAATAACTCAAATCATACCTGTGACGACGTCACTTTGCTTTATGGCCTCCTGCTGGACAAGGTTATAGACTTGGGGCTGTGTCTGGGATGCAGAGGACTCCACCACTGCCTTTCCCTTATCAGCATAAGACGCTCTCATCTTCTTTTCTCTCTTTGGCAAACCATCCCAACAGTCACGGGCTATATGTCCCACTTTCCCACATGTATAGAATGTATGAGTCCCTTGCCTCGAAGTTGCCCCGGACACAACTTTTGAAGGAGCTTGCCTAGAAGGCTTAGACCTCTTGCCCCATTTCTTTTGATAGTACGATTTTTCAGGACGAGGTGCTTTGAACTCTGGCTTTGTCACCGCCAAGTCCTTTTTTCCTTGCACATGTTTCATATCCTTCTCCAGCGCACACTCAGTATCGACCAACGCCTGAAACCCTTAGTTCACCGAACTTGAGAGCAGGAATCTAAATGCATCCTGTAACCATTCGTAAAACCTATTGCTTTTTCTTTGTTCATCGGCGAAGATAGAGCCCGCATAACGTCCCAACCTTGTGAACTCATGCAGGTAAGTATCAACACTACTTTCTCCTTATGTTAGCCATTGTAACTCATTTTCCATGGCAATGCGTTGTGTCGCTGGTAGGTGCTTTGCTAGGAATAGTCACGAGAACTCCTCAATCGAGACTTATGTTAACTGCTTGCCCGCTAAGTGGTGTAACTCTAGCTCGTCCCACCATAGCCGAGCCTCTCCTTCCAATAAGAAGATGGCTAAGGTGACCTTCTGATCTTCCTCTGCCCTGATCGCCATCAATATACGCTTGACACGCGATAACAAATCCTCCGCCTGCGTTGGGGATCCAACACCCATAAATGTAGGAGGATTGAAGCTCATGAACTGCTTCGACTGCCGTTCAGCTGCTCGAGTACAACAGCCTCAATAGGTTCTAGCCTTACACCAACATGGTCTAACACCACTGCCGGTTGCGCTTGCCCACCATGTTGTGCATGAAACATTGCAAACAGCACCTCAGCAACTAAGCGGATGGTTTCCGCAGAAGAGAGAGGTGTAGGCACTCAGCTGGTGTCGTACTCTCATCAGAATGCTGGGGTTCAGACTGCCCAGCACCACTACGAGTCACCTATAGGTGAACAAGACACACATTAGTGACCTCGCACAAGTAATAACAACAATTAAGGAACACGCAGGTTCCTCAAACAAGTGTATTTGCAGTTCAAAGTGGACATTCAAGAGTTCATTAGTGTTAACGTGGTTCGCACTGACACGTGCTCGTCACACCACAAAAGAATTCGACCACAAATTCGAAAGAGGAAGACCGAGACTGATACCAAAAGTAACGACTCCAGCCGTTCATATAACATATAATAGAAGGTCCGGCCGGGGCCACACACCATATGCCACAAAACAGGCAGCGAGGTTATAGGTTAATACCAATTCATAATCACATCCTAACACAGAGCATTCTAGCGGAAGCTTTTAACAATAATACTTAACTTAAACTAGGAATGTCCACTAATATAAACAACCACATTTATATAGGAATATACAACAAATACATTAACGTTTGGCCTTAAGGCCTTACAGTTCCTCTTTACAAGTGTGGATTTCATACATCGGCGCGCAGGACGGCCACTCATGAACACAACATAAAAAGACTTTGCTTAGCCTTCAAGGGCTAGCAGCAGCAGCAGGGACTTCAGCCCTTATATTTCCCGTTCGGCTCTCCAACACCTGCACAGGGACAACCCACCAAGCGGTGGCAAATAAGGCAACGGTCACCATTCAGCTGACTAATTGATAACGACCCTACCCCTTTCCCGGGGTAGTGTTATTCCTTCCCTACAGGCATAGCAATTCATAGGCAGATATATCACACATTGTGCTCTCACGCACAAATAATACATCACAACCGTCAGCCACGCGGCCCGATGATCCGTGCACTCAGGGCACATTCTTGGTACACCGGAAAACTAGGGTCAACACCACCGATCATGGTCTGAAACCCAACGGTATTGAGCATTTAGTCTTAACGGTGCACATGCCTAAGACTCTCATTATGCGCTCCAACTGACCATACTTTCAGGTCTCCAAGTCAGACATATATAACGCAGGTACGGATCAACCACCCCCCGTTGCTTAAGTCATCTTGCCATTACGAATACCAATGTACTCGAGGACAAATCTAAGGCACCGGTCGGTTTCACCTTTCCTGTTCGGCACAAAGCCATTTTAACAGCTTACAGCTCACAATAGCCATACTGTCCACCAAGGACTAGCTTCAAAATAGCCACAATTTCCACCAAAGACTGGCTTCACAATAGCCATAATATCCACCAAAGACTGGCTTCACTATCAAAAAGTGGAGTTCATGTTAGCGTCCTTCGTGATCGCTTAGCGGGTTCAGCAGCAACTCTCTTTCTACACCCAACTCTGCCCAGACCCTGCAGTATCCTGCAGTGCCAGAAAACTGGTCTTGCCATAGCATACAACACAAGCATCACAAGAGTATTTTCCTTGACTACCACTCCAGTATTTCCTGCGACTGCCCTTCACAGGTCCAACCCATCAACTCCACAAACTACACGTTTAACCGCGGAGTCTTCTTCGGTGTGCAAATAAAACATCATCAATCTAGAACAACCTGTCTAGATGGGCTTCACAAAGCATGTTTATTCCGTACTACACATTTTTGAATCTATATGCAAGACTATTGGGGATTCTAAGAATCAACGCAAGGGAAATCCCTTCGCAATCCACCCTCTGGTCGGGGAAATCCATGCACATGCCAAAAAGAAGGACTTCACATGTCCAAGAAGGAATATCATTACCTTTGACGACCTCTTTGGCACCATGGAAATCTAGCTAGTTGGAAAGCACCACAGCGGCCTTGCCTCCACAAATATGGCCTTGGATCTCGATTCGAAACTCGGAAGCTCCATCGGCAGCCGAATCCCTTTCTCCTCCTCCTCCTCCTTGCTCTCCCTTCTCTCTACTCTTTTAGAAAGTGGATTGCCAAGCTTGAATGATCCTTATCTCTCTCAAATCCTGGACTTAATAAAGCAAGGAGAAGCTTGGACCATTGGATCCCAAATGAAGGAAACGAATGGCCACAAATCGCCCTCAAATATCTATTTTTGGGCTGACACGGTCTGTAACATGCCCGTGTCACAGGCCATGTACCTTAAGCGGCACACAAACCGACTTAACCCGAATAGGACACGGTCATGTGACACACCCATGTCATAGACCATGTGCCCTGACACGGCTTTGGACACGCCCGTGTCCCACTCGTGTTCACCAGGCCCCATTGCCTTGGCCAAATCCAGAGAAGGACACGACCATGTGACACGCCCGTATCACAGGCCGTGTACCCCACTCGACTCTCCTCTCAAGAAGTGTCAGTTCATTTACTCTAGTGGAGTTCGTCGAACTAGAGGAGGACACGGCCTCAGACACGCCCGTGTCACAGGCCGTGTTCCCTATCGAGAACTCGTCGAGTGCATTCGTCAAGCACTCGATAGGCTGCTCAACCATACAGAGCTGGACAGGGCCTGGGACACGCCCGTGTCCCAGGCCGTGTTGCCCAGCATTAGCTCAATTTTGGGATTTGGGATGTTACAATAAAACACAACCTAAAAACCCATCAAAACCCAAATACCTAAGTTTAACAACTTCCCACGACTTACGGGATAAAAATACACAAAATATACCCTAAGGACCAAACTCGACGAACCGGACCAAAAAACGGCAAAAAACTCCAAGTCCTGGCAAATTCTGCGAGTATACCCAACGAAATACACGGATACTCATCGAATTCCAAGGTGATACTCGACAAATTCCTACTATTTGGCGGAAATGACTAGTGATACCCAACAAATCACTATGATACACGCTGAATTCTTCTTATCATTTCTACAATACTCGGTGAAAAAAGTTATATGAAATTCGACGAATTCAAATATACATGCCGAAAAAGACTTGGCGACAACTGGATTCTTGCACCTAGACCTTACACGACGAATTATGTTGCTCGCCGAAAAAGACTGTTGATGCTCGACGAAAACCTCATACCCCAAACCCGACGAATTTCCCTAAGGCAAGCTACCAATATTCGTCAAATTGGACTTAGCGGATTCCCAACCTCCACTCGTCGACTCTTACCCGATTCACGACGAATTGGCTTCCCTGACACGGTGACTTCTAACAGAAACCCGTCGAACCCACTAGTCGATATTCGACAGAATCCTCATGGCTAAATTCGACGGATTGACCTAATCCCGAAATTCTGGTCTCCCTGACTTGACCAAAACTTTACCCTAACCTATGGGGGCTCCTTTCATTGTTCTTACCTATACTAATCCTACACTCTAAAGGAGGAGGAAGAGGGAAAGAAAACAAGCTAAGAAAGGACATGCAAGGGGATAAAAATCCACTTGCCTCAAATCTTCGGAGAAACACCGCCCGCTAACACCGCGTGAAGGATCGGCCGTGAAACGTCCCTAGCAACGTTTCCTGAAACTTTTGAAGGGAAAAAGGAGTCAAAAACGCTAACACTAACGTATAAAATTTGAGGAATTGGGGAAAGCTTACCACAACAGCGAAGCCCTCGCCGAAAGCTTTCCAAATCTTCTATCAATCGTCGAAACCGACCACTCGAACTCCCGGAATCATCGGCTGAAAGCTCGTTTTGCCGCTCATCTTCCGCAAAAATGGCGTCGTCGGGTTTGGGAAGGAGATGAATAATGAAAATAGGGTTTTCGATTTCTACACGTATATATATATATAAATATTATAATAATTAATTAATTTATTTATAAAACAATATTACATTACAATTAATATTAATAATTCCCAAAACAATCCAAAATTCAAAACGACTCGGAATCTAACGAAATTCGCACCGTAGATAAATACCAACGCTACGAATCCAACAGCGATGTCGGAATCGATATCCGATAAACCAAACTCGGGCAAACACCTCCCGAAATCAAAACACAAGCATTCCCAAAAAGGCTTCACCGAGTCACAAATACAGTCCCGGCACGTAAGGGAATCTTGCAAATAGGCTAAACCCGGCCGCATTGAAAACCTAAAGAGCAAAAACCACACTCTAACCACAGCACATGCCAAACACGCGTCCACGTAACGCCTTGACGTCAAAACTATGCCACTGCGGGAATAAAAATAAATACCGAAAATTTAGGGTACAATCCTCTGGTACCAGAGAACTCCATTTATAGGATGGGGTCAAGGCCCCTCCTTCCCTTCTCCCCCTTAGTTAAGCAAAGCATGGTTTTGTTAGCCAACCCTTCTAGGGTCAACTCCCCAGTTGTTTGGGGCACATGTCAGCCCTCCATTGGAGAGGTACAATCATGGTGTAAGCCTCCCATTGGTTGGAGCTTGGATTGTTGGGGAAGGAGGGAAAGAGAGAGAAAGAGAGAGAAAGAGTGGGTGGGCTTTTTCCTTTTGCCCAAGGCCCAACCCTTGGCTGCATTTCATGAAAATTAGAGCCCATTAAAGGGCCTATGATGGTCTTGGTGATGGGACTCAAGTGGGGGCACTTTTGGAATTATATCCCCTTAGGAAAAATTGCATTTTAGGATGTTTGACCAAAGGTCAACCATGGGGTGGTCTCCCCTTGCTGGTCAAAGTCAAAATAGGTCCATACGACCGGGATTCTGGTCAAAGTTGGGGTGCCACATCATAATTTGTGTGTGCACCCTTTTTGTTGCACGACAACGCTTAGTTTGACCATAGATTGACTACACGTCATCAAAACTAATCGATACCAACTCCGTTGACTTTGTATTAACCATATAAATCCAATGTCACTAGCCGGGGTCGAATCGGAGTTCGTTTGTTAAGTATTCAAAATCTGCGCGTCGCGATGCGGTAAAATTGTCAAAATGCTCATAATCATCGTTAGGCTTCGAATCATGATGCAACGAGTTCTGATGTGTTTGTATTGACTGTAGAAAGTCATAAGAACTGACAGAACTCAAATCGGAGTTCTCTGTGTCAATATCCAGAAATCTCATATTCATGACGTTCTACGAGGAACTGTCATATCCACTATATGACCTCAGAGTTCAACGGAACGAGTTCCGACACGCTCGTATTTACTATACAAGGCCATAGGAACTGACAGAACTCAAATCAGAGTTCTCTGTATCAATATCCAAAAATTTTATATTCGCGACGTTCTACGAGGAACGATCATATCCATAATATGACCTCAAAGTTCAACGGAACGAGTTCTAACGCGCTCATATTTACTATACAAGGCCACAGAAACTGACAGAACTCAAATCGGAGTTCCATATCTCTATATCTTGCCTAGGGTTGCCTCCTACCAGGTCACGGGTAGAGGTTCAGGTCACTTTTATTGGGTCCATTAGGGTTCCGGTGGCCCAATAAAAGTCGGGATGTTACAATCCAATAAAAAAAGAATTTTGTCCCCAAAAATTTGCTTAAAGTAGGGGAAGAGTAACATACCTAAGGAAAGAGCTCTGGGTGCTTTTCTTAGATGAGTGCTTCAGGTTCCCATATATACTCGTCTCGTCCGCAATTCGATCACAAAATCTTGACCATTGGAATGGTCCTGTTGCGCAGATTCTTTACTTTTTAATCTACTATGCTGACCGGTTCAATTTGGACGGATCTATCAGATTGCATTTGCATTGGTGGGGTTAGTAGATACTGCTTTGGTTGTCGGAGGACTCGCCTCAAGGAAGAGATATGAAACATATCATGGAGATTTCCCAATTCTAGGGGCAGGACTAATCGATAGGAAACAAGACCAACACACTCTATCACCGGATAGGGGCCCGAATAGCGGGGATCTAGTTTCTTTTGCTTCCTCAGCCGGGAGACACCATGCATGGGCTTAATTTTCAAAAATACCATTTCTCCCACGTTAAACTCCACCGATCGGTGTCGCGCATCATAATATTTGGCCTGTCGGCTCTGTGCATCCCGCATTCGCTCTTGGATTAGGTGTATTGCTGCCGTAATATCATCACTATAAGCCACTCCTAAGGCTTCAGGATCCTCATCTTGAGTTAAAGTCAATGGGGTTCGGCAACGTCTCCCATACAATGCCTCGTATGGGGCCATCTTGATTCTGCCCTGATAGCTGTTATTATAAGAAAACTCGACTAAAGATAACAACTATTCCCATGACTTATTGTGCTATACTATACAAAGTTGCAGTAGATCCTTCTTCGTCTGATTCATCCTTTCTGTCTATCCATCAGTCTGTGGGTGAAAGGCGGTGCTAAAGGCTAACTTGGTCCCCAAGTAATCTTGCACCCGCCTCCACTCCTTGGATGTGAAACGTCTATCACGATCCAACACTATGGACTTCGGCACTCCGTGGAGCTAGACTATTTGCTTTATGAACATCCTGGCCAGAATATAAACTCCGTCACCAAGTCCATTTGGAATGAACCGTACTACCTTGGTAATTCAATCCACGACAACCCATATAGAGTTGTTTCTAACATAGGATCGAGGTAAGATGTGGACAAAGTCTATGGAAATATCCTCAAATTTCCATTCTTGTATCGGCAGGGGCTGCAGCAGGCCTCCTGGATTACTGTGAGATGATTTCACTATCAACCCAAAAAGGCAAGTGTACCTATCAAATTATAGTACCAAGGTCGTATTTAAACTCGGGGCTGTCAAGTACTGCTATTCACGCTTCTACTATTATCCTACTGAAAGATTGAGGGGTTTTTGAGAATTTTTAAATTAAAACTAAAGATAATTTTTGAAACGAAAACTTATGATAAAAATCTAGCATTCGATCAATGATTCACCATGAAATGAGACGAGAAGGATAAAAATATAGATTTAAATTTGAAAATTAAACTCGATCGTGACGTATCCGATTATAGGAAATAATCTCGCTAGAGCATTAAATCCCCTAACTTATAGACGTTTTGAACGAAATCTCTTTACAAGTCAAAGAGGCCTAAAGTTGCATTATCGAAGTGACCCGTGCTATTGGATTTGACTCCAATTTGGAGGATTTACGTCATCCTATCTCTAGGGTTGCGATCAACTCCTTCCTTCTTTGAGTGATCTTTCAAATCAACGAGTCTCTGGACTACTATGAAATGAGATCAAATGCCTACTACCGTATACCGAAAATACGGAGTCGACACGAGATAAATCAAAGAAAGACCGAGAATAAATTTGACAAAAATAAAAGTAAGAAGTAAAAGGAAAACTCATCTCATTTCATGGATCCTCATGATCGAGTGCTAACAGAAAATTAGCTACGCATAATTGAGGAAGAAAACACAATAAGATGAAGAAAATTCATATTTATTGATTAATAAAAAATGGAGTACACAATAATAAAAATTAGACAAGATTGTAATAATAAAAAGACTATTACAATAATGAAAAAAGAAATCTACTTAACAACAAAGAAAGAAGAAAACTTGCACTTGAACTAGCTATCTCACTTGCTCTCTCTCCAATCCAACCTCTCCAAAGCTTGAGGCAAGGGCTCCTTTTATAGATGAGGGGGAAGGTTCTAGATGGAAGAGGATATGAAGGGAGGAAAAGGGGGGTCGGCCATGTATGGGAGGAGATGTCCATGCATGATATTTAATGAGGGGGAGAGAGAAGAGGCTACATGCATGCATATGCATTTTGAAAAATGAAAAGGAACAAAATAAATAAAAGATGGGGGATGGATGGGTTTAAATGAGAATGAGAGAAAGGGAAAGAGGGGTGAATGAGAAATAAATAAGAGAGAAGGGGTGAGTGGGGAGATGCTTGAGGAATAAAGAGAGAGAGAGATGGAAGTATCCTGAGACTTCTCCACAAGAACAGATCATGATCGCTCTGATCCATTTGTAGGACCCCCCCCCCCCCCCCCCCCCCCCCGCTCCAACCTTTTCCCAGAGTCGGGCTGGAGGGGATCTTACAAACCCAAGACGTCCACACAATGCTCCATAAGGGGTAACGACCCACTCTGCTAAGAACTAGTTGGTCGTCTTGCTCGGCTTGAATCACAACATTCACATCACAGAGTATTGCATAAACATTAACAGGAAAGCACAACAAATATATATAACAATATATATCTAACAAAAAACGCAAAAGGTCGTAGCCACTGTTTATACATGGAGCCTGTAGGCTATACAGTACTACAACTAACAACTCCTCTCTCTCTCTTAACTCTGCTTGCTAGTACTTACATCTCGAAATTGTAGAGATGACAAGGGTGCCTCTGCTCGAGTAGTTCTATCAGCTAGCATGTCATCCTGTAGCAGTTGGTCGCTACGGTGCTCCATCTTATGTGAATGGTTATTTAAATAACTGTTAGTCATAGAGCTAAGTGCAAACAAATTTCCTCCCCGGATCCATATCCTGGAGACGAGCGCACGCACCCAATAAAATAAGATAGCTTAAGCAAGAGAGGGTTAGCACAACATTTCATAAATAAGCTAGGAGCAACCAAAAAAGAGGTGAAACATAATATAACTGGACTAGCAACAACAATATACATCAGTTGTAATTTAGGCTCCACTAGCACAGCAGAATAACAAGTATTCACACCCGTATAAACATCGCAGGCATTCACAGTCGCATACACATCACAGGCATTCAGAACCGCGTACACATCGTATGCATTCACAGTCGCACATGACACATTGCAGGCATTCACAGTCGCACATAACACATTGCAGGAATTCACAGCTGCGCATAACACATCGCAGGCATTCACATCTGCGCATAACACATCGTAGGCATTCACAGCTGCGCATAACACCCTATATCGACATAGTATAGATCACTTCTTTTCAAGTAGGGTAGCGTGCCCCCGGGCCTCACCGATGTGGCCATCGATGACAGTGGCCAGTCCTGCCACTTATGGGGGTGGTCGTACTACACAGCCCCAGGCACCTACATACAACCTCGTGTACTATTGGATGTGAGCGACATCCGACGATACAAAATTTTGGCCGACCAGCAGAGGAAAACCCAATGGGGAAAATCATAACGGCCAATCACTCGTGATACCCATCTCCCTGTCATCTTGAGTCGTCGACCTTCTCGCACCGGTATGAATGGTCTGCAGAAGATACTGACCCGCCACAATTCACTGCAAGCAATTTACAAGCAATCAAACACTCAATTTTGCTATCATGCACTGGGTCTGTGGCGGCCTGCCCTACTATACTTCAATCTTCGGGCAGTAACGCTTAGCTCAACTTTCGACAAGGAGCATGGGAACACTTTATTTGGGGCTAAACCTATAGGAAAACATCAACTCCGGTTATCCCCATCTAAGGCTCGACCATAACATATGAGTGCTCGTTAGAGCAGGACCCATGCTTATAATAGTAAATTGCAGTAATGAAAATGTAGTAATTAAAGATACTGATAATATAAGCTGCATAATTAGAGTGCTAGAATGAAATGTGACCAGTACGAAACTGGAGTAGTACTGAATTGAACTTGAGAAGCCTAACATTTTCGAACATATACATATAATGTGTTCTCATGGCGTCTGTCCACTTGGATCTCAAAATTGAGTCAGCGCTTGTTATTGAGAACTTCTATCTAACAGACCTCGTTAGTGTGCACCTCGCTCTAGTCCTTGAAGAGATCAAATGAAAATCTCGATCCATGCTCCCAAAAAAGGTGACCAGGCCCATGATGTGTGTCATCCCAAGGGTAATAAACTGAAACACTGACGCACTGCAGTACTAAAAGATCGCAACCACCTTGGCTCGTGGTGGCAGACAAAATCCTGACTTTAATGGTGGCTCTTGTAGCGTCATCCATCCCTGCGGAGGATTCTGCACCCGCTCCTCGATGTGCAGAACTTTGATTTCCACCTCAGCCAGGTTACTATACTGCTTCATCCTAATAACAATTTGCTTCGAAGTAAGAGAAGTGTGCAATCACATTGGTCGACCTTGTGCACAACGTCAGGGTACCTTTTAGGAGATAATATATAAATATATCTAACATATACCTAAGGCCACACGAGCCGGCCAGGAACACCTTACATGCACAGCACGCCCCACGCCCACAGCGTGTGGGGACGACCTGCATGAGCACACCATGCGCGTAAGGCGCATCCCGCGCGAGTCCGCTCACAAGCATGCATGCCTATCCCACACGATTGCGTACAAGAGACAAAGATTGAGCTTCACGAGTGGTGGCTTGTCGCCCTCTGAGAAAGCTACATTCTCTCACCTTCAAGCTATAATGAGGAGTGTTGAAGCCAAATATGACCTCAACTGGAGTTCGAAGAAAAAGGGGTGCAGCCAAAACCTACTTCTCTCAAGTCTCAACCCTCGACTGGATTCAAAGGACCAAAGACTGACCCAATAGCCTCAGCAGGGAGGTCCCACCTCACACCCGGAAGATCTCTGAGAGCTTCCCCTCCAAAGCCAGAGCTGGGCTGGGAGCTCCTCAGAAAGCACTGGAATTTGGGAGATAATGATCGCTTGCCTTCTAAGGAGCCCTTATGGGTCTATTTATAGCATCTTGCTGTCCTGAAATTACTGAAAAGCCCCTAGTTGGTCTGCCAATAGACGAATCCCGCTGTTTTTCTGAGGGCACCTGGGGTAAATTTACCTGAGGGCAATCTGGTCATTTAACCCTAGGCCTTGGGCCTTACTCGGCGAGAGCTGTGCTGAGGTCCTCCTGTCCAGAGCCTGGCACGAACGCTCTCGCCTGCTTACAGGCGAGAGCCCTATGAGATTGGAGCCTGGCGCAAGCGCAAGCGTTCCCGCACCGGCCGCGCTCGACGATCTTGGCCCGTTGTTCTCCGTTCGACGATCCGGTTGCGCTCGCCGATCTTGGATCGACGATCTGGCGCGATCGTTCCCGCCTACTTTGGGCGAGATATTCCTTAGGGCGGGAACTCCTTCGGCTAGCCCAACTGTGACCATTGTGCCTCCTGGTCTGGCTCAGCGAATATGGGGTTGTACACAATCCCCGCTCTTTTTGAGCTAGCTCTGCGCTCGAAAAGACATGTCCAACCCAAAAATATTCGCTGAGCACGTGTCAACATCAGGGAATCTTTCGGTGGGTCGTACGGTGTCTATAAATATGTGTGTCGATAGACTGCCATAATACTTCCCTCGAGTCGTCATTCTCCCCCTGAGCTCCCGCCTCCTCTCGCGATGCCTTCCAAGCGTGCCGACAAACCGCTTCCGCAGGATCTGCAGGACCGCATCAACGCGGCACAGGCGCGAGCCAGGGCTAATAGCGCCCTGGTTTCCCCATGGCTAGCGAGACAATCGTCGGTCGCTGAGCCCTCTCTGCCCAAGAAGAAGAAGAAGAAGAGGGCGAAGGTGGTTCAGCGGGATCTGCCCCGCGAGAACAGGAGCCCGCCTACCCCAACCCCTAGCCGCGCGGACGGCCCCTCGCCGCGGAAGGTATGCTCGATTTGCCGATTATTGAAAACACCAGCTGCTCAGTAGTTGACGTGATATCTCTTGCAAGAGACGGATCCATCCTCTAGCCATCACGAGGACCAACCGCGGGTTCCAGAGGTGGCCCCTCCACCTGACCCGAACACCGCTGGTAATGGTTCCCCTCTCGCCCTTGACTTAGATTTTTAAATGCTGAACTGATTTCTTGCAGCGCCAGTTTCCGCACCGCCAGATCTCGCCACCCGGGAGAGTGGGGCGAGAGCTGCGAATCAGCCTGCCCACGCGGTCGATTCCTCCCTACCGGTGGGAGGAAATACAGCCGGGTCCTCCGTGCCTTTGTTAAACGCCAGCCCTCCTGCGGGAGAGGAGACCCGCTCCCCCGCTCCTGACCAGGCCGGGATCACCATTCGCAAGGTTCCCCCCCCCCCCCCCACGGAAAAGGAAAGTCAATCCACCTCCTCTTTGGAGCTGAGGGGGGGGGGGGGGGGCTGGGCCATCTCGCCTGCCGTCAACCGGGGGGCCTCGTCATGCTGAAGGTATATGGAAACTTTATCACAGCTATCCTTTAGCTCTCGCTAAAATAGGGACTTTTTTGACAGGGGACATGGGCTCGCGGCTTGGAGCTGAGGTAGAGGAAGAATAAGAAGAAGAAGAAGAAAGAGAGGGAGAAGATGGCGAGAGCTCTCCCTTCCCTTCATCTGACGAGATGGAGGAGATCCTGACCGGTGCCGGGAGCGCGAAAAGACGGGGGAAGAAGGTCGCCGCCGTCCTGTCGAAGCTCATCCGGCGAGAACGGTTCCGCGACCTTGTGGCAAAAGAGTTCCGCCAGTCAGTGGAGAAGAGGCTAGAGACCCTGGAGCGGGATTACCTTATCGGCGAGATGGACCGGCCGGGGGGAGCTACCGTCGGATCCTCACCCGAGAGGTGCATCGAGCGAATCCGGGATCTGTCCCGCCGGGTTGACCTGGTATGCAGTGTTATGTCGTCCTACTTCAACCCCCAGGCGCCACCCCGGACCAAGCTGCGGGACCAAGGAAAATGGCGGTGGGAGCAAGGGAAATGGCGCTGGGAGCCCTACTGAAGCGCGAGACCTCACCTCCTCTTCCCCAGGGCTTCCCTTCTCAGATGTACCTTTATTTACTTGCTTAGAACTGTAACTAATAACTCTGCGCTTATCATTTATTTTTTTATCCGGTTTTCGCTCAGCGAGAGTAATAACTCGGTATTTATCACTTTCCATTATTGTCTGCGTATGTATGTTATTTTCTCAGGCTCTGGGTTGGTGGGAGCTACCTTGCTTCCGCCGATCTTGCCTTTCGCATGTCACCTCGCCACGTTTTCGCTAGTCACTTAGTCAATCGGTCACTGTCAAACTCGGGCGGGAGAAACGAAGCGTCGCTGATCTAGGATGCGCCGGCTGTACCCCCACCGACTTTCTGAAAACAACCATCATTATCACTGTTTTCTATAAATAGGGAAGCTCACCTACCACATTCATTTCTCTGATTCCAGTCTCTCTCCTCTTCTGTTGATTTCGCGGTTCCTCCAAAGCTCTCGCCTGACTCCGCATCCTCCTTCCTCTCCCGTGTCATTCTCTCTCTCGCCTTCTTCTTGAAGCTTTCGCCTTCAAACCCTTCATCGTGATGCCGGGCGGAGGTGATGGACGATCCAACTGCGCGGAAGCTTTTCAGAATCATCTTTTCCCTTCCTGCACCCTCACCGTGGATGAGTTCAACTTAATCAAAACTCAACACGTTCCCGCCAGCTTTACCGCGCGGAACCCGGGCAATCACGACAAGGTAAACATCGCAGGGGAGGGGGAGCTCGCCATCCCCATCGAGCACTTCTAGGTGGGCTTCCGCCTCCCGCTGTGGCCTGAGATGCGGCAGGTCCTCCGGTATTACGGGGTGGTCCCCGCGCAGCTGAACCCAAATTCAGTTGCGATTCTCATGGCATTCATATGTTATATGCGGTCTGAGAGGATCGAGTTTAGCTTGCCGATCTTCCGCAAATTGTTTACTTTCCGCGTGAAAGGAGGTGTGGTGTTTTTCTCAGGGCAACTGCTCAAGACAATCGGTCTCGCCAACAAGCACCATCACTGGGGAGAGAAGTTCATTTATGTTTCTGGCAACTTCAGGAACGTACCTCTCGCCCCCATCCAATACGAGGATGCTGCCTACAAGCCCCCCTCTTTGGGCTCGCGCGAGAGCGCCCTCCTTGAGTTCTTTGGAACCAAGGTCTTCGACATCCTCTACCTTCGGCGAGACGTCGATTCTCTCCCCCCTGTGCTTCCGGGAGAAGGTAGAGTCTCACCTTTATCTTTATTTTCCTTGTCTTTTCCCAGGTTGGAACTTAGTATTATTGTTTTCGTAGGAGAGCGTGAGATCCCCTTACGCCAGCCTTTTGACGAGGCTCACGCCGGAGGGAGTCAACCTCCTAAAGACCCGCTGGCTCTTGCGAAAGCCGCTGCGCAAGCCTGCCGGAAAGAGTCGGCCCCTCCCCCTTCAAGCGGTGCCGTGAAGCGGAAGCCCGGTGCCCCCGTGCCTCAACCAATCAAGAGACCAAAGACAACCGATACCGAGAAGGGCAAGGTTGTTGTGGTGCCGCCCGCCCAACCTCTCCCTGCAGGCCGCTCCTTTGAGGAGGTCATGCAGGCCGTAAGCCCGATTGCGGCCACTAGGGGCGGTCCTGAGACCCCTGCTGAGATCCCTCAGGCCCCTGGTGCCGCAGAGAGCGAGGGTGTCGCCGCCGGGACCTCCGGCCACCCCCCATCTGAAGAGGTGTCGCATGGCCATCACAATTTTGGTCTCGGCATGAGGTGTCTGGACGCGGAAAACAAGCCGCTGCTGCAGTAGGATCCTGACGCCAACAAGGTCTCGATCTCGTCCATCTTGCCAAGCTGGGGAGAGCGAGACGAGGTCACCAGCGAGGATTTCGCCCTAGGCTACTGCCTCTACAGCCGGGAGGATGCTAGTGTATATGACAGGATGTCGACCCGGCTGCTAGCCTACGACTCCACTCGCGTTCTGATGCATGGGCTGGAGCTTGCGCACATGTGTGCTCGTCAGAGCATCACAATAGATCGCAATTTTTAGGAAATGTTCAAGGCTAGGGATGATGCAGTGGCTCAGGCGGCCACTCTGGCCAAAGAGCTGGCCGAGGCCCATCAACTGCTATCCTCGCGCCAGGCGGAAGGGGTAAGCGAGATCTTTTACAGCGCTTGCGCTTGCTACTTTACCTCTTCTTTTTTATGCTAACCTTTCGCTGTTCAGGACTCCGCCCAAGCCACGCTTCGCGAGGAGCTATCCCAAGCTCGGTACGACAACATTCTCCTGCGGGAGCAGATTGCGCCTCTCGAGGCGAGTGCGGCCCCCCCGCTGGACGAGAGACTGAAGAGCCGGTATTACTCGGTTTATGATATTGACAAGCTTCTCCAGGGGAACGCGCAAGCTACAGTAAGGTTGACGCTTGAGACGCTGCGAGACGTCAACTGCTGGGATGGGAGGGGCAAAGACATCACTGCTCAGCAACTTGTTCCATGGCTTTTCGAGCCAATTCCAAAGCCCTCGGGCGTCCCTGATACCCCACCCCCGGATGTCCCGAAATCCCCTGCTGGGGGTGGCGAGACCTCTGGGGAGAGCTCCGGCGAAAGCTCTAGCGGGAGCTCAAGCGGGAGCTCTGAGGGGTACAACCTGTCTCCATGAGAGGCCCCTTTTTGCTTTTCTTTTCGCCTCAATGTAAAGAGCGAGACGCTATCAGTTTGTACTTATATATAATATTTTTAATGCAAATATTTTCTTTGTAAATATCCCGTCCTGTCATTGTGAATGTGCCCAATGCAATTTTCGTGGTCGAATGTTTCCTGCGTGTACTTCCGCCGAGGCCCTTGGCCTTCCTAGGATAGCCTTCCCTAGCGATGGATCAGTGGGAACCTGCACGAATCCTTAGGCGGGAACCTGCTGCAAACTGCTAGACGGAAGCGTGGCTCACGAACCCTTGGGACGGAACCGTGTTCTTTAGCCGGTGCGAATCCCTTCAGGCCCGTCGCCTAACGATCCCGCCCGTTTGTTCGAGAATATTAAGAGGAGCCTTCTTGGCGAAAGCCCCCCCCCCCCACTGCGAGATCCCTTTGACGGGGACTTCCCTGCCGAGATCTATCCCTGCCGAGACCTTTCCTATCTTTTTCATTTTGCATTACCAATGCGCCTCCTGCCTTGTCCAAACCAAGCCAACCAAACCAAACCTATCCCCCAAAGGTGAGCCTTCGGACCTGCCAGCTAGATGAGAGCCTGCGCAGCGGGTCTACCTGGGGCCGAGCCAAGCTCGGGGTGCCGATGATGTCCTCAATCCAATCAAACCTATCCCCCACAGGCGAGCCTTCGGACCTGCCAGCTAGATGAGAGCCTGCGCAGCGGGTCTACCTGGGGCCGAGCCGAGCTCGGGGTGCCGATGAAGATCTCAAACCAACCAAACCTATCCCCCACAGGCGAGCCTTCGGACCTGCCAGCTAGATGAGATCCTGCGCAGCGGGTCTACCTGGGGCCGAGCCGAGCTCGGGGTGCCGATGAAGATCTCAAACCAACCAAACCTATCCACCACAGGCGAGCCTTCGGACCTGCCAGCTAGATGAGAGCCTGCGCAGCGGGTATACCTGGGGTCGAGCCGAGCTCGTGGTGCCGATGAAGATCTAAAACCAACCAAACCTATCCCCCACAGACGAGCCTTCAGACCTGCCAGCTAGATGAGAGCCTGCGTAGCGGGTCTACCTGGGGCCGAGCCGAGCTCGGGGTGTCGATGAAGATCTCAAACCAACCAAACATATCCCCCACAGGCGAGCCTTCGGACCTGCCAGCTAGATGAGAGCCTGCACAGCGGGTCTACCTGGGCCGAGCCGAGCTCGGGGTGTTGATGAAGATCTCAAACCAACCAAACCTATCCCCCACAGGCGAGCCTTCGGACCTGCCAGCTAGATGAGAGCCTGCGCAGCAGGTCTACCTGGGGCCGAGCCGAGCTCGGGGTGCCGATTAAGATCTCAAACCAACCAAACCTATCACCCACAGGCGAGCCTTCGGACCTGCCAGCTAGATGAGATCCTACGCAGCGGGTCTACCTGGGGCCGAGCCGAGCTCGGGGTGTCGATGAACATCTCAAACCAACCAAACCTATCCCCCACAGACGAGCCTTCAAACCTGCTAGCTAGATGAGAGCCTGCGCAGCGGGTCTACCTGGGGCCGAGCCGAGCTCGGGGTGTCGATGAAGATCTCAAACCAACCAAACCTATCCCCCACAGGCGAGCCTTCGGACCTGTTATCTAGATGAGAGCCTGCGCAGCGGGTCTACCTGGGGCCGAGCCGAGCTCGGGGTGCCGATGAAGATCTCAAACCAACCAAACCTATCCCCCACAGGCGAGCCTTCGGACCTGCCAGCTAGATGAGAGCCTACGCAGCGGGTCTACCTAGGGCCGAGCCGAGCTCGGGGTTCCGATGAAGATCTCAAACCAACCAAACCTATCCCCCACAGGCGAGCCTTCAGACCTGCCAGCTAGATGAGAGCCTGCGCAGCGGGTCTACCTGGGGCCGAGCCGAGCTCGGGGTGCCGATGAAGATCTCAAACCAACCAAACCTATCCCCCACAGGCGAGCCTTCGGACCTGCCAGCTAGATGAGAGCCTGCGCAGCGGGTCTACCTGGGGCCGAGCCGAGCTCGGGGTGCCGATGAAGATCTCAAACCAACCAAACCTATCCCCCACAGGCGAGCCTTCGGACTTGCCAGCTAGATGAGAGCCTACACAGCGGGTCTACCTGGGGCCGAGCCGAGCTCGGGGTGCCGATGAAGATCTCAAACCAACCAAACCTATCCCCCACAGGCGAGCCTTCGGACCTGCCAGCTAGATGAGAGCCTGCGCAGCGGGTCTACCTGGGGCCGAGCCGAGCTCGGGGTGTCGATGAAGATCTCAAACCAACCAAACCTATCCCCCACAGACGAGCCTTCGGACCTGCCAGCTAGATGAGAGCCTGCGCAGCGGGTCTACCTGGGGCCGAGCTGAGCTCGGGGTGCCGATGAAGATCTCAAACCAACCAAACCTATCCCCCACAGGCGAGCCTTCGGACCTGCCAGCTAGATGAGATCCTGCGCAGCGGGTCTACCTGGGGCCGAGCGGAGCTCGGGCTGCCGATGAAGATCTCAAACCAACCAAACCTATCCCCCACAGGCGAGCCTTCAGACCTGCCAGCTAGATGAGAGCCTGCGCAGTGGGTCTACCTGGGGCCGAGCCGAGCTCGGGGTACCGATGAAGATCTCAAACCAACCAAACTTATCCCCCACAGGCGAGCCTTCGGACCTGCCAGCTAGATGAGAGCCTGCGCAGCGGGTCTACCTGGGGCCGAGCCGAGCTCGGGGTGTCGATGAAGATCTCAAACCAACCAAACCTATCCCCCATAGGCGAGCCTTCGGACCTGGCAGCTAGATGAGAGCCTGTGCAGCAGGTCTACCTGGGGCCGAGCCGAGCTCGGGGTGCCGATGAAGATCTCAAACCAACCAAACCTATCCCACACAGGCGAGCCTTCGGACCTGCCAGCTAGATGAGATCCTGCGCAACGGGTCTACCTGGGGCCGAGCCGAGCTCGGGGTGCCGAAGAAGATCTCAAACCAACCAAACCTATCCCCCACAGGCGAGCCTTTGGACCTGCCAGCTAGATGAGAGCCTTCGCAGCAGGTCTACCTGGGGCTGAGCCGAGCTCGGGGTGTCGATGAAGATCTCAAACCAACCAAACCTATCCCCCACAGGCGAGCCTTCGGACCTGCCAGCTAGATGAGAGCCTGTGCAGCGGGTCTACCTGGGGCCGAGCCGAGCTCGGGGTGTCGATGAAGATCTCAAACCAACCAAAGCTATCCCCCACAGGCGAGCCTTCGGACCTGCCAGCTAGATGAGAGCCTGCGCAGCGGGTATACCTGATGCCGAGCCGAGCTCGGGGTGCCGATGACGTCCTCAATCCAATCAAACCTATCCCCCACATGCGAGCCTTCAGACCTGCCAGCTAGATGGGAGCCTGCGCAGCGGGTCTACCTGGGGCCGAGCCGAGCTCGGGGTGCCAATGAAGATCTCAAACCAACCAAACCTATCCCCCACAGGCGAGCCTTCGGACCTGCCAGCTAGATGAGAGCCTGCGCAGCGGGTCTACCTGTGTCCGAGCCGAGCTCGGGGTGTTACAAAACGAATGATTACGTTATATTATGAAAAATTTGGCAACCGTTAAGAAAAAGTCACTCGATATAGTATAATAAATTTATTTTTGAAATACATGGTTACATCCTTCCCCCCTCAGGGGTAGAAGCGTTTTAGATCATCACCACTCCAAGTGTGGCTTAGGGCCCTCCCCTCCACGTCCTGGAGGTAGTATCCCCCTGTTCCGAGGACTTCCTTCACAATGTATGGACCTTCCCAGTTCGGGTGGAGCTTACCCACGGGAGCCGACCTTCCTGCCGCGTCAACCTTTCTCAGCACCAGATCCCCTTCAGCAAACTTCTCGACCCTTACATGCTTATCAAAATGCTTGGCCATCCGTCTCTTGATCTACTCTTGCCTGATAGCCGCCACGTCTCGCAGTTCCTCCACCATATCTAACGAGAGGCGCTGCCCCTCCTCATTCTCCACCCTCCAAGCCTCGTCTCCTTCGCCCGCGGCTGTGACTCGCGGGGACCGGACCTCAAACTCCACTGGTAGGACGGCCTCACACCCATGAGAGAGCTTGAAGGGGGTCTCACCGGTGGCCGTGTTTGGGGTCGTCCGCAAGGCCCACAGGACTGAGGGGAGCTGGTCCACCCAATTTCCCTTCAAGTTCTCCACCTTTTTCTTTAGTAGGTTTACAATGATTTTGTTTGCTGCTTCCACCTGGTCGTTACTCCGAGGGTGATGGACGGAGGCAAACCGGAGATCTATCCCTAGTTGAGTGCAGAAGCTGATGAACTCCTCGTTGGCAAACTGGGGGCCGTTATCGGTCACTACTGCTTGGGGCAACCCATGTCTACAAATGATTTCCCCCCAGACGAAGTTCCTTATGACGTGCGAGGTGACCTTGTCCAAGGCTTTAACCTCTAGCCACTTCGAGAAATAATTGACCATGACCAAGAGGAATCTCCTCTGCCCATTAGCCGGAGGAAAGGGCCCAACTAAGTCCATTCCCCAGATAGCGAATGGCCACGGTGCCGTGATACTTCAGAGCCTCTGAGCCGCCAAGAGCTGAAGGGGGGCGTAGAGTTGACATTTTTGACACCTCCTTGCAAACTCCATGGCATCCTTCCTTAGGGTGGGCAAGAAGTACCCCTGCCTGGCCACCCTTGCCTCCAGCGTCCTTCCTCCAGAGTGACTGCCGCACTCGCCCGAGTGCACCTCCCTCAAAATCTTCGGGATATCTTCTTCGGTCGCACATCTAGCTAGGAGCCCTGACAACATCTTATGATGCAGGCCCCCCTCCATCACTAGGTAGTGAGCTGCTTTGCGCTTGAAGTTTCTCCCGACCTTGGTCCTCTCAGGAAGTTCACCGGTGGTTAGGAAGGTCACAAATGGATCCACCCACGAGGGTTGCCGATCTACCACCATCAACTCTCCTTCCTCGATAGCCGGTCGAAATAGCTCTGTCAAGGCCCCGCCTCCCCGAGGTCCGAACTTGGCTAATCAATCGGCAGCTGCGCTTTCTTCCCTTGGGACGTGTTGAATTGAGAATGACCGGAATCCTCCGATAACCGCCCTTACCTTGGAGAGGTATTTGATGAGGGTAGGCTCCCGAGCTTCAAACTCTCCCCGGATCTGTGATGCCACTACCTTTGAATCAGTGAAAACTTCCACATCCCGAATATCCAGCTCCTTTGCCAGGCGGAGGCCGTCGATCACGACCTCATATTTCGCTTGATTGTTGGTCACGGGGAAATGTAGAACGACCGCTTGCTCTATGGTTATCCCTTGAGGACTTGTCAATACCACCCCTGCCCCGAGGGAGTGCCTTCCCGAGGCCCCATCAACCATCAACTTCCATGCTTCTTGAGGTTGCTGCTCTCCCCCCTAGACTTCAACAATGTAGTCTGCTAGGAAGTCCGCCACTGCCTGTGCCTTGATGGAGAGCCTTGGGACAAAGGAGATGTCAAACTCGCTTAGCTCAATGGACCACTTAGCCAGTCTACCCGAGTGCTCCACTCCTTCGAAGATCTTGCGAAGAGGGTGGTCGGTCACCACCCTAATCGAATGAGCTTGAAAGTACGGCCGGAGTTTTCTTGCTGAGATGACCAAGGCGTAAGCGAGCTTTTCCAGGATGGGATAGCGAAGCTCTGCTTTCCTCAATATCCAGCTGACGTAGTAGATGGGCAGCTGCTTCTTTCCTTCTTCCCTTCCTAGGACGGAGCTTACCGCCTCCGCTCCCACCCCGAGGTACAAGGTCAGGTCCTCTCCTTCCTTTGGGCTCTGAAGGAGAGGAGCCTGAGAGAGTTGTCTTTTCAGCCCTTGGAAGGCCTCTTCGCACTCGGTTGTCCATTCGAACCTTTGATTTCCTCGCAGCACCTTAAAGAATGAAGAACATTTGTCTCCTGCCCTGGAGAGGAACCTGCTTAGCCCAGCTAGCTTGCCTATCAAGCGCTGGACCTCCTTTGCATCGCGAGGTGACTCTAAATCCAGGATGGCCTTTACCTTGTCCGGGTTGGGCTCCACCCCCGCTTGAGTCAGAAGATGCCTGAGGAACTTCCAGCGGCTGGCCCCGAAGACACACTTCAAGGGGTTCAACCTCATCTTGAATCTTCTTAAGGTGGCGAATGTTTCCTCCAGATCTTGCAGGTGCGAAACCATGCACTTGCTTTTGATCATTAGGTCGTCGACGTAGACCTCCAAGTTCCTCCCCCTCTGGTCCCGAAAGACTCGATCAATCATGCGCTGATAGGTGGCCCCTGCATTCTTTAACCCAAAGGACATCATTTTGTAACTGAAGCATCCCTCCCTCGTGATGAAGGAAACATCCTTAGTATCAGGAGGGTGCATCCGGATCTGGTGATAACCTGAAAAAGCATCTAAAAAGCTCATAACAGAAAAACCGACGGCTGAATCAACCAGCGCGTCGATTCGAGGCAGGGGGTAGCAATCCTTAGGGCATGATTTATTTAACAAAGAAAAGTCAATACACATTCTCCATTTTCCTCCTCCCTTCTTTACCATTACCACATTGGAGATCCAGCCTGGATACTAGATCTCTGAGATGAAGCCCGCCTCCAGGAGCTTCTTGACCTCCTCGCTTATTGGCTCCTCCAGCTTTGTTGCTATGGTCCTCATTTTCTGGCGTATGGGGCGGGTGTGGGGGTCCAAGTTCAAGCGATGGCAGGCCACATCAGCGTCGATGCCCGGCATGTCCCCCGCGCTCCAGGCGAAGATGTCGACGTTGCCCTGAATGCAAGCCCGCACTTGTTCCCGGGCCTCGGGACTCAAGCCCCCGCTGACCCGTACCCTTTGTACTTTCCCTGCGCTGGTGAAGACCTCCATCTCCACCACTTCTTCGGCCGGCTCCAGCCGCGACTGCTCCCAACCGGCCCTCTCCTCTTCCTCCAGCTCCAGCTCTCCTCTTTCTCCCTCCTCCTCGATCTCCATCGCTTCTTCCAGCCCATCCTGCCGCTGCTCGACTCCTACGCCCCTCGGGGCCTCTCCCTAAACTCCTCCTGCCGCTTGCTCTCCTACTTCCATCGCCCCTTTCGGGCTCTCCTGCCCCTCGTCTCCCCGGACCACCTACACATCCCCTTACAGCTTCTCAGTCTTCTCTTCTCTGGCTTCCTCCCCCTCTCTTGCCTCCTCTAGGACCATATCCTCTTCCTCAATAACCTCCTCTAGAGCCGCCATCTCTATCTCCAACTCTTCTGCCTCTGCCATCCACGAAATGGTGTTGACTGTTGTAACGTAGCATTGTCTTGCCACCTTCGGGTCCCCTCTTACTCTGACCTGCACCCCCCCCCCCCCCCATTGTTGAACTTGAGGCATTGATGGAACGAGGAGGGGACGAAGCGAAAGGCGCTGATGAGGGGGCGCCCAAAGATGGCATTATAGCTGCTCGGGGCGTCCACTATCACGAACCTACAGTTCCGTGACACGCCCCCCAACCTTACGTGTAGCCCCACTCCCCTTCTACCTCTTTCCTTTCTCCAGAAAACCCGAACAGAGGTCCGTCCGACGCCAAGACCATCTTCCCTTCAACCCTCATCTCATCAAAGGCCTTCTTGAAGATGACATTTACCGAGCTCCCGTTATCTACCAGTATCCTCGAGACCGTATAGTTCTCCACCGCCGTCTGGATCACCAGAGCGTCACAGAATGGATCCTCATAGTCTGGCATGTCCGCTGATGAGAAAGTGATGTTTTCTTCTGGCGGGGGAACCTGGGAGGTAGAGGCCACCCCCTTCGGTACATGGTTTGCAGGCTCCCCTTACGGGTTGCCTCAATCCCCACTCCTCCGTGAATCACCCCGATCCCCCCCGGGTCCCTACATCTACCCGATCTTCGCACCTATCCTCCGCCTTGCCCTGCTGCACCTCCTCTATCCTCACTGGGGGGTCTTGCCTCCCTGCTCCTCTTGCTTCTCTTAACTCTAAGAATTCCGGGCAGGTGGCCGTTGCGTGACCTTCCTCCTGGTGGAAGTCACAAAAGAGCAACGCCTCCCCGCCCCTTCTTCCGTCTCCCCTTCCTCTTCTACCTCCTCCTCGAGCCCCTCTAGCTGCTCCTCTCCCTCTTCCCACTTCCATGGCCTCCTGCGGTGGTGGGGGACGACCCCTCGGCTCTTGCCTCCATGCCGGTCGGTCGAACCTCCGGGGCTCCCGCAGGTTATCTCTCCCCTGGTAGCCTTCTCCTGGCCCCTGGGGGCGACCCTCCTGGGGCCTCCAACCCAACCGGTTGTTCGGCTCCCGGGCCCCCATCCCTGATGCTGCCCAAACCTTTGGGGCTCTTCCCTTCTCCTTTCCTCCCTTTGCTCCCTCTGCTCCTTCTGTCTTCCCCCTGTTGGTTCCTTCACGTCGTCCTCTGCTAGCTTGGCCAACTTCCTGGCGAATGCTGGGTTTGCTCTCTCGAAGTCAATCTCCTTTGCCTCCCTCTCCATGAGCTCCTCAAAGGAGAGGGGCAGCACCCTCTTCAACTCCATGCTAAAAAATCCTGGTCTCAGCCCTATGGTGAAGGCCAGCATCAGCGTGTACCCTGGAACCTCCTGGACCAAGAGGATCTCCTCCTGAAACCGGTCGACATAGTGACCCAGCGTCTCATCCGGCTTCTGCCTCACCGCAAACAGACACTCCGCTTCCTTCTTCCACTTCTTCGAGGTTGAGAACCTCAGCAGGAAACTCTTCCGTAGATCTTCAAAATAGTAGATTGACCTTGCTGGCAACTGGTGGAACCAGTCCCGAGCCTTCTCCTTCAATGTGATGACAAATAGCCGGCACTTGAAGGCATCCGTCATCTGTCTTATTGATACAACGTCCTCAAACCAATGTACGTGTTGTACCGGGTCATCCTTCCCCGAGTAGTAGGACATGTCGGGCTCCCGGAACCCCTCCGGTACCGGAGCTGAGATGATGAGCTCGCTAAATGGGCTCTCGCCTCCTGCCTGGCGAGAGGGCACGTCCCGCGGCCTCGGCTGACTGGCCCGATCCGCGAGACCGTGCCCCGGGAAGAGCTCGCGCACTGCCGCTTCCTTCTCGCCCAGATCCGTCAGCGCCTCCTTGCCCGGGCGCTGGCTCTGGCTAGGGAAACGTTCCCGCGCCACCACATCTCTCTCGCCAGCCTCCCCCGGGACCTCCTTTCCCGGGCGCTGTCCTGGGGCGTTCTCGCCCAAGAGCGGGACCTCTTCTATTGGGACCTGAGGGGTGTCCCACTCGCCTCTCGCCGAGAAGGCCAAACTGATCGTCTGCAGAACCTCTCGCATGAACTCATCCAGCATCCTCTTCGTCGCTTCCTCTCCCCGGGTGGGGGAGCCTCCAGAACCTGACCCTTCACCTTCACCTCCAGCCATGGGATAAAACTCAAGGCTTTCTTGTATCAGCTGCCTTCCATGCTCACCGCACCAGAACTGTTGAAGCCAAATATGACCTCAACTGGAGTTCGAAGAAAAAGGGGTGCAGCCAAAACCTACTTCTCTCAAGTCTCAACCCTCGACTGGATTCAAAGGACCTAAGACTGACCCAATAGCCTCAGCAGGGAGGTCCCACCTCACACCCGGAAGATCTCTGAAAGCTTCCCCTCCAAAGCCAAAGCTGGGCTGGGAGCTCCTCAGAAAGCACTGGAATTTGGGAGATAATGATCGCTTGGCTTCTAAGGAGCCCTTATGAGTCTATTTATAGCATCTTGCTGTCCTGAAATTACTGAAAAGCCCCTAGTTGGTCTGCCAATAGACGAATCCCGCTGTTTTTCTGAGGGCACCTGGGGTAAATTTACCTGAGGGCAATCTGGTCATTTAACCCTAGGCCTTGGGCCTTACTCGGCGAGAGCTGTGCCGAGGTCCTCCTGTCTAGAGCCTGGCGCGAACGCTCTCGCCTGCTTACAGGCGAGAGCCCTATGAGATTGGAGCCTGGCGCAAGCGCAAGCGTTCCCGCGCCGGCCGCGCTCGACGATCTTGGCCCGTTGTTCTCCGTTCGACGATCCGGTTGCGCTCGCCGATCTTGGATCGACGATCTCGCGCGATCGTTCCGGCCTACTTTGGGCGAGATCTTCCTTAGGGCGGGAACTCCTTCGGCTAGCCCAACTGTGACCATTGTGCCTCCTGGTCTGGCTCAGCGAATATGGGGTTGTACAAGGAGTGTCTTGTCGCCCTCGATTTCTCCAAAGCCCGGTAATATAAACAAATAGTGAAGTTTGACTAACATTGTACCGGTCACATGGTTTTTTCCCTATTCACGAGTTTTTCACATTAAAATCTGCATGTCCATCTCTCCATTTACTCATTAACTGATTGCGTGCTCGATTGCTCCGCGGGCTAAGACGGACAAGTTTAGTCCGACCTATCGAGAGCCTCGAGCAACCCGCAACAAGAATAATTAGTGATTTCACTATTATATTTTATGTCTAAGTAGATAAGAAAAGTCATTGACTAATTTTAAATTATTATATTTGACCTTCATTTTTATTATGAAATTATATTAAAAGCAGTGTTATAATTTTATTCACTTTTAAATTTTATTTAATTATAAAATATTATTAATAGTAAGAAAAATGTAATTTGTCAAAAATATTTTCATAAAGTTTTTACAATTGTCACCTATTGCGAGAACACTACTATTTGTAACGTAAAATTAATCTTTTTTTCAAATGTTTGCATTTCTAATTATTTGTTATTATAATAAAATTATAAAATATTTGCTATAAAAAGTAATCCTTTATAAGGACTCATTATTTTCACGATCTATAAATCTGTGGCTTTAATATTGTAATATTTGAAAGTAAACATTTTATTAATAAATAGTAAATAAGTGTTTAGCAAAATTAATTTAAAATGAAGTCGATGAAAAGAATAGATTGACGATCATTTATTTCAAATGTTGCATCTAATCAAACCTAGAAATATGAAAGGGGAAAAGGGACGATAGATAGGAAACACATGACCCTATACAAGTTGTTGCGAGTAACCCGGTTTCCCCCGGTCTGGAGAATCGGACCATCTTAGCTCGGAATTGGATCGGGCACACAAACAGTCAAAGAAAAACAACAAAAAATGACAAAAGGCTTTTTTGACGTGAAAAACTCAGAAAGGGTGAAAAACCACATGACTGGATCTGTGTTGGGGCAAAATCCACTATCTCGTTAGAGTTTACAAGAGTTAAGATAATTTCTCGGAGAATGACATACCACCTCTTCGTTACAAGTACAAAGTATGAAAATGTTGGAAAAGAAACCAAGTCCTTGGAGCCTGAATGTGCGCGCTTTAGTGGTGAAAATTGGCAAGTCTTCAAAGTCTTGATGGAAGCGCTCCTGCTGAGTCGTAACCTTGATGAGAGCGCTTATGTGGAGAAGAATGTTGTACCTTGGAAGCCTTGTGTAACATTTCGCATCTGTCACGGAGAATATAATAGAAGGTCTGGTCGGTGCCCCACGCCAAATTCCACAGACATTCAGCAAAGTTACACATTGATCCCAAATTATTTATGTATCCTAACACTAGAGTTGCATTCTATCAGAAGTATTAAATTAAAAGAGAACTCAACACCAGGAATGCTCACTAACACCACTAGAATGATATAAAAATTACACAGAGTTTTTCGCCTTAAGGCCTTACAAAATAGTTTCCTCAATAAAAGTGTTTTACAAACATTAGCACGCAGGCCGGCCACACATGAAAATAGTAAAACAAGTTTCGTTTGGCCTTCGAGGGCCAGCATAGGACAATGAGCTTCAGCCTGCTACTTTCCACTTGGCTCCCTAACACTTGAATAGGAACAATATACAAAGATGTGGCAAACAAGGCAACAGTCAATTTTAGTTGACCAAATTATAATGACCCCGCCCCTCACTTGGGGAAGCGATGTTCCTTCCCTGCAAGCATACATCAAGTACATAATATGGCAACAAAACGTGCAACTTACACAATTCACCATAGACATTAGCACGCACAACTACACGCCCTGTGCACTCATGGAAAATTATCGGTGTACCGAATTTCCCAGGGTCCCACCACCGTACCCAGTGACGGTCAACATACTTTTGAGCATTACTAGTCTTTCCGGCTCGTAGCCTAAAACTCTCTTCTTCCTATGCTATGATAAGGTCAAAGGTGCTATATTTCCTTAAGATACATGCTAGTGACCCACTCTAAGTTGATCTCCATAGGGTCGGTACAGGTTAGCCACAGCCCATTGCTCAAACCGTCGGGCTCGCAAGTCACGATGCAGGTCAGCCTCCCCTTTCCCATTCATACAATACATAATTGCATTATGTTTCAGGGTTAGCTCTCACGGCCACCATAGCTGGGCAATTTAAGCTCACAGCTAAACATAATGGCCCCCTGGTTAACATGAGACAGGCCTCACAAATAGCTCACTGAGAGTTACCGCCGATGGTAGCACTACTGCTACGCAGTAGGGTACAGAATTCTGTTTCTTCCCCCAAAATCGGGTGTTTTCCTGGAGACCATCTCCAGAAATCTCACTACAATAGCATGCATATCTTGTGACTCTATAAACTATACGTTTAACCATAGAGTCTTCTCTAACATGCAAACAAAAGATAATAATCACCAATCCAGACCAACCTGTTCGGATGGGCTTCATGCAACATGCCTATTTCGTACTCTGAATCCAGATTTTAAATGCAAAGGTACCGGGGATACAACTGATCAACTCGTTGGGAGAATTGACTCCATATGTTGGTGGAGCGTCTACCCTTACATACAAAAACAAAGGACTTAATATATCCAAGGAGGAAGATCGTTACCCTTGAAATTTGTTTCGACAGTATGGATAAGAAACTAACCGGAAAAAAACGACCGCAGTGGACGCGCCTCCGCGGATCTGAACTCGGCTCATGACTCAGAGTTCTAAAGCTCCAATAATGGCGAAATCTCCTTCTTCTTCCTCTACCTTTGCTCCCTCTCTCTCTACCTTTTAGAAAGAGAAAGCTTTGTGTCATCAGACCTGAGAGAAGTAATCTCAGATCATCACGCAAATCTTCATAGAATCTGTTTGTTTTGTGCTCCTCATTAGCAAATGTAGAGCCCGCATACTGTCCAATCTAGTAAACACATGTAATTTATCATCAACATACTCTCACCATAAGTTAACCTCTAAAATTGATTCTCCATAGCAATCCTCTGAGCAAATGTGTGATAACTTGCAAGAAAAGCCCTCGAGAACTCCTCCATCGAGATCTTGGACAGTTGTCTTCTAGGAAACTGATGTAGTTCCAGCTCATCCAACCATAGACTTGCCTCTCCTTACAAAAGAAAGGTAGTCACGGACACCTTCTGCCTCTCATCTGTCTCCGTCGCCGTCAAGATTCTCTTTATTCTTGAGAGCCAATCTTCGGCCTGAGTGGGGGATCCAGTTCCCTCAAACGTTGGAGGGTGGAAGCTCATAACATGCTTTAGTTGCTTTTTGGTCGCTTGCCTCATCGCCGAAGGCTCATCAGACACTTGTTGCATAGTCATAGGCTCATCTATGCCAACCTGTGTTGGGGAAACTACAGGGGTAGGAGGTTGTATTCGCCCTCCTAGTTGCTCATTGATCATCACAAACATGGCTTCAACAACCAAATGTATTGTTGCAGCAGAAGAAGGAGGTGTAGACACATCACCCAGTGCACTACTCTTTGTTGAGCGTTGGGGCTTAGACTGTCTCACATCGCCTCTAGTCACCTAAAATCATGAAACACGCAGTTAAGAAACTAAACAAAATTATAAAAAGCAATTATAGGGACACGCAGGTTCCTCAAATATGCGTATTTTCATTCCTAGGTGGACATTCTTGGGTTCGTTTATGTTATAATGGTAATATACATACATGTGCTCACCACCCCTTAAAAGAATTCGCCCACGAATTTGAATAAGAAAGACTGATGCCAGAATCTAATACCAAATTATAACATCCCCCATCCGTCACGTAGAATATAATAGAAGATTCGTTTGGGGCCCCACGTCATATTCCACAGACAGTCAGCATAGTTACGCATTAATCCCAAACTATTTACGTATCCTAATTCAGAGTTGCATTCTAGCGAAAGCATTAAATTAAAAGAGAATCCAACACCAGGAATGTCCATTAAAACCACTGAAATGATATAAAAATTACATAGAGTTTTGTCCTTAAAGCCTTACAAATGGTTTCATCAATAAAAGTGTTTTACAAACATCGGCATGCAGGCCGACCATACATGAAAATAGTAAAACACTCTTCTCTTGGCCTTTGAGGGCCGACATAGCACAAAGGGCCTTAACCTGCTGCTTTCCACTTGGCTCCCCGACATCTACATAGGAACAATCCACAAAGATGTGACAAATAAGGCAACAGTCAGCTTTAGCTGACCAAATTATAACGACTCCGCTCCTCACTCGGGGCGGCAGTGCTCCTTCCCTGTAGGCATACATCAAGTACATAATATGGAAATGGAACGTGCAACTTACACAATTCACCACAGAAGTTGGCACGCATGACCACACGTCGTTCTTGCTTCGGTGTTGTAACGCCCCAAAACTAGAAAGAGGGACGGACAGCATTTAGAGCCAAGTCAGGATCTTAGTAGGGGTCACACGGCTTGGGACACGGGCATGTCCAAGGCCGTGTCGTGCTCAGGTTTGACGAAGAACCCGGGTGGTCAACGAACTGCACTCGACGAAGTGTCGAGATAGTGAACACAGCCTGGAACACGGGCGTGTCCAAGGCCGTGTCGTGCTCGATTTCGACGAATTTTCACGTGGTCGACGAAAATGTGTTTGACGATGGTCGATACAATGAACATGGCCAGAGATACGGGCGTGTCCCAGGCCGTATCCTGCTCGGGATGTTAGTCGGGCCGCGTGAGGGGATAAACACGGCCTGGAGCCCAGGCTTGTTCGGGTTTGACACGGGCGTGTCAAATGTGACACGGGCATGTCTAGTACCCGTGTTCTCCTCAGGTTGTGTTTGGTCCTGTGTCGATGGAAGAACACGCCCAGACACACGGCCGTGTAGTGAGTGACACGGGTGTATCACGTTTAACACAGGAGTGTCCAGAACCCGTGTCCTTTTCTGGGTGCGATGGTTTCGTCGTTGATTGAGGCACACGAACTTGGACACAAGCGTATCACAAGCCGTGTTCGGCCCAGGAGTTTGGTTTTAAGTGTGAATCATGGTCGTTCGTTTTCTTCTATTGGGATCTGATGGTCCAGAGCTGTCCTTACTGAGTTATGTTCGGGAATAGGGTTTTAAAAGCTCATTCTTCTTCAAGTCTTCTCTTTCTAAAGTTTTAGAGAGAAGGGAGAGCAAGGAAGAAGGTGAAGGAGAGTTCCGGCTGTCGGAGAAGCTTCGGAGCCCCAAATCGCGAGCCGAGTCCAGATCCGCGGGGGCAAGTCCGTTGCGGTGGTTTTCATCCGGCTAAGTTCCCATGGCTAGGAAGAGGGGTCGTAAGGTAACGACACTTCTACTCTTGGTTTCTAGGATGCGTGCTTAGCATCTTTTTCTTTCAAGCTTTTGGGCACTAAATCTCTCAAGTGAGAGGGGTATGGGACATCATGGTTCAAGAGGAACCTCTGGGTCGATTGAGTCCATCCCTGACATGATTTTACATTAGAGATCCGCTCCGTTAGTGGATTAGGCATTGTGGGTGAAGCCGTAGTCGCGACCATTAGTCCGACTCAGTGATGTTGCATAGCGAGCCTTAAGGATTTTGTAGAAATCCGTTGTGGCAAGATGTCATTTGTGATGTATGTGATTTCCCCCTTTTCTCGAGTGAGTATGTATAGCCGGAACCGGACAAGGTTAACTCCGCATCTGTGGTAGATGTTTTCCTTGTTGGACAAGGTTAGCTCCGCATTGGCGGTATATGGTTTCCTTGGTGCGCGGGGACGTTGCAGTACAAATGATGGATTAGGGTGGGAATGTTTATGGATTATGATGTGCTAAGGCGCAGCTTTATCTCCGTGGTCATCTGGCTATCCCGTGACGTGCAAGCCATGTGGGGAGAGTGTCCCGGCGAGACTAGTCCCCTTCTGTGAGACTGACGAGAATGCCAAGCATTGGGCAATACCGGGCAATGAAGCCACAAGCGGTTGGGGTCCAGCAAGGGTTCTTAGAATCGGTTTGTGTGTGAGACGGAATCCTGACGTGCGAAGTCAGAGTTTGTAGGCAAACCCGGGGCCTAAGACCCACGTGCGGGTGGGGCCTTGACAAGATTTCTGTGTTGTAGCTTGTATGTCGTTAGTGTAATTGCAATACCCTTTTGTTTGCAGCTTAACGCCAATGGGGAAATTGGAAGTACCCAGATGTTTTGATGATGTGCTAGTTGCATACGCAATAGGGTGCCTTGGGTGAAGCCCGGGTTTTGCATACATGCTGCATAGTAGGCCCCCTTTTTATTATATGCTCAACATAGATAACGTGTTTGTTGCTTGAGGCATCCAAACTTGTTCTTTTAGAGCTTTACATGTTTATGTATATGGTATACGAAGTGCTGACTTGCAGGTTGGAGGGGTACCCCGGGGTCCATTAGGGGCGGCCGGGAGGAGATGTGTTGGTTACATAGTTTGAGGTCAGTCTTTGCTGACCCACGTTACCACCAATTTTTACAGGGCAAGGATCACAAGCGGGAGCTAGCTCGCTGGCCAAAAATGTCTAAGCCTCATGAAGTGTTACAAGTTTTGCACTAGCTCTAGCTTATGACATTGTATGTTTGATACTCTAGTTTTCTAGCTTGCATGCCGAGGTAGTCTAGGAGTGCTTATGCGCATTGATGCTTGATGTATTCATTTGAGTGTTGGACTCTCTATTATTATAAGACCTTAAGGCCGCTTCGATACTCTTAATTATGTGGATAGCTTCTGGTCTTGTTTTCTGTTTCCGTTGTTGTTGGTTATTGAGTTTTGAGATTGGGTAGTTAATATCATCTTTTAATGCTAAAGTTGTGGCGTCTGTATGTTGTGGGGCCCCGACCAGACCCATATTATACGGTCATTACAGTGGAGGTGTTACAATTTGGTATCAGAGCCAGTTTTCGTCCAAGGTTAGTTAGGGTGGTCGATTTAGCATAATCGGATCGCGTATAAAATTTATCCACATAAGAGTAATGCGGGACCATGAGTGTCCTGATGTCTGAGTCTTGTGATTAAGAGACTGATTCCTTATTACCTTGCCTTTCTTAAGAGTGCAGTCAACGAGGCGGGTATGTCGAGACCAAGAGAAGAGCTTTCAGCAAGCAGCGCTACTGCTCAGGGTCCTTTGGGCATGGGTGTAAACCCAGTCGATTTTTGTCACATGCTTGAAGAAGCAATGGTGGCAGCCCAAGCTACAGCGACAGCTCAAGTATCAACCCCTGTTGCTTAGGTAGCAACTCCTGCTACCCCGAATACAGTGACGACCGTGCCGGGTGGAGAAGCCAGGCGAGCAGAGCCGTTTGCCGAAAGGGTGGTTGTCGGGCATGGAGACCGGCAGATGAAGTATTTTTTGAGCTTCCATCCTCCAACGTTCAAGGGAGTCGATACGCCGACTGATGCGGAGGATTGGTGGGCACGGATGCAAGAGCTTCTGAGGGCGGCAGAGATTCCAGAGGATAATAAATCTGAGTTTGCGGCCTTCATATTAGAGGGAGACACAAAGTTGTGGTGGGTGAGCCATAGCGACCTCCAGTTTCCTGGACGCACCCCATCTATGGAAGAGTTTGGGAATGCTTTCCTAAAGAAGTACATTCCTGTTTCGACAAGGTTGGCCCTCCAAAGGAAGTTTCTGCACTTGGTGTAGCGGGATAAGACGGTGGATGAGTATGTACAGGAGTTCATTCGGTTGGGTTGTTATACAGGAACGACAATGGCGGACGATGAGTAGAGGGATAACCTCTTCTACCAGGGGCTGAGGGAGAATCTAAGACAACCCCTCATCACCATGAAGAGAGCTGGTTTCAACGAGCTAGTTGAGGCTACCAGGACATTGGAGAGTGATCTGGAGTGAAGCCAACATCGTATGGGTTTTGCGCCCAAGCAAGGGGAAGGGAAGCCTTCTCAATCCCAAGGAAAGTCTGAAGGGAATAAGTGGAAGAAAAAGCCTCACCCATTCAAGACCGGTGAGAAAAGCAAGTGGACGTCCGGAGGGTCTCACTCTAAGGGACTACCGATGTGCTTTAATTGTGATAAGGTGGGGCACATATCTCATTTTTGTACTCAAGGAGGTACTGAGCAAGAGCCAAGGCAGGAGCAGACTGTACGCTCCGGCCCCAGTGTCGCAGAGAAAGTAAAGATGGCGGAGTCTAGCGCTTCTCGGTTCCAACCATTGCAACCAAGGGCTTACAACCTTAGACAGCAGGAAGCGATCCGCTAACCGGATGTGATGACAGGTATGAGGAAGTTTAAATTAAATCTTATACTTCATACTTTCAGACCGTTATTGTTTGATGCCTCTATTTTAGGCTTTGTGTTAGTTTCCGGATACCCCGCTAGGATATTGTTTGATACGGGAGTGCCGCGCTCTTTTCTTGCGGAAAGCTTCATCCAAAGAATTGGAGTTGAGTCATTCTCGGCGGATGCAGAGCTGAAGGTGCACATGCCCAATGGGTCATCCATGACCACCGGGTCAAAAGGGCGCATTTTTTGGGAGCTAGGCGGAGTTGACTTCGTATTGATAGCAGCGGTCCTACCGTTGGTTGAGTTTGATGAGATTTTGGGAATGGACTTGCTAGCAGAGCAGCGTGCCAGTATTGACTGCCTATTCAAGGTGGTGATCCTGAGAAGCGAAGGGCAGACATAAGTTAAGTTTGAGGGTCTTAAAGGAGTGGCTTGTTCCCTGATTTCGGCCATGCAGTTGGTGCGGGCAGTTAACCAAGGGGTAGTAGCTCTTGTAGCATTATTGGAGGTTCGCCTTTCCAAGTTATCACTTGTGGAAGTGCCCGTAGTGGTAGAGTTCGAGGATGTGTTTCCTGATGAACTTCCTGGAGCACCTCCTCGATGAGAGATTGACTTCTCGATTGATTTAGTGCCAGAGGCTAGGCCGGTGTCACGTCCTCCATTTAGGATGACACCAAAGGAGTTGGTCAAACTCAAGGTATAGTTGCAGGAACTGTTGGAGCAGTGGTATATCAGACCCAGTTCTTCACCGTGGAGCGCGCCTGTGTTGTTCGTGAAGAATAAAGACGGTAGTATGCGGTTGTGCATAGACTACCGAGAGTTGAATAAATTGACTATCAAGAATAAGTATCGAATTCCTTGGATAGATGACCTGTTCGACCAGTTGGTGGGTTCGGTGGTGTATTCGAAGTTTGACTTGAAGTCAGGATACTATCAATTGTGAATTCAAGACGAGGACATACCCAAGGCAGCGTTTGGTATGAGGTATGGTCACTTTGAGTTCTCGGTGATGCCGTTCGGGCTGACGAACTCACCATCCGTATTCATGGATTTGATGAATTGAGTATTTCAGGAATACTTGGACTCTTTTGTAGTTGTCTTTATTGACGACATTCTGGTTTACTCCAAATCGTAGGTGGAGCATGAGACTCACTTGAGAATAGTCTTGCAAGTGTTGAGAGAGAACCAGTTTTATGCAAAATTCTCGAAGTGCAAGTTCTGCCTAGAGAAGGTTGCATTTTTGGACCATGTAATTAGTGAGGATGGGGTGGCTGTAGATCCAACAAAAGTGGAAGGCATCAGAGATTGGTCGACTTCGAGAACCGTGGCGGAAGTCCGAAGTTTTCTTGGGCTAGCCGGGTACTATAGAAGGTTCGCAGAAAACTTTTTGCGGATAGCTATACCCCTTACTTCACTAACTTGTAAGGACCAGAAGTTTGTGTGGACTCAGGAGTGCAATCAGGCATTTGAGACACTGAAGGAAAGGCTGGTGACAGCTCTGATCCTAAGTCTACCGAAAGGGACCGAAGGATTTCAAATTTTTAGTGACATATCGGGATGCAGTTTGGGTTACGTATTGGTGTAACATGGCAGTGTGATAGCCTTTGGGTCTAGGCAGCTGATGCCTCATGAGAGGAATTACCCTGTCCATGACATGGAATTGGTGGTTGTAATCTTTGCATTGAATTTATGGCGGCACTATGTTTGTGGTGCGAAGGTGGAGATCTTCACGGATCACAAAAGCCTGAAGTATCTCCTAGATCAGAAGGACCTGAATATGCGGCAGCGCAGATGGGTCGAGTTCCTTGGAGACTACGAGGTGGCGATTCAGTATACGCCAGGCAAAGCCAATGTGGTGGCAGATGCCTTGAGTAGAAACTACTCTGGGTAAGGGAATTGGATCGAAGCTCATGATGAGCGGTTGGTACTGGAATGGGAGTCCCTCGGCTTGGAGTGCGTAGCAAGGGGCGAGTCTGGCATGGCTCGGTTGAACTGGATTGAAATGCAGAACGATTTGTCTGATCATATTCAGAAAGCGACTCATTTGAATGTGGAGTTTTAGCCTTACGTGGCGGAAGCTCAAACGGGCGAGAGCAGCGCCTGGGAGTTGATTGATGGGATTCTGAGGAAGGATGGAAGGATCTGTGTACCGAAGTTCGGCATGCTCCGTAAGGAGTTGATGTTTGAGGCTCACTTCACAAAGTACGTCATTCACCCGGGCAGTACAAAGATGTAACTGGATATGAATAAATCCTTTTGGTGGCCTGGACTGAAGCAGGACGTAGCTTTGTAAGTGAATCGATGCCAAACTTATGCCTTAGTGAAGGCCGAGTGTTAGAAGCCGGGCGGGTTCCTGAAGCCTCTTCCTATCCCCAAGTGGAAATTTGACGACATCTCCAAGGACTTTGTGCATGGGTTACCTAGATCGCAGCAGGGTAACGACACGATTTGGGTGATTGTGGATCACTTGAACAAAATGGCTCACTTGATCCCAAATCAGAAGGAGGACAGCGTGGAGCTGGTAGAGTTGTACGTTCATAACATTGTGCGACTATATGGGATTCCTAAGAGTATAATCCGTGATCGTGATGGACGTTTCACGTCCAAGGACTGGAGGTTGGTTCAGAAGAGTTGGGCACAAAGCTCAAGTTCAGTACGGCTTTCCATCCTCAAACTGACGGGCAAACCGAAAGAACGAACTGTACTATGGAGGATATGCTGAGGATGTGTATTCTTGACTTCGGCAAGAAGTGGAGGATCACCTCTTCATGTTAGAGTTCGCTTATAATAACAGTTACCAAGCATATAAAGATGGCGCCATACGAAGCTTTGTATATAAGGTGGTGTCGAACACCGATGTCTTAGACAGAGGCGGGAGACACCAAAATTTTGGGAAAAGAAGTGGTAGCTGATGTATGTGAGTTGGTGCGAACCATTCAAGAGCACATGAAAGTGGCTCAAGATCGGCAAGCAAAGTACTTTAATGCTCGCCACATGAAGCTGGAGTTCGCGGTATGTGATTAGGTCTATTTAAAGATCAAGCCGTTCAAAGGCGTTTCACGCATTCGCCGACTCAGGAAGTTGAGTCCAAGGTTTTTGGGACCTTTCGAGGTTATAGAATGGGTGGGAGAAGCAGCGTACTAGTTAGCGTTGTCCACAGAGTTGAGTGGATTACACGATGTCTTACATGTCTCCGTCTTTAGGAAAGCCTTTGTAGAGACTAGTGTGGTGATCGAATCGACATCAGTGTCGATAAAAGAGGACTTGAGGATGCGAGTTCGTCTAGTCGCTATAGAGGATTCAGAAATTCGGCAGTTGCGGAACAAAGATGTCAAACTTGTAAAAGTCCAATGGGACAACTACGGTCGTGAGGAGCTCTCATGGGAGCGAGAACAGACCATGTTGGAGGAGTATCCAGAGTTATTCCTTTCAGGTATAATTTATGTTTTGTGTATCTTTCTCTTTCTGTAATTTCGGGACGAAATTCTTTTAAGGGGGAGAGAGTTGTAACACCCCGAAACTAGAAAGAGGGACGAACAGCGTTTAGAGCCAAGTCAGGATCTTGGTAGGGGTCATATGGCCTGGGACACAAGCGTGTCCAAGGCCGTGTCGTGCTGGGGTTTGATGGAGAACCCGGGTGGTTGACGAACTGTGCTCGATGAAGTGTCTAGAGAGTGAACACGGCCTAGGACACGGGCGTGTCCAAGGCCGTGTCGTGCTCGTGTTCGACGTAGAACCCGGGTGGTCGACGAAGTGTTGAGACAATGAACACGGCCTGGGACACGGGCATGTACAAGGCCGTGGCGTGCTTAGGTTCGACGAATTTTCGCATGGTTGATGAAAATGCGGTCGACGATCGTCGAGACAACGAACACGGCTTGAGACACGGGCGTGTCCCAGGTCGTGTCCTGCTCGGGATGTTAGTCGGGCCGTGTGAGGGGATAAACACGGCCTGGAGCCTAGGTATATTCGGGTTTGACACGGGCGTGTCAAATGTGACATGGGCGTGTCTAGTACCCGTGTTCTCCTCGGGTTGTTTTTGGTCCTGTGTCGATGGAGGAACACGCCCAGGCAAGGGTCACAAGCAGGAGCTAGCTCGTCGGCCAAAAAGGCCTAAGCCTCACGAAGTGTTACAAGTTTTGTACTAGCTCTAGTTTATGGCATTGTATGTTTGATGCTCTAGTTTTCTGGCTTGCATGTCGAGGTAGTCTAGGAGTGCTTATGCACATTGATGCTTGATGTATTCATTTGAGTGTTGGACTCTCTATTGTTGTAAGGCCTTAAGGCCGCTTCGATACTCTTAATTATGTGGATAGCTTCTGGTCTTGTTTTCTATTTTTACTGTTGTTTGTTATTGAGTTTTGAGATTGGGTAGTTAATATCATCTTTTAATGTTAAAGTTGTGGCATCTGTATGTTGGGGGGCCCCGGCCGGACCCATATTATACGGTCATTATAGGGGAGGTGTTACAGGTGTGTTGTGCTTGCATGCGCTTCTCCTTGCGTGAGATTTTGCGCTCCTTTGAGTGAGGTCCTTGCAGGCGGCTCGCTTGAATGGGTCGGCTTTCTTGTGCGCCTTGGTTAAAGTATTGTCGGTTTGGTTTGGTAATCTCCAAGGTAACCCCATCAAATGCCCCCAAGTTTTCATGGGTTGTGATCCATAAAGAGACGAGCCTGAAAACTTTTAGCCTCGATTACATCTCCTTGGTGGTCGCGAACTTAAGGTTGTTCCAGCATGCTCGCGTCATAAGTGTTTTTTGTTTATGTAGTGAAATGTCCCCTTAGTTAAGCATGGTTGTTCGTGCTGGCGACTTAGACGTGTCATAGAGGTATATTCTGCGCCCTTTGTCTTGGCATTCTGGAAGGACTCAGAGATCTATTTCATTGTAGTTGATGAAAAGTATTTGTATTCTCGCGTCTCAGGGGACTGGGGTCCGTCCGGGTGGAGGTGGCAAGGGATCTTTGTCTGTTTGTACCTCGGGAGGACTAGAGTCCATCGAAGTGAAGGTGGAAAAGAACGTTTGTTTGTTCGTTCCGCGGGAGGTCTGGGATTCGTCCGACGGAGGTAGCGAAGAACCTTTGTCTGTTCGCACCTCAGGAGGACTGGGGTCCGTCCAAGTGGAGGTGGAGAAGAACCTTTGTTCGTTCGTGTCTTAGGTGGTTCGAGTTCCGTCTGAGTGGAGGTGACAAAGAACATTTATTCATTTATGCCTCAAGAGGACCGGGGTCCATCTAGGTGGAGGTTGCAAAGAACCTTTGTTCATTCACATTTCAGGAGAACTAAGGTTCGTCTATATAAAGGTATAGATGGAGCTTTGTCCACCTTGCTTGAGAGGTGGAGACAACCTTTTGAAAGATTATTGTTGTTGGTAACATAACTTACATAGAGGGTGAATAGGTGGTCAAGCAACTTGTTGGTTTCTTTTTCAGTTTTTAGCATATATAAAAATTAAAGCACAACCAAATAAGAACAGCACACACCAATTTATAGTAGTTTCCCAGGGTATGGGTACATCCACTGTCCCTATGCGCCTATCTAGGAGTGTGCTAGACTCGACAAACTTCTCCAATACTCGGCTCCAAGAGCTTACAATTCAGATTCCTCAAAATGTCTCAGGTCTACTCCCAGACCATACCTCGGGCTCTACAGCCCTACCTCAGGATCAACAACCCTACAACTCAGAGTATTCCAAGTCCTACAGCTCAGAGACCCAGCTAGTATACTACCTCAGATCCATACAAAGATCTTACCTCAAGCACAACAACCATACCTCATGGTCAAAACCCCTACAACTTAGGCAACAACCCTACAACTCAAATCTATCACTAGATCCTATAAATGGAAGTATGTAAAATAAATACAACTAACGACTCTATTAATTTGACCTTAAAGTTCCTGAGTCTACAGATGTCTTTGCTTTGAAAGCAATCTCTTTGAAGTAGCCCCTGCTTTGAGTGAGTCTTCAGGTTGAGTGGATTTGAGGCTCTTCTACTTGATCTTCTTCTCCAGGAAGAAGACCTAATTAGAGTTGTGAAGCTTGACTACTCTTTGCTATTTTAGAACTTCTTCACAGAGAGCTTGCTTATTGAAATTGCATCGCAGCTTGTTTTTCACGATTCAGCAGGATTGAGCAGAGGTTGAGCAAGCATCATGTTTTATTGCCCTAAATTTTATTTATATACCTTTGACATTTCTAATAGTCTCTTGATTAGAATAAGACATGTTAAAGTATGGGTAGGAATAGGAAGAACTGACAGGTTTTTATGCGCCGCCGCCAAATTTGAAATCCCATTACTGTGTGTGCTCAATGGTAATAAAAACATTATCAGCACAGTATGATTGAGAAAATTCTTCTTTCTCAGTGGTATCCCCCTTAGCGGTGAAATATGCCACTTTCCGAGTCTTCTCCACGATATCGTCTCGAAGCTTTCCACGATCACGCCAATACCATGGAGAACCATATACCGATCTCAACAGTGTTCTCCATCTTCACTAACTCTTCTCTAAACTTGTTTTAGAGATAACTCCTGCAAAGATATAAAATAGATATTCCATCAAATACAGTATACACTTATCATTGTAAGTGATGCTTCTTCAAATCCTGGAATATTGTGGGCAATATTCACAACAATCTCCTCATATTTGAAAAAGACAGAACACTTAATAAATGGTAAGATGCAATAATAATAAAATCAAATTATCACAGATATAATTGATGAAAAACTTGAATAATCATAATAAGCATATAACATAACCAATCGCATATATATATATATATATATATATATATATATATATATATATATATATATATATATATATATATATATATATATATATATGTGTGTGTGTGTGTGTGTGTGTATAGATATATATATATGTGTGTGTGTGTCTATATATTTATATATATACATCCAGAGTGTTTAATTACAGAACATAAGTCCATTTACAATCATCGTAAATCTATCTCAGCTACATAAAAAATCTAGCTGATGTTCTTTGACTTCAAAGTACAGGATGCTTGTCAATTGGCTGGCTGATCACATCACCTGAGTCTGGACTCTTCCTCTTTAGTGTGGATGCTTGTGATCAATTACCTTATTCAGTTGTTCTCCTTTCAGCATTTTTGGCCTTGATTTCTTGTCTTTTGAAGTATAGTAAGGGTTTGGGAAGATATTTGGATGGCACCCTCTTTGGATTGTTCTTCCTAACCAAATTTTTCTTGAAAATTCTTTTCATAAGAGACTGTCTTTCCAAATGCTTGATCCATTTCTCTGCAGGACAAATGTTGTCAATATCCTTCAAGATATGTACATGATGTATCCATGCATTGATGATGATTAATTAAGAATCATCACTCCAATATTCAAAGTCCGGGTCTTGTGTCTGTTTACCATTCTTTATGGTCATGAAGTCTGCATGCAACATGAGTCCTTCTCTTGGCTAGCTGAACATCCTGAGCTACCCTCTCCTGAGCTTCAAAATCTAAGTCAGATGGTATGTTAGCATCTAGCACAGTTAAGTGGAGAGCAATCCTAAATCCTTATAGAACACATAGAGCTTACTCTACATTAATTCTATCCCCCCTTTTGGGCTTCTTCAAAAAATATTTTTCCATATGTACGGAGTTGGCCTCAAATCTGCTGGATATATTCTGAAATATGTTTTCATTGTCACCCATAATAGCATCTCTATACTCTTCAGTTAGCTGCATAGCTTGTAGTTGAGTGGAGTACACATAATCTTCAATGTGATCCATAACTTGTTTGATTTTCTTATCAGTTTGGCTCATATATTGTTTCACACTTATGATGTCCTGTGTAGTCAGCCAAAGACTTTCATCCATTAATCTTAAAATCTTCACATTTTTATGGACTGTACTAGTTGCTTTATTAAACCATTTAGTAATTTTAGCATTTATGTGTGTTGTATCACCTTTCTGAAAATCCAGATCATTTAATATATTAGCTTTTCCTTTTGTACTTCAGCATCAACTTTCATTCCTTTTACTTTCTCATCAACATAGGCTTTCAAAGATGTTTCTTGCTCATCCAGTAGAGTTTTCAAAGATGAGAGAATTGAGCTATCAGCAGTGTTTGAGGATGGTTGTTTGTGTGATACTTGAGGTGGTGCTTCAGCAGTAACTTAGTTTAAGTTGATCCCCAGGCCCTCTTGACCAGCCAACTCAGTGTGAGTTGCTATCTCAGCCTTTGGGGATAAAGGGAAGATTTCTCCTAAAGCAAGAACCTCAGATAAAGGCTCCCCTCACTATGATCATCACCTCCACTTAAGAAGTCTTCTAAAGAGTCAATATTCTCTTCTCCAGCATTCTCCCCCTCAGCCTGGGCACTGGAATTTTCTTGATCAGATACCTCCCCCTTAGTAGATGCAACCACTTTCAGAGGAGTGTTTGTATTAGCTAAATCAAGATCCACTTGAATGCTTATATCTTGAAGTTTTTCTTCATCCTTAATAGAAGGTGACAAGTTGGGATTTTTGACAGTGTCACTATCCTCTTGGTCATCAACACCCTTGGTCCCTGATTCAGATTCAGAATCTTCTTCCACAACCAGCTTATTTCCTTTGTCTTTACTCCACCCCTTCATCTCAGTTTGACCTTTTGGTAGCACCCTGGTGTATCTCTCCAATATTTTGATATCCATTCTTTTCATATAATGGATCCTCATACCTTATTTCTTGTTGAAATTCCTAGGATAGGCATTGATCAAATATAGGGAAAGAATCCAACCAAAATTTGGTACTTGAATACTATCTAGTAATTTCTAAAATACCACTAAGGCCCAGTTGGTTTTCTTCTGAAAAATAACTCTTATAACCAACTCAAACATGACCTTAGAAATCCTATTATGTGAGCCAGTCTTGTAGAGAATGACCTTTCCTATGATATATGCCAGCTATTTGACTCTTTGGTTGAAATGCTTTTTTTAGAGAGTCATATCTCCCTCCATAAAACTCAAACAGAAGGAGATTTCGGCTTCATTTGTTTTGGCGGTGGCGGATCGATCCGGCAGGTGGAAACGAAGTGTTTTAAATGGAGGGGGGAGGTGGCTGCTTCAAACGAAGCTTTTTGGGGCGTTTCTCAAGGCGGGCGGGTGGAAACGGAGCAAACGCCGCCGGAGGTTCATTTGTTTACCCGCCTTCCAGCGGCGTTTGCCCAAAACGGAGCTCTGAAACGACCAAACAAATAGAGCCTTCACCATTGTTGGAGCTTTAGAACTCTGAGTCATGAGCCGAGTTCAGATCCGTGGAGGCGTGTCCACTGTGGTCGTTTTTTTCCGGTTAGTTTTTTATCCATACTGTCGAAACAAACTTCAAGGGTAACGATCTTCCTCCTTGGATATATTAAGTCCTTTGTTTTTGTATGTGAGGGTAGACGCTCCACCAGCACGTGGAGGCGATTCTCCCAATGAGTTGATCGGTTGTTTCCCCGGTACCTTTGCATTTAAAATTTGGATTCAGAGTACGAAATAGGCATGTTGCATGAAGCCCATCCGAACAGGTTGGTCTGGATTGGTGATTCTTATCTTTTGTTTGTGTGTTAGAGAAGACTCCATGGTTAAATGTATAGTTTATGGAGTCACAGGATGTGCAGGCTATTGTAGTGAGATTTCTGGAGATGGTCTCCAGGAAAACACCCGATTTTGGGGAAGAAACGGAATTCTGTACCCTACCGCGTAGCAGTAGTGCTACCGTCGGTGGTAACTCTCAGTGAGCTGTTTGTGAGGCCTGTCTCGTGTTAACCAGGGGGCCATTATGTTTAGCTGTGAGCTTAAATTGCCCAGCTATGGTGGCCGTGAGAGCTAACCCTGAAACATAATGCAGATATGTATTGTATGAATGGGAAAGGGGAGGCTGACCTGCATCATGGCTTGCGAGCCCGACGGTTTGAGCAACGGGCTGTGGCTAACCTGTACTGACCCTATGACGATCAACTTAGAGTGGGTCACTGGCATGTATCTTAAGGAAATAGAGCGCCTTTGAACTTATCATAGAATAGGAACAAGAGAGTCTTAGGATACAAGCCGGAAGGTCCAGTAATGCTCAAAAGTATGTTGACCGTCACTGGGTATGATGGTGGGACCTGGGAAATTCGGTACACCGATAATGTTCCATGAGTGCACAGGGCGTGTAGCTGTGCGTGCTAATGTCTATGGTGAATTGTGTAAGTTGCATGTTTTGTTACCATATTATGTACTTGACGTATGCCTGCAGGGAAGGAACACCGCTGGCCTAAGTGAGGGGCGGGGTCGTTATAATTTGATCAGCTAAAATTGATTGTTGCCTTGTTTGCCACATCTTTGTATATTGTTCCTATTCAAGTGTTGGGGAGCCAAGTAGAAAGTAGCAGGCTGAAGCTCACTGTGCTATGCTGGCCCTCGAAGGTCAAGGGAAGCATGTTTTACTATTTTCATGTGTGGCCGGCATGCGTGCTAATGTTTGTAAAACACTTTTGTTGAGGAAACCATTTTGTAAGGCCTTAAGGCCAAAAACTCGGTGTAATTTTTATATCATTCTAGTGGTGTTAGTGAGCATTCCTGGTGTTGAGTTCTCTTTTAATTTAATGCTTCCGATAGAATGCAACTCTGAGTTAGGATACATAAATAATTTGGGATCAATGTGTAACTTTGCTGAATGTCTGTGGAATTTAGCGTGAGGCCCCGACCGGACCTTCTGTTATATTCTACGTGACAGATGAGAGATGTTACACAAGGCTTCCAAGGCACAACATTCTTCTCCACATAAGCGCTCTCATCAAGGCTACGACTCAGCAGGAGCGCTTCCATCAAGACTTTGAAGACTTGACAATTTTCCCCACTAAAGCGCACACATTCAGGCTCCAAGGACTTGGTTTCTTTTCCAATATTTTCATACTTTGTACTTGTAACGAAGATGTGGTATGTCACTCTCTGAGAAATTATCTTAACTCTTGTAAACTCTAACGAGATAGTGGTTTTTGCCCCAACACAGATCCAGTCACGTGGTTTTTCACCATTTCTGAGTTTTTCACATCAAAAAAGCCTTTTGTCATTTGTTGTTGTTTTTCTTTAACTGTTTGTGTGCCCGATCCAATTCCGAGCTAAGATGATCTGATTCTCCGGACCGGAGGAAACCAGGTTACTCGCAACAACTTGTATAGGGTCATGTGCTTCCTATCTATCGTCCTTTTCCCCTTTCATATTTCTAGGTTTGATTAGATGCAACATTTGAAGTAAATGATCGTCAATCTTTTCTTTTCATCTTCATTTTAAATTAATTTTGCTAAACAGTTATTTACTATTTATTAATAAAATGTTTACTTTCAAATATTACAATATTTAAGCCACAGATTTATAGATCGTGAAAATAATGAGTCGTTATAAAAGAGTATTTTTTATGGCAAGTATTTTATATTTTGTTATAATAACAAATAATTCGTTACTACAAATGCAAACATTAGAAAAAAAGACTAATTTTACGTTACAAATAGTAGTGTTCTCGCAATAAGTGACAATTGTAAAAACTTTATGAAAATATTTTTGACAAATTACATTTTTCTTACTATTAATAATATTTTATAATTAAATAAAATTTAAAAGTGAATAAAATTATAACACTGCTTTTAATATAATTTCATAATAAAAATGAAGATCAAATATAATAATTTAAAATTAGTTAATGACTTTTCTTATCTACTTAGACAAAAAATATAATAGTGAAATCACTAATTATCCTTGTTGCGGGCCGCTCGAGGCTCTCGATAGGTCGGACTAAACTTGTCCGTCTTAGCCCGCGGAGCAGTCGAGCACGCAATCAGTTAATGAGTAAATGGAGAGATGGACATGCAGATTTTAACGTTGAAAACTCGTGAATATGAAAAAAATCATGTGACCGGTACGATGTTAGTCAAACTTCACTATTTTTTTATATTACCGGGCTTTGGAGAAATTGAGGGCGACAAAACGCTCCTCATTATAGCTTGAGGGTGAGAGAATGTAGCTTTCTCAAAGGGCTACAAGCCACCACTCGTGAAGCTCAATCTTTGTCTCTTGTACGCAATCGTGTGGGATAGGCATGCATGCTTGTGAGCGAACTCGCGCGGGATGTGCCTTACGCGCATCATGGGCCGGCTCGTGTGGCCTTAGGAATATTTTAGATATATTTATATATTATCTCCTAAAAGGTACCCTGACGTTGTGCACAAGGTCGACCAATGTGATTGCACACTTCTCATACTTCGAAGCAAATTGTTATTAGGAGGAAGCAGTATAGTAACCTGGCTGAGGTAGAAATCAAAGTTCTGCACATCGAGGAGCGGGTGCAGAATCCTTCACAGGGATGGATGACGCTGCAAGAGCCACCATTGAAGTCAGGATTTTTTCTGCCACCACGAGCCAAAGTGGTTGAGATCTTGGAGTACTGCAATGCGTCAGTGTTTCCGTTTATTACCCTTGGGATGACACGCATCATGGGCCTGGTCGCCTTTTTTGGGAGCATGGATCGAGATTTTCATTTGATCTCTTCAAGGACTAGAGCGAGGTGCACACTAACGAGGTCTGTTAGATAGAAGTTCTCAATAACAAGCGCTGACTCAATTTTGAGATCCAAGTGGACAGACGCCATGAGAACACAGTATATGTATATGTTCGAAAATGTTGAGCTTCTCGTAACTTTGGGAGTCACTTCCTGATCGATTTAAAGGGGTATGAGCGGAAGTTCTCGCAGATGCTGGTGTTTTTTGTACCCCATGAGTTGGCAAACCATCTCTTTAGCATCTCCTTATTTATGGAGGAGAAGCATCTGTTACTATACGACCTTTTTGCTAACCCCAAGGGTGTTACTGCAGTGCCACTTATTCATGATCAAAAGAGGGAGTTGGTATTGAAATCTTGCAGTTATATGGACCCCGAGCCTCGTTCATCTTGACGACTGAGATATTTTCTGGTTGAGATGGCTCCATGTAGCTCTAGAGTTGACGCTATGCCGACCGATCCTAACCTTGAGGTCTTGGGATTTTCTACCCCCTCCCCCCCCCCCCAGGCTCCTCCTATGGAGGCTCCTGCACCGTCGCTTGGGAAGGGAGAGCAAATGTCTTTGTATTTGGAGGCGAAGAATAATATGGTAAGCAAAAGGCTTTTTCTCTTATTTTGTTTGTTGTTTCTTATTGTATCTAACTCATTTATTTTTGTTTCAGATCGAGGTTCAGGCCAACATATCGCTCACGTGGAATGACCACCAAGTGAGCCGAAAGGATGGGTATCTGACGCTTCGGGAGAAGCTTCGGGGTACGAAGAGCTCCCTTATAGATTGAGATAAAGGTGAGATCGTAATATATCTCGTTTCCGGCAGGTTGAATCGGTGATGAGGGCCGAGGTGGAGGCATGGAACAGTTGCGAGTAGAGATTTGCGTGAATTGTTGAAGGCTATTCAGATGGTGGACCGGAAGCTCGAATGTGACGTTTCTGACCTTGGCTTTGACGATCTTTCTGAGGATAAAGGTTCAGACTCTGATTCTGATTTTGATGTAGTGTGTGAGTAGTGGTCTTTCTTTTATATCTTTGTATACGTGCTTTTATGTTAATTGTATTTGTCTGCCTTTGTTGTTTTGTTGCAAACTTGTATCTGTATTTGGATCTTGTATTCTTATACTTTGTAGTAGGTTTTGTTAACGACACTTTGGGCGTCCTTATGTATCAAATCTTTGTTTATAGATTTCTCAGGTGTAGAGCCATACTGATTATGTGTGGGGTTGACAACGTCGCTTTCCATGTGTTTATGATCTCCTTTTTGGATGTTTGAGTTTGGAGGACAAGACACAGACAATGTCTTAACCTACATGGTGAAAGACCAGAACTTATAGCCAGGTAGTGTTCGGTCTGGATAGCCGATCTAGGGGTTATTATTGATTGGTTGACGGTTGAAGAAAGTGACCTAAACGACATCTCAATTTACTACCATGGTGAAGGGCGAACACTTATAGTTGTGTAGTGAGTGGTCAGGGAAACCGAACTGGGGATGTCATAGATGGTAGTGGTGAAGGGCGAACCTTTGAACTTGTGCAGCCGTGAGGGGGCAGGCCTTGATGATGTCGTGATATACTGTGGGGGAGAATGTCAAGCCTTAGATCCAGAGAAGTGAGAGGTTACAAGGGCAAGGACCCAAAGATGGCGAGGGGTAGATCCTACCAGTTGTTTGAAAAATATGAGGGGGGCTTGTCCTGACGACGTCGTAACCTACCACAGTGAGGAAGAGAGAACCTTCAATCTAGGGTAGTAAGAGGTCACTTGGGCAAAGCCCCAGAGACAACGAGGGGTAGATCCAACCAGTGCGATGAGTCTTGCCCTGACGACGTTGTGGTGCCCAAGAAGCGAGAGAGTAAGGTGCTCTACAACATGGGAGTCGGTGCTCTGTGGCACGGGGGCATGATGCCAGACAGCACAGTAGTAGATGCTCTACAGCATATGGGCATGATGCCCTATAACACAGGAATGGTTGCCGTGTCTTTCAGATGAGTCGTGCTTCTTAAAGTTGAAGGGTCTGTTGTCTGGCGTTGGAAATCAGGTATATGATTTTATCCATCAAAGTTTTTGTAACATCCCGACTTTTATTGGGCCACCAGAACCTTAATTGGCCCAATAAAAGTGACCCGAACCTCTACTCGTGGCCCATACCATGGTAGGAGGTAACCTTAGACGAGGATACAGATCTAGAAAACTCTGATTTGAGTTCTGTCAGTTCTCGTGGCCTCGTATAGTCAATACGAGTGTGTTGGAACTCGTTCCGTTGAATTCTGAGGTCATATAGTGGATATGGTGGTTCCTCGTAGAACGTCGCAAAAACAAGATTTTTGAATATCGAGCTAGAGAACTCTGATTTGTGTCCTGTTAGTTCCCATGGCCTTGTATAGTCAATACCATTGCATTGGAGCTCGTTCCCTTAAATTCTGAGGTCATATGGTGCATATGGCCATTCCTCATAGAACGTCGCGAAAACGAGATTTTTAAATATCGAGCTAGAGAACTCTGATTTGAGTTTTGTCAGTTCCCGTGGCCTTGTATAGTCAATACTGGTGCATTGGAACTCGTTCCATTGAATTCTAGGGACATATGGTGGATATGGCCGTCCTCATAGAACGTCGCGAAAATGAGATTTTTGAATATCGAGCTAGAGAACTCTAATTTGAGTTCTGTCAGTTCCTATGACCTCATATAGTAAATACGAGTGCGTTGGAACTCGTTCCATTGAATTTCGAGGTCATATGGTGTATATGGTTATTCCTATTAGAGCGTCGCAAAAACAAGATTTTTGGATATTGACCTAAAGAACTCTGATTTGAGTTCTGTCAGTTCTTATGACTTAGTATAGTCAATATAAACGCATCAGAACTCGTTGCATCGCGATTCGAAGTCAAACGATGATTATGAGCGTTTTGAACAATTTAGCGCCCTACGACATGCAGATTTTGAATATTTAGCAAATGAACTTCAATTCGACCCCGGTTAGTGGCATTGGATTCGTATGGTCAATACAAAGTCAATGGAGTTAGTCTCTGTCAGTTTCGATGACAGGTGGTTAATCCGTGGTCAAATCAAGCTCAGTCGTACACCAAAAAGCTTGCGCACATCAATTGTGACAGGTCACCCCAACTTTGACCCGACCCTCGATGATTTGGACCTATTTTGACTTTGACCTTCATGGGGAGACCCACCCGTGGTTGACTTTTGGTCAAACCCTTCACAAGTGGTCTTCTTTTATATTTTTTTGTACCCAACCTAAGGCCAATCAACCAAGCCATCATGGATTTTTTTCCAAGCCTTAATGGGGCCTAGCTTTGGTCCACTAATGGACAAAACAAGGAGAAAAGAGCTTCAAAGCCCATCTTTCTTTCTCTTACACTCTCTCTCTTCCTATTGGCCAAAGATGGCATTCTCACATGGCTATTATCCTATCCTAGGTCCTAGGTGGTACTACCCTCCATTCAGAGGATGCCATCTGTCCCTACAGCTGGGAGAAGCTCGGCCACATTTCCTGTAAGGGGAGTTTAGTCCGACACCAATGAGAAGAAAGGGCAGCCTCCTCTTACCCCTATAAAAAGGGCCCCCTACTTCTGGATGAACTCACCACTCTCCCTATCCACAAATGACCCCATCCATCCCCTCTGCCGGAGCTCAACCTCGCCGGAGAAGCATACCCAAACTCCACCACCCTCCACCGCCATTAATGGCGGAACTAGCCGAGATCTCCCGAAGACACCAAACAAGGTGGAAAACTTCTCCTCTCCTCCTCCATATCTTTTGAACGCTTCACATGCACGCTATGGCGGCCGGAGCGCTGCCGCCGTCACCCCCTACCCTCCATTCAAAATAAAAAATAGCTCCGGCGATGGCCGGCGGCACCGGGCCATTAGACCACCGCCGGAGGGAGCGCCCACCCCCAGGATTCTGTCGGGGGCGAAGCCATGGCTGGCCAGCGGTGGAGAAGACTCACAAGGGTTGGTTTTTCGGTACATGCGATGGGGAAGATAAGTTATAAAATTATATTTTTTTATAATATTTATGAATATTATAATATTATAATTAAAATGAGTATTTTATTTTATATAGAGTAATCTAGGCTCCTAGGGAAAATATTTGAACATGAAAATTATTCTACTTAATGAGGATAATCTACACAAAAGTTTTGGGAATTTTTAGAGTTAATTTGTTTTTTTTAATAGCCTAAAAAATTTATTTGGCCAATTTAGAGGTCCAAAATTGCTCGAAATATTTTGGAAAAATTACTAGGCTCTTTTTAGGCTCTGTTAAAGGTTGTATTGAAATTTGGGAATCTTGGGGTAAAAAAAGTGAAGATTTTTCAATTTCTTAAAGCTTAGGGTCGCGCTCAGAAATTTATGTGCTCAAATTCTTCGAAAATGAATATTTCGAGATTTATTTGGCTCACTTTATATATTGAATATTAAGTTCAATTGATTAATCAACGAGAGTTATCGAGATAAGACTTCTTGCTCTGAGTATTTCGAGATTTTTGCAAAACCACCGATCACCTCGTTCTTAAAATAATTCTCAGGCATTTTGGGTGGGCTCGAAAGATAAAAGTACGATCTTCAAGTAAAATAATACACAACCTTGTTTTGGGTGAAGAATTTCCCTCATGTGTAGGAAATGATTTTCGAGGTTGAAATTCGAGGAAGAATGTGCTCACTAATGAGATTCTCGTATTCGATTTGACATGAATAAATGAGTTGTTATTTTTCTCGGATGAATAATAAAGGTATAACTCATAATAATCCTCCTGATCCGAGTAAGTCGTGATCGAAAGGCACAACTGAATTATTATCGAATGGAACTGAATATGCCGCCTGAGAACGGGGATAGAACTGAACATGCCTTCTAAGAACGACGATAGAAATGAGCATGCCTCCTGGAACTAAGATAGAACTGAACGTGCTTCCTGAGAACGGAGATGTAACTGAAGCCTCCCGAATGGAGTGATTATACTACTAACCATTTTCTTTATGACTTATTCTAGTCTTGCACTGGTCCAGTTCCTTTTTTTAGTTCAGTACTTTTTGTTCAGTACTCCAGTCTTGTACTGGTCCTGCTTATTTATTTTTAGTTCAGTTCATTCCTTTTAAGTAATACTCCAGTCTTGTACTAGTCTAGTTCCTTTTAATACTTATTTTCAGTTCTTTTAGTCAAGTACTACTCCAGTTTCGTACTGGTCCTATTTAATTATAACATTTCACTTCTGCAACTTATACTATCAACAGGCTTTATTACTGTACTTTTGTTTCTGCAATTTACTATTTTAAACACAGGTCCTACTCTGACGAGTAGTTATCCAATAGGTTGAGCCTTAGTTGGGAATAACCTGAGTTGAGATGTTCCTCCAAATTTAGCCTCAAATAAAGTGCTTCCACGCTTATTGTCGAAAGTCAAGCCAAGTGTCGTTTTCCCGAATTATTTAAAGTATAGTAGGGCAAGTCGATGTAGACCTGGTGCATGCTAGCAAAACTATTTTTACTTGTTTGCTTGTAAATTACTTACGGTAAATTGTGGAGGCCAATCACTTCTGCAGACCGATCGTATCAGTGCGGGAAGTTGGACGACTCAATGCGACAGGGAAATGGGTACCACGTGTGACTGAACGCTATGTTTTTCCCGTTAGGTTTCCTCCACTGGTCAACCAAAATGTTGAATTGCTGGGTGTCGTTGACATCCAAGAGTACACAGGGTTATACGTTGGGGCCTAGGCTGTGCAGTACGACCACCCACAGAAGTGGCAGGACTGGCCACTATCACTGATGGCCACATCGGTGAGGCATGCGGGGCTTGCTACCCTGCTATGGCAACATAGGGGCCATACTATGTCAACATAGGGTCTTGTGCGCGGCTTTGAATGCATACAGTGTGTGCGTGACTTTGAATTCCTGCGGTATGAATACAGGTTATGAAAACCTGATGTGTTAGCAGAGCTTTAATTGTAACTGATGTATATTGCTGTTGTTATTCCAGTTATACTATGTGGCACCTCTTTTTTCGGGTTGCTCCTAGATTATATATGAAATGTTATACAAACTCTCTCTTGCTTCAATTATCTACTTTTGTGAGGTGCGTGAGCTCATCCCTAAGATATGGATCCAGGAAGGAGATTTGTTTCCGCTTAGCTCTATGACTAACGGTTATTTTAATAACCATTCATAAGAGATGGAGCACCGTAGTGACTAGCGGCTGCAGGACGATACGTCAGCTGATTGGACTACCCAATCAGAGGCACCTTTGTCATCTCTTGAGTTTTGATACGTGAATACTAGTGAGTAAGATTTAGGCTTCATTTGTTTCGGTAGTGGCGGGTCGATCCGGTGGGTGGAAATAGAGTGTTCGAAACAGAGTGGGGAGGTGGTTGCTCCAAACGGAGCTTTTTGGGGTGTTTCTTAAGGCAGGCGGGTGGAAACGGATCAAACACCGCCGGAGGTTCATTTGTTTACCCTCCTTCCAGTGACGATTGCCCAAAACAGAGCAGCGAAACGCTCAAATAAATAGAGCCTTAGAATGTGAGGAGTTGGTAATAGTAGTACTTTTATAGTCTACGAACTTTATGTATAAACAGTGGCTATGACCTTTGCGCTCTCTTTTAAATATATATTATTATATATATATTTATTTGATGTGGCTTCTTGTTAATGCTTCTGCAATACTATGTGATGAGATATGATTGTTGTGATTCAAGCCGAGCAAGGCCACCAACTAGTGCTTAGTAGTGTGGGTCGATACCCCTTAAGGAGCACTGGGTGGACATTTTGGACAAGTAAGATCCCCTTCGGCCCGACCTGGGCAAAGGTTGGGAGGGGGGTCCTATAGTTTTTCTCCAGGGGATCTATACTTTTAAACAATTATTGTTGCATAGATAATCAAAACGTATATGTGTGTGTTAGTAGTTTGTTACACCAAAACAAAGAATAATATTAATAAATAGTGAGGTTGCGGGTAAATGAGGCGGAAACTTTGTGACCTTTACTAAGGAGGGTCCCCTATATTGGATCTGGTGGCCAACCTTGGGGGTGGGGGTGGGGGGGAGAGGGTGGTGAATAAGGTTTTTAAAGGTAGTCCAAAATTAAAACAAGTTTTACCAAGAAAACAAGTTCTGGAGGCTACCACGGGCGGTAAGGCTAACGCTCGACGGTAGGTCACATAGATCAATTCTCTTTATAAAACTTTGTTTTCAGATTTCCCACACAACACTCAAACCTATAGAAACATACAACCACGATTTTGAGATGTATTAAACAAAATATAATTTTATTCAAAATAAAAACAGTGATTTACAATAACAAACCTGGATCCCTGTGACGCTGGAGATCAAAGACAATGAATACAAACTTCTTTTGGTTTCTATACTGACCCTCCCAAGATCGGTTGGCTCTCGCTCTTCTTCCCAAGAAAATTGATGAGTCGGCTCATCACCTTCCTCCCTGGAAGTGTCTTAGAGTCCTACTAGATCTCCCAGATCTAGACGTCCTTTCAGGATTATTTCTTGCAAACTCCTCCGAAGAATCCGACGACCTCCCAGGTTGATTTCCCTTTCACCAAGATCAGATAAAAACAATGAAAATTTTGAGTTTAAATGTTATTTCTCCCTCAAACGTAGAACTCCTCCTTGGAATGGTGAGTGATCGATGCTCTTGAATATCGTTCTCGTTACAGTCGATCGGCCGCGAATGGTCATTGAAGATTTCATTCGCCAGAGTTCTTCAATCATAGAATGGAGGAAAAAATAGTGATTTTCCTTCAACGGAGATGAAAGTTCATCCTCCTACATATGTCGGTCAAACCCTAGAATGAAAAATTCTCCTTCATCTCTTATCCTTGAAAAGAAACGCACGCTTTTATACACCTTAAAAAATACGCGCCCGGTAGTAGGTCGATTCACATGGTGCTGATAGTTGTCCAGTAATTTTGGAAAAATATCCGAGAAATATTCACTCTATTTTTGGATACCGCGGCGTGGTAAGCAGCTAGCGCATGGCGTTAGGCCACAAAGCGGCTGTTATTTAATTCTTCGGTCCCAGTACTTGCGGTAGGGCTAGCGCTTAGTGGTAGATCACAAAGATTGATTTTCTTTTTCTTTTGTACCTATAAACCTGCACACTATACCAGATGTTGGGTCCATTGATCACAATATCCTAGATTTGAAGAAGACCCACATGTCAATAATATACACATGAATGTATCTAATACATATTCAAAGTTCATTATATGCAGGTTGTATTCTATTGCATTGAATTGACATGTGGTCAGAGTCACAATAACAGTTGGACTCAAGTCAAAATGCTAACACTTCAAAAAACTGGCTAAGTACAAAAGCATTGAGTGAAGACAGTTCACTTAACGCCAAGAGGCTAAAAGCATTGACAGAACCTCAAACAGTCAAAGGCTCAGTGTTGCTGACAAGAAATCTATCTAAGGACAGAAGCGTTGAGTGAAGATAGTTCACATAATGCCTACTCAACTGGATTTTAGATTAAGTATAAAAGCGCTGAGTGAAGACAGGTCACTCAACGCCTCATCAAGAAGACAGTTAAAGTCCAGAAGCGTTGAGTGTTGAAGTTGCACTCTTTATGCAGAGAAATTTCAACTAAGTACAGAAGTGTTGAGTGATGAAGTATCAATCAATGCATTAAATGCTAGACTTCAAGAGTCAAAAGTATTGAGTGTTGAAGGTTCACTCGACGCCTTAAGATGCAAAATTTTGCTAAGTGTTTTCTGCGTTGAGTGACAAGGCTTCACTCAATGCTTACGCAGATTGTCTGAAATTTACCAAGTACACAAGTGCTGAGACATGCTAACGTCATCAATATTTCAAATGTTGCAGGAATAGCGCGCTAGATGACAAAAGGATATGTATGCCTTTAGTACAACTGTAAATGCAAAAGACATGTTGTAGTTGCCAATTCTGGCTGGTCCATGCTGCGCAAAGAGCTATTGGACGAAGATCGATAATAGGCGACTCCAGAGAAATAAAAAATATCTTTTATTTGGTCATCTTCTTCCTCTCGACAAAGAGAAGATTTAGAAGAACTTATTCTTACAGCTTGTCTGTGAAACACAACAAAGTTTGGGTGTTGAAGAAATAAAAGAAGTGAAGAAACATTTCATCTTCAACAGCTAGATCAAAAGGTTCTTTTCTGAGTTTGAAGGGGAAGTAGAGCAAACCCAAGTTGCTGGTGTTCTTCAAAGCCACTGCAATCAACTCAACTACATCAAAGGATTCAAGAGTCATTGCTCTGCAGTTGTCTTCTTAGCACAAGCAAAAACTTCTTGAAGATCCATTTTTGTTGTTGTGAAGAAGTTATGTCTGAGTCTACTCAGTCCAGAAGACAGACTTAGAGAATCATTTCTCTGGAGTCTTATATCATCAAACTTATACTAATTCTGTAGGATATTAATTAATCTGAGTTGTAAACCTAGAACATAAAGGCTCAGAGGTAAGATTCAGTGTGATCTGAGTGGGTAGGTCCTGTATACCTGAGGTAGGATCTGAGTCAGATCTGAGCTGTAAGAGATAAAATCTCTGAGTGTAGGGATATCCTTCTAGCCTAAGTTATAGAGCTTTTTATTAAGCCTGAGATAGGTGATTTGGAGGATCACTGAGTTGTAGGAGTAAAGTATACTCTGAGTGTGTAGGGCTTAAGCCCGAGGAAGGACTTGGAGAAAGTTTGAGAGATCTTGAGGGATCTATGTTATAAGCTCCTTGAGCTGAGATTTGGAGAAGATTGCATAGTCTAACACACTGTTAGAAATGCAAGAGAGAAAGTATATGTACCCATACCATGGGGAACCACTATAAATACTGTGTGTTGAAATGTGTTCTTAAAAGCTAAAATAATAATCTAACTCACAACACACTAAACTCAAAAGTATTATATAAAGACTTGAAAAACCAATTCACTCCCCTCTAGATGTTTAGCTACTCTTGAAAGAAAGACTTTTAAGTAGTATCAGAGGGAGGTTGTTCAAAAATCACCTAACAGTCTAAACAGATCTCCAAGAGTAGCTGAAGATTTACTCCACGGGTTCAGGTGAGAAACACAAGGAGTTGAGCTCCAGGATGATCCCTATCTGCAGAAAAAAAAACTTTGGGATATGGAAAGAAAGGGTTAGGCTATTCATGGAAGCCTCAGACCCTGGGATCTTCATTATAGTCTAAGAAGGACCTTTCATCTCCATGAAGGTCTCTGTCTTAGATGCCAATGTCCAGACTCCACAAAAGTATACTAAAATGACTAAGGATGAAGTCTTCTTAGCAACTATGGATAAGAGGACACAAAATATCATTGTTAGTTTCATAGATGACTCCACCTTCCAGAACCTAGTTTTTTTGCAAAACAGCCAAAAAGATGTGAGATTATCTTATTGTGTATATGGAAGGGATTGAGGAAGTGAGGGATGACAGAAAATCCCTCCTAAATCAACAATATGAAGCATTCAAGCAAGGGAAGAAGGATTCCATAACTGAATGTTATACGAAGTTCTTCATAATAGTGAACAGTCTAATCACTTATGGCAAACAACTTACTAGTTATGAATTGAATGACAAGTTCTTGAGATCCCTAAATAAGGAATGAGATATCAAGATCCGTGCCATTAGAGAAGTTGGCAACTTGGCCAACACATTGCCTCAAAATCTATTTGGTAAGCTGCTATCCCATGAGATGCAGCTGAACTGTAGGAAAGATGAAGAGGATGCTGTTAGATCTCTCAGTAAAGAGAAGACTGTGGCCTTTAGAGCTGAAACTATAAGAAGAAGCAGGGAAAAGACTCCTCCTCCAAGGAGAGCTGTAGAGTCAGGAAGCTTAGATCCCAGCTCCTCTAGAAGTGAGCTGTCAAATGGAGAACTAACACTATTCTCCAAGCAGTTCAAGAAGATGCTAAGCAGGAGGACACAGTGGAAGAATAAGGGCACTTCTAGCTCCTCATCAAGAAAGCACTTTCCCAGCAAGGACAAGTACAGAAAAGACCCCTATGGGGAAAGGTATGACTCCAAACAGAACAAATATGTTAAGACTAATGTTTTTTCTACTGTTAAAACAAGAGTGGTCATGTCATTGCTGACTGTCCAGTTAAGAGGAAGGAGAACATGAAGTCTGATGGAAAAAATCATCACAAGTATAAGAAGGTTGAAAATAGCTTCTTGGCCAAGAAGACTGTCAGCCTATCAGACAGTGAGTCTGAGTCTTTAGAATCAGATGAAGAGGAGGCCTACATTGGTCTCATGACTATTGAAGAAGAGGCTGAACATCCTGCTACCCCTTTTGGCATAAGGGCCCCACTGTCTTCTGTTGGCAGTGACTGTGAAGAGGATGAGGAGTTCAGTCTCATTGTTATATCAGAAGATAATCAGGACAATCCTACTCCTGATGAGATACACTCTATCCCCAGCTCTTCCTCTATTTATGAGTCTGGCTCATACTCTAAAGCATCCACTTCCTCCAGTAGGGATGATGGATTAAATTCTAAAGATGATGTCAATTAATTGATTGACAAGTATGGTGCAATTTTGGATGCTCTGAAGAAGAGCAAAAGACTTGTTAAGAAACAAGCTGAGGAGATTGTCTCTCCATAGTAAGTTGCTTCCCTATAAAGTCAGCACCCTTGCTTGCTTAGATGATGAGGGAAGTTAGTCAACTGAAGAAAATCTCAATTATCCAAATTAGGGCCATTATCTAGAAGAACAAGATCATCTTGGATCATGAAGAGAAGCTCCTTAAGGAGAAGAAGATTGTGGCTGAATTCACTAAGCCTAAAACTATACTGCCACTGATTGACTCTTTCACCACTTAAAAGGATAAGAGAGGTTTGGGGTTCAACTGGAACACTAAAGCTGCCCATTCCAAAGGGAAAGACAAAGCTCCTGTAGTGCCTCAGACCATCTTTCACAAGGTAACCCTCCATTCCAACAGGTATGACCAGGACATCATGTATGGTCACTGGAAGAATGGGAACTCTTCTTGTAAGAATACAAAGGCATCTTACAATGAAAGGAGAAAGGACATGTGTGTGAGTGCACTGAAGGCTCCCCATGATGAAATCCAAATGACACATCATGGACCATTTATGTTTGATACTCTAGCACCCACACTCAAGGATAAGACAGTGTCCTATTCTCAGACTTCTCTAGCAAAAACCTTCACCAAGGGGAAGTTAGTCAATAAGGCTCACTTGGTTGTCTCTGATGCCATCAACAACATGTTAACTACAAAGAAGACTACTGTTGATGAATCTCAGAGTAAGACAAGTACATCTTTTGGCAGACTCACCTTCAGTCAGATTCTTGCTGAAAGAAATAAGAAGAAAGCTATTGTTCTCCCTTTTAAACAAATAGCTATGGACAGCTTGCACTCCACAAGGGAAATTCAGAAGAGTAGATACAATATTCATGAATGTTAGTGTTGTGGTAAAGTGTGTCACTTTGCCATAGATTGTTGGCACAACCCTAGTGTGCCAATGGTAAGGGTGCGTCTTCCTGTCATGACTGTTGTAGGCAGACATGTGCATTTTCAGGCTAACTTGAACCAAGGACCCAATCCCTTGTGGGGTCCTAAGATGAACTAATCTGTGTTTGCAGGATAGTCCAAGTATCCATATAAAGCCAATATGGTACTTGGATAGTGGATTATCCAGACATATGACTAGAATAAGGAGCCACCTTAAGGATTATAGAATCCTATGGAGAATGGACCTAAGGTGATTTTTGGAGGTTTAGACAGAGGAGTCACCAAAGGTTATGGTATGATCACCAATGACATAGTCTACATTACAAAAGTAGCTTATATGGAAGGATTGCAACACAATCTGATTAGCATAAGCCAACTATGCAATATTAGCTATGTCATTGTCGTCTACAAGGATGAGTGTCTGATCAAGAGATCAATTGATCAAGAGGTCATTTTGACAGGCGCTAGGAGTGGAAACATTTATTGTTTAAACTTCTTATATTTAAGTACAGACTAACCAGTATGTCTGGAAGCAGACGAGAAAGTCTCTTATTGTATTCAATGACACAAGAGGCTTGCTCACTTAAACTACAAGACAATTTGTAAGCTCTTTAGTGAAGGGCTAGTCAGAAATGGATCTAATTTATGATATACCAAAGAGGGCATTTGCTCTGCATGTCAAAAGGGCAAGTAGATAAAAGCATCCTTTAAGAGCATTAGGGCCAAGTATTCTGATAGGTGCTTGTACCTCCTACATATAGACTTGTTTGGTCTTATGCCAGTTCATAGTATACGCAAGAAAGTTTACACACTTGTTTGGTCTTATGCCAGTTGATGACTATTCTAGGTTTTCTTGGATGTTCTTTCTAAAGAAAAAGTCTGAAATCCTTAGCACCTTTGTGACCTTTGTTAAGCAAGTTCATAATGAAAAGTACAGTTCTGTGGTCTAAATCAGGAGTGACCATGACACTTAATTTTAGTCTGAAGGCATGACAAAGTTCTGTGAAGAACAAGGGATTCATCAGGACATTTCTTCTTCAAGAACACCCCAGCAAAATGGGATAGCTGAGAGGAAAAACACTATTTGTCATGTTCTAAATAGAGCTTCTATTAATAAATATCATAAGAAGACTCCTTATGAGATTATGAAAGGCAAAAAACCAAATCTACCCTATCTCAGGATCTTTGGAAGCAAGTGCTTTATGCTCAATAATGGGAAGTCCTATTTGACTAAATTTGCTGCCAAATCCCATGAAGGAATTTTTGTTAGGTACAATAATCACAGCAAAGCCTATAGATTCTACAACTTGAAAAATCAAGTTATGGAAGATTCTATAAATGTTGTGTTTGATGAATCATCTATGATTAAGAGTGAGCTGCCTAGCTCCTCTAGTTCTGCAGGTGTGGAGTTGGAGAAGGATAAACTAATCATCAAGGATACTCCTACTTCTGACTAAGTGGAAGAGGATGGGGTATGCATTCCTGAAGAAGGGAAAAGTTCACAGGACATGGGTGAAGACCAGTAGGATCTAGCTATTGAAGGCAAAGATACTGAGAATAGAATGCCAGCAGCTGTTAGGAATTTGAGGGATCATCCAAGAGATCAAATCATAGGGGATGCTAGCTAAGGGGTTAAAAAAGGAGCATAAGCCTCAACATTGTTATGTACTCTAGCTTTTTGTCACAGGTTAAACCTAAAAGGATTGAAGATGCCAACATAGACTCATTTTGGATTGTGGTTATGCATGAAGAACTGAATCAGTTCAAGAGATGTGAAGTCTGGAAGCTAGTTCCCATATCACAAGGACATAATATTATTGGAACCAAGTGGATCTATAGGAATAAAATTGATGAAAATGATGTTATAATAAAAAATAAAGCTAGATTGGTTTCCAAGAAATACAGACAAGAGGAAGGTATTGATTTTAATCAAACTTTTGCACCAGTAGCTAGATTGGAATCTATAAGACTGTTTCTTGTATATACTGTACATAAAGGATTCAAGGTCTACTAAATGGATGTAAAGTCAGGTTTCCTAAATGGTGACCTAAATGAGGAGATCTATGTTGAATAACCCTCAAGTTTTGTTAACTCTAACTCTCCCAATTATGTATTTAATCTTAGAAAGGCTTTATATGGGTTAAAGCAAGCCCTTAGGGCATGGTGTGAAACCATATCTAGCTTTCTTATTGAGAAAAATTCTTAAGGGGAAGGATAGACAAGACATTATTCCTTAGGGAAGTCAAGAGTAAGATCATTCTAGTCCAAATTTATGTAGATGACATAATCTTTGGGTCTACTGATGATAGCCTCTGCAAGAAGTTTGCTAAACTTATACAAGGGCAGTTTGAGATGTGTAGTATGGGTGAACTCAAGTATTTCTTGGGCCTCCAAGTTAGATAGTCTGAGGATGGTCTATCCATCTCTCAGTCTAAGTTCACCAAGGAGATAATTAAAAAAATTGGAAAGGAGAATGTGATACGGGTTAAAACTCCAAAAGTTATTACGAGCACGCGGCGCCCCAGGCGGTTTAATTTAAGCAAAGCGGAGTTGGTTTTAATTTAGAAAATGGGGTGCACGAATTTATTATTTGGATATAAAATAGTGAAATCGAGTTTTAATGAAAGGAGAAAAGTGCACCTATCGTGTGTAGTACAGGATATTCCGGTGTGGAATATCGAGGTCGTATTATTCTCGGGGTCGGTTCGATTATTTCTACTCTTCCGTGGAGGGGACTATTATTTTACCGATATTTACTTGTCGGGTAATTTTTTTATATATAATAAAAAGGCAATAAAAATAAACGCAAGTAAAAAAAAGTGGAGCCAATGAAGAGCTTAGCTCGATGGCACCGAATAAAATTTGAACTAAAATATACATTTAATAAAAAGACATCATAAGTTTCAAATTAATTAAGGCGGAGACTTGGCCGTGGAGGTTCCACTAAAATGAGCTCACCTAGCTATAGGAATATCGCTCACCTGAACACTAAGACTATTCGACCGGGCTCTCGTCCGACGAAGAATTCCTCTTAACGCTCGCATTACGATAAGAACCCTGCTATTGGGTAGGGAACCCAATCTGGTAGAGTTGGCGCGCCTCCTCTCTCGAGGGTTAGTGTGGAACTCTCTTTACCAAGGGGCAATCAGTCCAAACGCACGGCCTCTCGGCTAGCTAGCATATGAACTACGAAAATAGGGCCCACACATCGATTATGTGGTCCTACGCGTCGTAAACCCTAGGCAAATCTTAAGTTAATTTTCATTAATTAGAAAAACAGGACCTTTTATTATTTAAAGTTATTTTATTTGTCCCAATACTCTTCGATACCGAGGGCTAAGAATGATTAGCCACTCATCGGAATGAGGACACCTTGCGAGCAAAGCAATAAAGAAAACAATAAATGAAAGCAGGAAAAGAAAGCAGTAAATTGCAAGTCCTACTCAAATGAGTAGGACTGAAATGAAAGCAGTAAAATTACAAGTCCCGGCTCAAATGAGTGGGCGGGAGAAAGAAAGCGAGTCCTACACAAATGAGTAGGAGAAAATAAATGTACCCACGCACGCACTCTACTGAAAAGTAAACACACACACAGACCTGCCATTTAACTCAAATGAGTAGGCAGTAAATAAATGCTACTACAAGTACTACTTAAATAATTACAGACAAATACAGATCTGTCATTTAACTCAAGTGAGTAGGCGGTAAATAAAATTCTGCCATTTAACTCCTAGCTAGTAGGCGAAAATCAAAGCTAACACTCACGCACTCTACTTGAAAGTAAAACACATGTACACAACAGTAAATTGCAAACACACACACACACAAGTCCTACTCAAATGAGTAGGCGAGAAATTAAAGTGCGCCATTTAACTATTAACGAGTAGGCGAAAATAAATGCAACACACGTACGCACTCTTCTGAATTGAAAGAAAGCAATTTAAACTAACTCATACACGCACACACATGTACAAAAAATAGGAAAAATTAAGTTGCTGAAAAATTAAAACAACTACATTTCTACCGCTAGAATGTGGTAGAAATGCATAAAAAGTGAAAATAAAATATAAAGGAGCAAAAAAGTTTTTGAAAATAAGTGCAAAAAGGAAGTGCTCGAAAAATTAAAATGATTACATTTCTACCGCTAGAATGCGGTAGAAATGAATAAAAAGAGGAAAGAAAAATTAAAAGGGCAAAAGTGTTTGAAAATAAAAGGTAAAACGAAGTGCTTGAAAAATTAAAACAACTATATATACATTCCTATAACTTCGTAAAAGTCGTTAAAAAGTGAAAATAAAGTAAAAACAGCGAAAAGTTTTACGACATAAAAAGGAAAATCAAAGTTAGTGAAAAAATCAAAACCACTTTGAAAATGCTTTTACAGATTGATAGGAATGCATAAAAAGCTAGAAAAAAACTGATTTAAACAAAACTAAGTGAAAATAAATAAGTATAAAAGCATGAAGATTAATCTCATACACACACACACCCATTTTAAAAGAACAAAAATAAAAGCAAAACAAGTAAAAATAAGATTGCATAAGGATTTGTTGCTTATATTCATTCGAACATCATGTAAAGAGACGAAAAAAGCACATTTTATTAAGTAAAAACAGGGGTTACAAAAGAACGAAAATAAAAGCTAAAGAGTGGGGGGGGGGGGAAATATCCCTTACATAGCATTTGGAATCATCTCAGCAGCATAAACCTATATAAAATGGTTCAAGAAAAGGGAACAGGAATGCATACAGAAGCTAGAAATTTATAGACAAAAATTTCATGGGACCCACCCGCTGACACGGGTGTGTCAGGGGGCATGTTGACACTATACATATGGCGGCCGTGAATTGACTGGAGATTTTGACTTTGCGGCTGAAAACGCGGCGGTCACGCCCCTTTTCATGGGCGTGACGGTGGGCGTGTCAGGAAGTTGAACTGGGCGTTGTTTGCGTCAAAAAATCATCGGCGGCAGTTTGTCGGGCCAGGTGGAGACGTACACGCCTGTGTCACATCTTGACACGGGCGTGTCGGGGAGTGTCGACGAGCAAGAGGCTTGATCGTTGATCGGGACTGACACGGGCATGTCAGGACATGGACACGGGCGTGTCCTTGTCTCGACGATCGTCAAGCGAAAAAAGTCGAGCGCGATTTCGTCGAGCGGGAGTGACACGGGTTAGGTCACGGCCGTGTCACATTTGACACGACCGTGTGACAGAGCGTGTCACACTTTTTCTTTACTTTTGCTGATTTCACGGGAAATTGGAATGTCACGCCATGGACACGGGCGTGACTAGTAAGTACACGGGCGTGTACTTACTGTTTTGTGCAGATTTTTTGTATTTTTTCTGAAAAATAAAATAAGTTAAGTTATCAAAATATTTACACTAAAAGGAGCATTTTATTTAAGAAATTTAACTAAAAACAACAAAAAAATGAAATATTTTTAAATAATATACATAAAAATAGGTATATTTACAACTCATCAAATACCCTCATACTTAAGCTTTTGTTATTCTAGAGCAAAAGTTGGAGATGTACTTATAAGGAATTAAAGAAATCATAAGTTTAGCTACCGCTTGACTTAATAGAAAGAAAGATCTAAATAAATATCCGGAGTATTTAGAGTTAAATCCTAAATTATGTCAAAAATTTAAATAAAGTAAGAGTTTCAGCTAAAAACTTCTGGTTATAAGCAAATTGATAGCAAAAAATTTTATTTGTTAGGCTAACAAAAATAGATTGGATTATGAAACTATAGCTTATAAGAATTATAGGAAATAATTTCATTTATAAATTATGCTCTCAAAAAGATTTTTAAAATTAAATTTAGAAATATTTGAGATTGGCGGAGTAGGACATCGTGGTATATGAAGAAGGCTTGAATTTTAGAGGCGAGGGTATATTTTTTCGCTCGAACCTCTAAATTTTTTTTCCGAATAGGGATGTTAGGAAAACAAAATCTTATTTTCCATAACATAAATTTTTTTTAACATCTTTATAATAATCCAATGTATATGTATATGAGTAATGAATTTTATACTCTTACTCCGTGACATATAATCTTTTTAAATATTTGATGTCTATGTTTATGGAACAAAATCTTATTCCCATTGACATAGGATCTTTTAAGGATCAAAATCATGTCAAGTATGACATGAAAAAAAAAGTGAAAGGTTTTTGTTCAAAAATAAAACTAGGTTTAATAAAAATTTTTTGAGAGCAACATTTATAAATTAAATGTTGCTATATGTCGAAAAAAGCTCGAAGTAAACACAATTTAAAATCTAAGATTATTATTTTCCAACAAAATAACTGTGCAACTATTTATATAAGTATAAGTAATTCTGAAAACAGATCTCTATCTAAATAAAAAAAGCATACAAAAAATATTAAAAACTTAACATCAGATATCTAAATCTATCGATCTCTAATTAATAAACGAATAGTAAGCAAAGAATTAAAAGAATTCGCTTATAAATTAACTCGCAACTAGATTTTTGGAGAGCGAAAAGGGTTAAGAATTGAGATATTCGATTTATTCCTTACATAAGTAACAAAGTATTTTTTTGGAATTTTTTAGAGTTTTCATCATTTTTTGTATTTTATTTTTATGATTTTTTGATTTATTATCTTGTTTTGATTTTTAGAGTTATTCTTCTTTTTTTAGGATATTTGGTTTTTTCGAAAATTTTTGGAATAAAAGGTACAAGGTAAAAACTCGATGGCCCACGAACAGACTCTTATTTAAGTGGTTTGTTCGATGAGTCGAACGCTGCAGGCTTGCTAAAAAGCGAGCTTTTACAATTAAGAAGATGAGGGGGGAAAGAGAAAGATTATTTTTTTACAAAAAATATTTACAAAGTAAAAGAAAAGTTTTTTTTTTAATTTTTATTTTATGAATTGTTTTTTGAACTTTTTGTTCTATAAGTTTTTTTGAATTTTATGGTTTTATGAATTTTTTTTTGAAGTGTTTAGATTATTTTAAAAAAAAATTAAAAAAGTTTTTTGAATTTTTTTCGCATTTTTTGTATTTTTTGCTAAGTACAGAATATAAAAAATGCAGAATAGGAAAACACCCGCATACTTAAACCCAAAATTTTCTCCAATGTTGCAATCTAAGTATGCGGAACGAATAATGAACAAAATAAAATAAGTACAAAATAAAGAGGAGGGGGTCGGAACTACCCTTACACGAGTTTGGGGAGGCCCGGGGTTGATACCCTGCATTATGAAAAAGAAAAATAATAGAAAAAATGGAAAAGAGAAATTCGGCGAAAAGGTTGGGGGTGGTAGGGGGAAAGTGTGTGTGTGAGTCGAAGCGAACGTCTTAGCTTATGAGCGTAACAGAAATGCGACCCCCTAGCTCGCACAAAAGTGTAAAGTTCGTCGAAGTGAACCAAAATAATGTGAAATATAATAAGTTAAACAAAATATATACAATTTTAATAACAAAAAATATATTTTTTGTTATAGATATTTTTTGGGTATTGGGGTTTTTTTGATTTTTTGGTGGTTTTTTAGTTTTTTAAGTTTTTTTTTTGGATTTTTATGTTTTTTAGTGCTATTTTTTGTTTGTTTGATTTTTTAAATTTTAAGAGTTTTTTTAAGTTTTTAGAATGTTAGTTAAGTTTTTTTGAGTAGAAAACGTCATCATTTTTTTGTGTTTTTTTAAAAAATGTTTTATAGATAATAATATTAATATGATATATTTTATATCTTTTTTAGATTTTTTTTTGGTTTGTTTGTTTTTTTAGATAAGAATAACAAACAAAAAAAATTTAAGTTTTTTTTTTGTTTTTAAAGTAGTTTTATTTTTGTTATTATACTAATTATTATTCATTTAAATTTTTGGTTGCCATTTTTTTATGTTTTGTTATATATATAAATAGGTAAAAGTAATAGATCTCCAGAGTTTGAAATAACGACACGAAATTTCCCGGCAACGGCGCCAAAAACTTGATGCTGGTTAAAACTTCAAAATTTATTACGAGCTCGCCGCGCCCCGGGCGGTTTTATTTAAGCAAAGCGGAGTTGGTTTTAATTTAGAAAACGGGGCACGTGGATTTATTATTTGGATATGAGCAGTGAAATCGAGTTTTAATGAAAGGATGCAAGTGCACATATCGTGTGTAGTACAGGATATTCCGGTGTGGAATATCGAGGTCGTATTGTTCTCGGGGTTGGTTCGATTATTTCTACTCTTCCCTGGAGGGGACTATTATTTTACCGATATTTACTTATCGGGTAATTTTTATATATATAATAAAAAGGCAATAAAAATAAACGCAAGTAAAAAAAAGTGGAGCCGATGAAGAGCTTAGCTCGATGGAACCGAATAAAATTTGAACTAAAATATACTTTCAATAAAAAAGATCGTAGGTTTCAAATTAATTAAGGAGGAGACTTGGCCGTGGAGGTTCCACTAAAATGAGCTCACCTAGCTATAGGAATATCGCTCACCTGAACGCTAAGACTAGTCGATCAGGCTCTCATCCGACGAAGGATTCCTCTTAATGCCCGCATTACGATAAGAACCTCGCAATTAGGTGGGGAACCTAATCCGGTAGAGTTGGCGCGCCTCCTCTCTCGAGGGTTAGTGCAGAACTCTCTTTACCAAGGGGCGATCGGTCCATACGCACGACCTCTCGGCTAGCTAGCGTATGGACTATGGAAATAGGGCACACACATCGATTATGTGGTCCTACACGTCGTAAACCCTAGGCAAACCTTAAGTTAATTTTAATTAATTAGAAAAATATGACCTTCTATTATTTAAAGCTATTTTATTTGTCCCAATGCTCTTCGATACCGAGGGCTAAGAACGATTAGCCACTCGTCGGAATGGGGACGGCTTGCGAGAAAAGCAATAAAGAAAACAGTAAATGAAAGTAGGAAAAGAAAGCAGTAAAGGAAAGCAGTAAATTGCAAGTCCTACTCAAACGAGTAGCACTGAAATTGAAGCAGTAAAATTACAAGCCCCGACTCAAATCAGTGGGCGGGAGAAATAAAGCGAGTTCTACTCAAACGAGTAGGAAAAAATAAATGCACCCATGCACGCACTCTACTGAAAAGTAAACACACACACAGACCTGCCATTTAACTCAAACGAGTAGGCGGTAAATAAATGCTACTACAAGTACTACTTAAATAATTACAGACAAATAAAGAGCTGTCATTTAACTCAAGTGAGTAGGCGGTAAATAAAATCCTGCCATTTAACTTATAGCGAGTAGGCGGAAATCAATGCTAACACGCATGCACTCTACTTGAAAGTAAAACACACGCACACAACAGTAAATTGAAAACACACGCACACAAGTCCTACTTAAATGAGTAGGCGGGAAATTAAAGCACATCATTTAACTCTTAACGAGTAGGCGAAAATAAATGCAACACACGCACGCACTCTTCAGAATCGAAAGAAAGCAATTTAAACTAACTCATATACGCACGCACACGTACAAAAAATAGGAAAAACTAAGTTGCTGAAAAATTAAAACAACTACATTTCTACCGCTATAATGTGGTAGAAATGCATAAAAAGTGAAAATAAAATTTAAAGGAGCAAATTTTTTTTGAAAATAAGTACAAAAAGGAAGTGCTCGAAAAATTAAAACGATTACATTTCTACCGCTAGAATGCGGTAGAAATGAATAAAAAGAGGAAAGAAAAATTAAAGGGGCAAAAGTGTTTGAAAATAAAAGGTAAAATGAAGTGCTTGAAAAATTAAAACAACTATATATACATTCCTATAACTCCGTAAAAGTGGTTAAAAAGTGAAAATAAAGTGAAAACAACGGAAAAGTTTACAATATAAAAAGGAAAATCTAAATTAGTGAAAAAAATCAAAACCACTTTGAAAATGCTTTTACAGATTGATAGGAATGCATAAAAAACTAGAAAAAAACTAATTTAAACAAAACTAAGTGAAAATAACCAAGTATAAAAGCATGAAGATTAATCTCATACACACACACCCATTTTAAAAAAACAAAAATAAAAGCAAAACAAGTAAAAATAAGATTGCATACGGATTTGTTGCTTAGATTCATTGCAACATCGTGTAAAGAGACGAAAAAAGCACATTTTATTAAGTAAAAACAGGGGTTACAAAAGAACGAAAATAAAAGTTAAAGAGTGGGGGAGGGGGGGGATATCCCTTACATAGCATTTGGAATCATCTCGGCAGCATAAACCTATACAAAATGGTTCAAGAAAAGGGAACAGGAATGCATACAGAAGCTGGAAATTTATATACAAAAATTTCATTTGACACGCCCGCTGACACGGGCGTGTCAGGGGGCGTGTTGACACTGTACATATAGCGGCCATGAATTGACTGGAGATTTTTTACTTTGTGGCTGAAAACGCAGTGGTCACACCCTGGTCACGGGCGTGACGGTGGGCGTGTCGGGAGGTTGAACTGGGCGTCGTTTGCGTGAAAAAGTCGCTGATGGCGGTTTGTCGGGCCAGGTGGAGACGTACACGCTCGTGTCGCATCTTGACACGGGCGTGTCGGGGAGTGTCGCCGAACGTCGAGCGGAAAATCGTCGAGCAGGAGGCTTGATCGTTGATCGGGACTGACACGGGCATGTCGGGTCATGGACATGGGCGTGTCCTTATCTCGACGATCGTCGAGCAAAAAATGTCGAGCGCAGTTTCGTCGAGCGAGAGTGACACGAGTTAGGTCACGACCGTATCACATTTGACATGGCCATGTGACAGGGCGTGTCACACTTTTTCTTCACTTTTGCTGATTTCACGGGAAATTGGAATGTCACGCCCTGGACACGAGCGTGACCAGTAAGTACACGGGCGTGTACTTACTATTTTGGGCAGATTTTTTGTATTTTTTCTGGAAAATAAAATAAGTTAAGTTAGCAAAATATTTACACTAAAAGGAGCATTTTATTTAAGAAATTTAACTAAAAACAACAAAAGAAAACGAAATATTTTTAAATAATGTACATAAAAATAGGTATATTTACAACTCATCAGAATGCCTCCATAATGAAAACTCTTATGGGGTCAAATGTGTCAATAGACAAGGATGAGATGGGGAAACCTATTGATGAAACCTTGTATAGATGCATAAATGGCTCCCTCCTCTACCTTACTACAAATAAGCCAGACATTATGTATGTTACATGTGTTTGTGCTAGATACCAGGCTAGTCCTAACGAATCCCATTATTCTGTAATAAAAAGTATTTTGAGATATCTTAAGGGCACACCTGATCTTGGTCTATGGTACCCTAGGAATAATGACTTTGAACTAATTGAGTATCCAGATGCAGACTTTGTAGGTTACATAGAAGACAGCGAAAGCACCTCAAGCACCTGTCAATTTCTAGGAATAAGACTGGTCACTTGGAGCAACAAGAAGTAAACAAGTGTTGCCATCTCAACAACTGAATTAGAGTATATCTTAGTTAGTAGCTGCTGTGGTCAGCTACTATGGATTCACCATCAGCTCCAAGACTATAATATCAAGCTAAGTAGAACTCTAATGTTTTGTGATTATTCTAGTGTAATCTCTATTGTTAGGAATCTTGTGTCTTATAGTAGGACTAAGCATATTGAGATTAGGTATCACTTTATTATGGAGCATGTAGAGAAGGAAGACATTTGTCTTGAGTTTGTCCCCACAAACAAACATGTGCCTGACATTTTCACTAAGCCACTAGATGAAGCCAAGTTCAACATCTTCAAAATTGAATTGGGCATGTTGAACTTAGTATAGTTTTAGTATTTTCATGCATATGTGTTGTAGAAAAAATTAATTTTTGCGGGATATCAAGAATGATTGTTGAAATTATTAAAGTGAAAGTGGAGGTTGATCCGGCAGACCGTGCGGCCTGGGAGGACAGTCTGGCAGACTGATGGTGCGGCCTGAGCGGTCTGATTTTGCGGCTTAATGGCACTCCTTGGAGGTAGCTACGCAGGTAGGATGATTATCCATGATTTGTGTGGACTGGTTTGGAGTCCGCGGAGTTCGCTCTATGTGGACTGTTCTTGGAGCTCACGAGATCGACATTGGCCCGTGCCCTTGATCTCAGGTGATAGAGTTTGGAGGTAACTGCGGAGTTCGTTGTTAGGCAAACTATTTTGGAGCTGACGAACTGGGCATACTGTTGTTCGTATCCGCGGAGCTCGCACTAGAGGTTCACTGGTTGGGGACTTGGTAATAATCTGTGACAAGTTCTGTTTGATCGTGGAGTCTAAAGGTCTGCTGGTTGATCAGGCGGTCTATGCCTGTGGTGTTCGCTAGAATGCAGACTGACTTCTATATAGCCTTCCTTGATGACAAGCGGATAGGCTAGTGTCTAACCTTGTCCATGCAAACTGGGCGGACGGCTTTGTGCTAGCTGTGGGCTGGGGTGGTGTCTCTATCCACTAGGGCGGTGACCATACTCCTCTTCATGCCTATAAATAGGATCCTCCCGTGAAACATAATTAACTGAATGAACAGTTAGTTGAATGTGGGTTAATTGTTGCGGCCTCAGATTTTTATCTGTGTGGTTTGAGAAGGATAACTGGTTTGTTGTTTGCAGGTTGTGCGACTAGCACTGAGAAGCCAGGACTTTGGTGCTGACTGCGGTCATGGATCAGTGAAGCTTGTGGTTTACAATCAGTGGTTAGCAGTAGGTCGCAGTTGCGGCCACCCAGTCTTCTCTCCTTTAGCATTTCTAGTTCAATAACCTATCCGCTGGTCTGGGCGGTCTGTTATTCAGTTCAGCAGCGTCCAGTACGCGGTCTAACTGGCGGCTAGGTGACCTCAACGGTCAGGATGCTTGCAGTTTGTGGACAGCTCTTCTTCAGCTTGAATAACGGGTAGTCTACACGACCTCGCGGTCTCGGCGAACTTCGCTATTCAGTTCAACAAGGGTGGTGGTCTCGGTGGTCTCGGCTTCTGTTCACCCAGCTTCTTGCTTTTTATTATTCTCCGCTTCCTTGTTTTACTTGGCAAAATCATGTCTCACCATGTATACCTCTCACTATAAAGAATGTTGGAACACCCTATTACTAATTTGGGTCAGGATCACTATGTCTCTAGGAACCTTTGCTTGACCTCCTGTATAGCTTAATAGGTCAATTAGAATTGAGTCTAAGGGTTAGAAGTCTAGGTTTGGAAGCTGCCCTGAAGACCAAGATTTTGTGTTTGGAGACTAAGTCATATCGTCGAGCTCAGCACGACGATTCGTCGAACTCCGATCGACGATCGTCTAGCTCAACTTCGACAGATCGTCGAACTCCATTCGACGATCGCTGAGCTCAACTTCATAATATCGTCGAACTCCATTCGACGATCGGTGAGCTCAGGTCGACGATTTTGACTCTGCTTTGGATCTTTATCTTTGAGCTCAGATCGACGATATTCTTGCTGCTGTATATTTCCAGATTGCTGAGCTCAGCTCGACGATAACAGAGCTCAGTTCGACGATTACAGATAACTTCCAGGATGTTTCTACATTCAAATTCAAATCAGTTAGGAGTTATTCTGCAATTAATTCAGAGATTTGCTAGCCGTTCTCATTCAATTCTGGACCAAGTTTCAAGGGATTTTTCAAGGAATATATCTGTGGATTTTCCTCCAGAAGAGATTGTGCAATTAAGGATGCAATTAATGCAGGCCAACGGCTATACTTGACAGAGAATGTTATTCTATTCTATACCAGAGAATAAAAGACAGGATTTTTGAATCTCTCAACAGAACACACACAATACAGAGAGAGGATACAGATTACAGAGACATATTCAAAAAGTCTTCTGTCACAAAAGAATTCTGAAGAACACTCATCCAAGGAGATCAAGCCTTCTCAAATCTTTAGATCTCCTTAGTCTTCAAAGTGTTCAAGGCCAACATATTTCCAGACTCCAGACATTCAACATTTCAGCTATTGCTGAAATCATCTATTGCTGGAGTTCTATCTTTGAAGGCCTATCACCCTCAGCAAAGCTTTTCTTCCTGAAGATCTCAAGGATTCAGGGGGAGCTTTGACAACAACAATCCACATAGTCTTCTCAGTTGTTTGAGAAAGAGAAGACTTCCATCATTCTCTCACCCCCACTCTGTAAAGGGTTTCTCAAACTCCCTTCAAAAGTTTGAGCTTGGTTTTTGAGCACCTTGTCAAAAGCTCATTGGTGGCAAGACACCTGATCAAAAAATCTGATTTGGTTTTTGAGCACCTTATCAAAAGCTCATTGGTTCCCAGGACACCTGATCAACTCATCCTGCAGTGGATTCCTACCTAGGGTGGTAGAAGAGTGGATGTACCCAAGTTTGGGGAACCATTATATTTCCTTGTGTCTTCTGGTTTTGCTTGTTTTCATTTTTGTTTCTGGCCTTGATTCTTCTGTGATTAGTTTTGTTTTACTTAGTGCTGTGATTAGATTTATTATTGCTTCCCTGCTCACTATTTTTACAACAATTGTTGTAAAAGTTTTCAAATCACCACATACTCTATTCGCCCCCCTCTAGAGTATATCAGATCTAGCTGCACTTTCAATTGGTATCAGAGCTGATATCTTGATATTGTATCATGGGTAGAGTGCTTTGCCAGTAGCACTTTCCCCACCACATCTGCCATGAACATGTATTCAACAGACAGGTTCCTTTTGAAGAGCTTGCTAGGGTTTCCCTCTGGATGACCCATCCTGGCAAGCAGTTCAGAATATTCCTCTCCAGATAGCTCAGCAGAGTCTTCTCCATTTCTCAACTCAAAAACTTCTGAGAGAATGGTTGGGGTCAAGGGTACCTGATTTCCAGCTATTGACCCAACTATGGTGCTGTTATCTTGATTATGGGCAGTATAAACCCACTCCTTGATTTCATCAGAAGCCAGCTTGATCCTGGTGGTCATTATTGCTGTCAGATTCTGGTCCTTGAACAAACCCAGTATATCTTGAAAAATCTGATCATTCGTGCTGAAGGATTCTATATCAATATCAAAACCGGCATCAAACTTCATTGCAGCAAGAACAACAACTGACACAGCCATGGTACCTGCAGAAATTCAACAAACAAAACGACCAAGTGTAGAACTATTTGGAGGGAAAGAAAATTCTTGCAGAGAAATCAAAAGCGCAAATGAGAACGACGGCGAAAAAAGAGTTTTATATTAGGGTTCGACGCAGAATTGGAAAGATCGTTGAACTCAGTTCGACGATCGAGGCTACTAAAGGAAACTGAAGAGTCTTCAACATCGTCGATCTCCGTTCGACGATATTGGAGAGCGTCGAGCTCCGTTCGACGATCGTTCAGAGAACAAAATCGTCGAGCGCCGTTCGACGATCGTTGACCGGAAGAGAGAGTTCATACTATCTGAGAGACGCTGAACTCAGTATAAAGAAGATTGTTAATACATGACCTGCTTGTTACTTTCCTTGCATCTGATTTATTGAGCTTGGTTGTGGTTAGAGTGTTCCTGCGCCTAGTTTTCGGTTTCCGCTCAATCAAGGTGTCATCTTGATATCTTTGAAAGTTTTACTTGATATCAGAGCTATCACCTTGATCATCTTGAGAAATTTTAACATGGTATCAGAGGGAACAGAGGCTTGAGCAGTGATCAGCCACCAAGATTGCTCTTCTCTGGAAGTTTGCTAAATTAGTGACAGTGCAATGGATAGTGGGCTTGCAAGAGGTCCCGGTATTGAGCTTTTAACACCGACCAACTTTAAGAAGTGGAGGTCGTGCATGGAAAGCTATCTTCGTGGAGAGGATTTGTGGGAAGAGGTGTGTGGAGACAACATGGCAGAGGTTACTGCTGTAACTGGGTCTGCTGAAGAGGTGAGAGCTTGGAGGAAAACGAATGTAAAAGCTGAGTTTATTCTATAGCGGACAATCTCACCGGATCTCTTTGATCACATCCTCAGATGTTGATCTGCTGAGATTTGGACTTCCCTTGATGGGTTGTTCAACAAGAAGAATGTAGCTCGACTACAGTTCTTGGAGAATGAGTTGGCGAGATCCACTCAGGAAGATTTGTCTATCTCCACCTTCTTCCTGAAAATGAAGAACCTGTGTGCTGAAATATCAGCGTTGGACCTTAATGAGCCTATCTCGGAGGCGAAGCTCAAGACGCACATCATCTGTGGCTTGTGGAATGAGTATGTGGCTGTTATGACATCTATTCAATGCTGGGCCACTCAGCCATAATTGCTTGAGCTGGAGAACTTGCTGGCTTCACAGGAGAGCTTAGCAAGGCAGATAGCTAGTTTGACTGTCTCGGAAGGAGACAGTGAGACTCTCTTCTCAGGGAAGAAGAAGAGGTGGGACAAGAAGAAGAAACCTGCTTGCGGTAGTCCATTAACTTCATATCTGCAAGAGAAGAGTTTCCCTTCGAAGCATGGTGAGAAGAATAAGGAAGGACCGAGGTGCTACAAGTGCAATCAGCTGGGTCACTTCAAACGATATTGCAAGGTGAAGCTTCAGCCAAGTCATGCTGCATGGAAGGAGGAGGCTTGCTCCAATACCAAGGGAGCTGGATGGGGGAATGCTTTCATGATGGGCATGAGTGTTCGTGCATTACCTTCTATCAACTACCAAGATGACTGGATCATCGACTCAGGATGTGGTCATCACCTCACTGGGGATGAGTCAAAGTTCTCTTCGATGCATGCTTACTGTTGATGATTTTGTGCATGCAGTTGAGAAGGAGGGAGTTGTGTCTTTGGATAGTGATAAGGAGCCACTCACGTTAAGAAGTGTTTATCATGTACCAGGCATTAAAATGAACCTCTTCTCAGTGACCAACGCGGTAGATACGGGCTATCACGTTCTGTTTGGCCCAATAGAAGTGAAATTTATTCGGAACGTATCAACGGTTATGGCTGATGTTGCTCACGTTGGAAGTAGAGTAAAGGACTTGTTTGTTCTATCAACAAGCATCTATGCTGATTGAATGAGGGAAAATGATAACGTGATTATCTGGCATGAAAGGCTGGGGCACGTAGGGATGGACAAGCTGAAAGTCATGATGGTGAGAAGTCTTGTGAAATGCTTGCTTAAGCTCTCATCCTACGATGATGGTCATGTTTGTGCTGGATGTCAATATGGAAAGGCACATCGCCTTCCATTTGATAAGTCACAGACCAGGTCAAAAGCACCATTGGAGTGTGTTCATGGTGATCTGATGGGACAACCTATCACTGTCAGTCTTGGAGGGAATAGGTACATGCTCGTGCTGATTGATGACTATATGAGGTACACATGGGTGTACTTCATGAAGGAGAAGTCAGATGATTTCTGATTGTTCGTGGAGTTCAAGGAGCTGGTGGAGGGCCGGCTTGGCCTGTGGATCAAGAGGTTGAGAACAGACAACAGAAGTGAGTTTGTCTCAACTGAGTTCTCTAAATTCTGCAGGAAGTAAGGCATCTGAAGGGAGAATACTTGTTCTCATACTCCACAATAAAATGGAGTAACAAAGTGGAAGATCTGTCATTTGACGGAATCCTCCAAATGTTGGCTTCATTCAAAGGACATTCAGAGGTCCTTCTAGGGAGAAGGAATGGCATGCGCAACCTATGTTATCAATCAGATGCCTCTGAGTCCGATCAACATGAAGTATCCTCATGAGCTGATGTTCAAGGAGAAGCCTAGTGTTGAACACCTTCGGGTGTTTGGATCAACCAGCTACATACACGTCCAGGATGCTCTGAGGACCAAGCTTGATGCAAAGGCGAGGAAGCTTGTCTTTGTGGGCTATGATGATCAGAAAAAGGAATGGAAGTGTATGGATCCTACGATAAAGAATTTTGTTGTATCAAGAGAGATTGTCTTTGATGAACTGACATCATATGGAGGTATATCTGTTGAGCTACAAGAGAGCAGGTCTAATGATGCGCAGGATGAAGCTGCTAAGGATCTTCTGGTGGAGATATCGGTGTCACCCGAAGCTCCAGGTGTTTCAAGCCCTGGGGCGGAGGCTTCTGGTTCAAGAAGCAGGGGGAGTGTTGCTCCAAGTTTGCCTGAGAATGGAGTTGATGAAGATAACACAGCGGAGGTGGTCAGTGATGGTCAGGCCCTTCGTAGATTGAAGAGGACCATTAAACCACCAACTCGATACAACGATGGAAAATTGGTGAGCTTTGTCTCCTGTTTCTTCGCAGGCCCCCCCCTGGATGAGCGAGAGCCTTAAAAGTTTGAAGACGCCACTAGAGTCAAGGAGTGGGATCATGTTATGAATGAGGAGATGGCAGTCCTCAGAAGGAATGAGACTTGGGACCTTGTGCCTAAGGTCGTTGGCGTTACTCCTGTGACGTGTAAGTGGGTGTACAAACTGAAGAACAAGTCTGATGGAAGTATCGAAAGATATAAAGCTCGTCTGGTTGCTCGGGGGTTCTCCTAACAGTACGGCGAAAACTATGAAGAGATGTTTAGTCCAGTTGCCAAAATGACTTAGGCGTGGGTGGTGATCGAATTGGTTGCTTGCCAAGGGTGGAAGATGTGACAACTTGATGTAAATAATGTTTTTCTTTATGGGGAGATATATAAAGACATCTTCATGGCTCAACCACCAGGTTACATATCTGAAGATCATCCAGACTAGGTTTGCAAGCTTCAAAAGGCTCTTTATGGGTTGAAGCAGGCTCCTCATGCATGGTATTGAAAGATTGCAGAATACCTCCAGTTCCACGTATACTTTACTTCTGATTCAGATTCAAGCCTGTTCATAAAGAAGCAGGGGGAGCTTCATGTCTTGGTGTTGTTGTATGTGGATTACATGATCTTCACGGGGAACTTTGAGGAGGAGGTAGCTAGGCTCAGGGCCGAGCTAGATATATAGTTCGAGATGAAGGATTTGGGTAAGCTCCATCATATCCTTGGACTCGAGGTTGAGAGGAAGAAGAGAGGGATACTCTTCTCTCAAAGGAGCTATGCTGAGCGGATCGTTCATCGATTCGGCTTGAAGGAGGGAAAGAGTAGCTCTACTCCTATGGATTGTGGCCCGAAGCTTCGACAAGATGAGGGGAGGATTCTTCCTAATCCCTTGGTGTTCCAAGCTCTGGTTGGGAGCTTGATTTACTTGACGATTATAAGGCCAGCCATCACTTATGCTGTAGGCCGAGTTAGTCGTTATATGATGGATGTAAAAACCGAACAGAAACAAACCAAAATGGTTTTAAACTGAACTTTATTATCCAAAAAAGGTAACTATTACAAAGGTATGCCCTCCCTTATATAGAATGGAGGAGAGATGAGAGAATACAAATAAGAGATGTGGGACTAAAAATTTACAAGCTAAGCGGACTATACAAAGTAAACCGCACAAGCCGCGCGGTTAGACAGAAGGGCTAACCGCACGGCTACCACAAGAGAAGCAGAGAGGTCGCCTGTGAAGATCGCTAGACCGTCCGGTTTACAAGACGGCGAGTCAAACCGCCAGACCGCGCGGTCTTCAACCCGCCAAGACAGACCGCCCGGTTACCAACTTCAACACTCCCCCTCAAGCTGGAGCATATATATCAATCATGCCCAAATTGTCGCAAACATGCAGAAACGAGGCGGAAACTGGCTTGGTGAAGATGTCAGCCAGCTCTTTATCAGACGTGACAAAAGGAGTGCAAATTTGTTCTTTTAAAATCTCTTCACGAATGAAATGGCAGTCAACCTCAATGTGCTTTGTTCTTTCATGGAATACCAGATTTTTGGAGATGTATATGGCGGCCTTGTTATCACAGAACATAGGTAGAGGATGGATGTACACCTCTCCTAAATCTAGCATGAGAGCCCGCAGCCATTTTAACTCACAAGTGGTTGACGCCATACTGCGATACTCAGCTTCTGCACTGGACCTGGAGACAATAGACTGCTTCTTGCTCTTCCAGCTCACCAGATTTCCCCCAACAAAGGTGCAAAAACCTGAGGTTGACTTGCGATCCCCTTTGTCATCAGCATAACTTGCATCTGAGTAGGCTTCAATCCTCAGATGACCATTCTTCTGAAAAAGTAATCCTTTCCCAGGCGCTGCTTTGCCATACTCCAAGATCCGCAAGGCGGACTGTAGATGACACTCCCTAGGCGCTTGCATGAATTGACTCACCTTGCCCACAACATAGGAAATGTCGGGTCTGATCACTGTGAGATATATGAGCTTACCAACCAGACGCCTGTACCGCGAACTATCTGAAAGAGGAGGCGAATCATCTGTCCAGGTTTTGTCCTCCCTAGTTGTCATGGGGCATCGGGCAGGTTTTGCTCCAGTCAGTCCTGCCTCTTTTAAAAGATCAAGGGCATACTTACGCTGAGAGAGAACTAAGGAGTCGGGCTTCCGAGAGATTTCGATCCCCAGAAAGTACTTTGGAGAGCCCATATCTTTAGTGATCAGATGTTGTCGAAGATGTCGCTTTGTCAGGGCTACCCCTTCCTAGTCATCGCCAGTGAGAAGAGTATCATCGACGTACACAGCAAAAACAACCAGCCCAGAAGGAGTTTTGCGAATAAAGAGAGAGTGATCAGCAGAGCTTCGCACAAAACCAACAGCCACCACAATACCGCTGAACTTGTCAAACCAAGCTCGAGGACTCTGCTTGAGGCCATAAATTGCCTTCTGCAGCCGGCATACGCGTGTCTCCCCCTGAGCAACATACCCAGGAGGTTGCTCCATGTAAACGGCCTCGTGAAGATCACCATAAAGGAAGGCATTCTTGACGTCCAGTTGAGAAATCGGCCAATCCCGATTTACGGCCATAGAGAGAAGGACCCGGATAGTGCTGAGACGAGCCACGGGGGAGAAGGTGTCAAAGTAATCAACCACATACGTCTGAGTAAAGCCCTTAGCAACAAGGCGAGCCTTATACCGATCCACAGTGCCGTCTGGGCTAAATTTGACCACAAATACCCAGCGACAGCCAACAACATCAGTACCGAAGGGAGGAGGAACAAGAGTCCATGTACCCCGCTCCGTGAGGGTCGTCATTTCCTCATCCATGGCCAGCTTACAGTGGGGAATAGCAATGGCCTCCTGATAGGAACGAGGCGTGGCAGTAGCAGAGATAGCCAGCGCAAAGGCCCTACGAGAAGGTGTAAGACGATCATATGAAACAACAGCAGCAAGGGGGTGGAGGGTACACGTCCGCACCCCTTTGCGAAGAGCCACAGGGAGATCCAGGTCGGCAGCCCCCTCGGGATCCGGAGTGTCCGTGGCAGAGAGAGCTGGCCCGGGAGAAGAGAGCGACGGCGGTGGAGAGGGTGGAGACGGAGGTGGAGAAGTGGGAGAGAGAGGTGGAGCGAGAGGAGGATACGGAGAGAGCGGAGGGGTGGGTATCTCGGTAGGAGACGAGAGAACGAAGGGAAGAGCAGGAGAGTTAGAAGGTGGGGAAGGAGAGGAGGAGTCAGCCGAGAAGTAGGAGGCATTCTCGAAGAAGGTAACGTCAGCAGAGACGAACTGCTGACGAAGAATAGGGTTAAAGCAACAATAGCCTTTCTGAGTGGTGGAGTACCCCAGAAAGACACATTTGGTGGAGCGAGGGGAGAGCTTGTCACGGGTGGCAGATGGGGTATGGACAAAGGCAGTGCATCCAAAGATGCGGAGAGGGAGAGGAAAAGGTTCCTTGTCCGGATATAGAATGGAGAAGGGTGTTTTCCCGTGGAGAATGGTGGATGGAAGTCGATTGATGAGGTAGCAGGCAAGGAGAACGGCATAGCCCCAATACGAGCGAGGGACATGCATCTGGGTCATCAATGTGCGAGCCACATCGAGGAGGTGACGGTTTTTGCGTTCTGCCACCCCATTTTGTTGGGAGGTGTAAACACAGCTAGTCTGATGAATAATGCCATGTTGCACACAAAAAGAAGTAAACGCATGACTCAGATACTCTTTAGCATTGTCGGAACGAAAAGTTTTAATACAGATATTGAACTGAGTTTTAATCAACTGATAAAAGGATATCCATACATCTAAAAGTTCAGAGCGATCTCGGAGGAGATACACCCAAGTACATCGAGAAAAATCATCTATAAAGGTTACAAAATAAGAACTACCCCGACCAATGGTGAGGGTAGGAGCAGGTCCCCAGATATCCGAGTGGACAAGATCAAATGGACGAGTAGAGCCCCGTCCGTGCTTCGGTGGGAAGGAGGAACAGTGATGCTTGCCGAGTTGACAGGCGTCGCATTGGAGAGAAGTACTGGACGGAGGGAGGTGCGGCAGAAGCTGATGTAGAAGACGGGGTGGAGGATGACCGAGGCGGATATGCCACTGAAGAAGATCCGTACAGGAAGACGAGAAGGCGGATAAGGCGGAAACATTATCGAGGAAGTAGAGGCCGCCGCTCTCAGTCCCAGTAGCAATCGTCCGGTGGGAGCTCGGATCCTGAAAAGAACAAGAAGTTGGTGTAAATGTCACAGAACACTGAAGCTGTTTGCATAAAGAGGTAACAGACAACAGATTGCACGGAAACTTGGGCACATAGAGAGTGTCCGCTAGGCGTAGGGATGGAGTAACATGAACTACTCCCGTCCCATGAACCGGGGAGGGAGAACCATCCGCAACTAGTACCGGGGGCAACCGATCATGTTGTTCGAGCAAAGAGAAGCACTGAGGGTTGCCCGTCATGTGATTAGTGGCACCAGAGTCGATGAGCCATTTACCTTGAGTCACCACGTGGGCACTACCTGAAGAAGTTACAACAGAGGCAGACGGCTTGGAAGAGTCACCGGAGGGGCGAAGATGAGGATGCTTTGTCCAGCAGCGTTCAAAAGTATGGCCGGTGCGGCCACAATGAGAACAGAGGTAGCGGGAAGAAGCATGGCCGCCAGACTGGTGACTGCGACCACCAGAGCCACTCCGCTATGTGTGATGAGAATAGTTGTCCGGTGGTGGAGAAGGAGCGGTCAAAAGTGGGCGCTGAAGTAGGGAGGTGACAGCAGCGATGCGGGCAGCGGTGGCATCTAAAGTGGGAGATTCAGCCTCACCCAGAATTTGCTGGCGGATCATGTCATAAGTATCAGGAAGCCGGAGCAGATAACACACAACCAGAAGCACCTGGAAGTGCTTGTGTTGTTGAGCCAAATCCGCAGAAAAGGGACGATTCTGAAGAATCTCAGCCCCAAGAGCCTGGACCTGTTGGTAGGCAGCAGCAGGAGATAAGGTGGGACGGGCAAAGAGGTCCGCATACAACGTATAGATGCGGGAAGTCTGAGCCCCTTTGGAGTACAAAGCGGCAAGATGAAGCCAAGCGGCCTTGACCGTCTCATCATGACGTATGACGGGAAGGCACTCATCAGAAAGACTGTTCGCGAGCCAAGTACGCACAAGCGCGTCACTTGCATCCCAGTCATCAAAGAGAGGTGAAGTGATAGGAGGTGGGTCATCAACGAGATGGTGGCGTTTGCGTTGTGAGCGAAGAAGAAAGGTGAAAGAGACGCTCCAATCCGGGTAGTTGGAGCCAACAAGCTTGGAAACGGTCCCAAGGTTCCCGGAAGGAGTAGGAGGAAGAGGCGGAGCCGGATTGGCGACAGGGGTGGTGGCAGTTGAGGCATCAGAAAAAGCCATAGGAGCTGGAAACAAGGGAAGCCGGGCGGTTAGGCAACAAACCGCGCGGATAGGAGAAAGAAGGGCGGCAGCGGTCATAAGGGGAGAAAACCAGCGGCCAGAAAAGACACGACCTAGCTGCAGACACAAACATAGGGGAAGAAGTCGAACGGCTAGAGGACAAGCCGCGCGAACAGAAGAAGGCGAACGGCTAGAGAACAGGCCGCACGAACAGAAGAAGTCAAACGGCTAGAGAACAGGCCGCGCGGATAGGAGAAAGAAAGACGGCAGTGGTCACAAGGGGATAAAACCAGCGGCCAGAAAAGCCACGACCTAGCTGCAGATACAAACAGAGGGGAAGAAGTCGAACGGCTAGAGGACAGGCTGCGCGAACAGAAGAAGGACAAAACAAGTCGCGGGAAAGCCACGACCAAGCTGCAGACACTAGTAGAGGGGAAGAAGAGACCGCGCGGACAGGGAGCAAACTGGCGCAACAAGCCGCGCGGACAGCAACACACAGAATCAGGAGGAGTAGATCGAATGCTCTGATACCATGTAAAAACCGAACAGAAACAAACCGAAATGGTTTTAAACTGAACTTTATTATCCGAAAAAGGTAACTATTACAAAGGTATGCCCTCCCTTATATAGAATGGAGGAGAGATGAGAGAATACAAATAAGAGATGTGGGACTAAAAATTTACAAGCTAAGCGGACTATACAAAGTAAACCGCACAAGCCGCGTGGTTAGACAGAATGGCTAACCGCACGGCTACCACAAGAGAAGCAGAGAGGTCTCCTGTGAAGATCGCTAGACCGCCCGGTTTACAAGCCGGCGAGTCAAACCGCCAGACCGCGCGGTCTTCAACCCACCAAGACAGACCGCCCGGTCACCAACTTCAACAATGGAACCAAGGAAGCCTCATCTGGTAGCACCAAGGAATATTCTAAAGTATGAGAAGACAACTTCTGATATGTGACTCCTATATAGGAGGGACACAGCCTTTTCTCTGTATGGATACACTGATGCTGATTATGAGGGAGACTCAGATGATCAAAAGTCGATGTCTGGTTATGTTTTCATACGCAGATTAACAGCTATTTAATGGTGCAGTAAGAAGCAGGACTCGGTGTCCGTATCTACTACAGAAGTGGAGTACAAGGCTACGGCCTTGGCAACTCGGGAAGCCATCTGGCTAAGGAGGCTAGTAGAGGACGTCCATGAAGAAGTGCGAGGTCTAACTCTGCTTCGCGGTGACAATGAGAGTGCCTTGAAACTGGTTAATAATCCAGTTTGTCACGTGCGGACCAAGCATATAGAGATTGAGCACCACTTCATTCGGGAGAAGGTGTTGGAAGGATCTCTTATGGTTGAGCATGTGCGAAGAAAGGACAATATCACAGATATCTTCACCAAGCCACTGTCGATGGGGCCATTTGAATGGCTACGAGGACTGTTAGGTTTAGTCACCACTTCTAACTTCAAGGGGGTGTGTTGAAATTATTGAAGTGAAAGTGGGGGATGATCAAGCAGACACCGCGGCCTGGACAGACACTATGGTGGACTGATGGTGTGGCCTGAGCGTCTGATTTTGTGGCTTAATGGTTGTCCTTGGAGGTAGCTACATGGGTAGGATGATTATCTGCCGTTTGTGCAGACTGGTTTGGAGTCTGCGGAGTTCGCTCAATGCGGATTGTTCTTGGAGCTCGCGAGATCAGCATTGTCCTGTGCCCATGATCTCAGGTGATGAAGTTAGGAGGTAACTGCGGAGTTTGCTGTTAACCGAACTATTTTGGAGCTGGCGGACCGGGTGTACAGTTGTTCGTGCCCGCGGAGCTCGCTCTAGAGGTTCACTGGTTGCGGACTTGGTCACAATTTGTGACAAGTACTGTTTGATTGTGGAGTCCGCAATGTCCGCTAGTTGACCAGGCGGTCTGTGCCTGTGGTCATGAACATTATTATTGCAGGCTGGTGCAGTGTCCATTAGAATGCAGACTGACTTCTATTCAGCCTTTCTTGATGACAGGCAGATAGGCTGGTGTCCGGCTTTATCCATGCGGACTGGGCGGACTGCTTTGTGCTAGCTGCAGGTTAGGTTGGTGTCTCTATCCACTAGGGCGGTGACCACACTCCTCCCGTGCCTATAAATAGTACCCTCCTATGACAACATAATTAACTGAATGAACAGTAAGTTGAATGTGGGTTAATTTTTGTGGCCTCAGATTTCTGCCTGCACGGTTTGAGAAAGATAACTGGTTCGCTGTCTGTAGGTTGTGCAACTAGCACTGAGAAGCCAGGACTTTGGTGCAGACTGCGGTTAGGGATCAGTGAAGCTTGTGATTTACAATCGATGGTTAGCAGGAGGTCGCAGTTGCGGCCAGCCGGTCTTCTCTCCTTCAACATTTCCAGTTCAATAACCTGTCTGCTGGTCTGAGCAGCCCGTTCTTCAGTTTGGCAGCAGCCTGTTTGCAGTCTAACTGGCGGCTAGGTGACCTCAGCAGTCAGGCGGCTTGCAGTTTGCAGACAGCTCTTCTTCAGCTTGAATAACGGGTTGTCCGCGCTACCTCGCGGTCTCGACGGACTTCGCTGTTCAGTTCGGTAAGGGCGGCGGTCTCGACGGTTTCGGCTTCTGTCTGCCCGGCTTCTTGTTTTTTGTTGTTCTCTGCTTCCTTATTTTAGTTGGCGAAATCATGTCTCGTCATGTATACCTCTCGTTGTAAAGAAGATTGTTAATATATGACCTTCTTGTTACATTCCTTGCATCTGATTTATTGAGCTTGGTTGTGGTTGGAGTGTTCCTGTGCCTGGTTTTCGGTTTCTGCTCAATCAATGTTTCATCTTGATAGCTTTGAAAGTTTTATTTGATATCAGAGTTATCGCGTCGACCATCTTGAGAAATTCTAATACAGACATCGAGTGCGCTAAGACAATATCAGGCTTTGAGTGCGCAAGTCCAAGAGTCTATGCGTCGAGAGCGTTTATAAAATTTCATGCGTCGAGAGCATTGAGTGCATCGAGACAACTCGATAAATTCTCCCAGGGACATCTATTTACGGCTATCTCCAAGGATTAATACCAGTCGTTTATCTCCTCAGGATTATCACAATTGGTACGTGCCTCTCCATATTCACAAATAGAGGTAAGTATAAATAGAAGTGTTTGTGCGCTTATAATAAAATACACTACTCTTAGCCCTTTTGTCTCTCTGCCTCCCTGCGACGAAAGCTCAAGAAATCTACAGCAACTCAAAGAATTCATGGCACCGAAAGAAATGTATTTCCTGTTCGAAGGCTCAGAACTCATGCAAAATAGATTCAAAGATGCTCCAGAGGAAGTTCAGTTAGTGCTACACTTACTGCATGCCGCTAACCTAGGTTTCGTCCTATCAGAGCCTATCCTGATATGGAAGAGAGAAGTCCTTGAACTATACTCTAATGTGTAACATCCCTCAAACAACTAGACCACATCACACCAAATGGTGCCAGGTATACCTAGGGTTAACCAGACACAAATTTGTGTGCCCCCACTAAACGAATCATCCAAATGCATTGATATTTGGATCATAGGTTTGTCTCATCTATAACTCAGACATATCCAAAAATGGGAATTTTTGGAGTACATGTTTCTACAGTTTTAAAAAACATTAAATCTCAGCCCATTTGTGGTTGATTTGAGTAGGGAATAATGTGACCAAACTTTGGTCCCTAAAGGGAAAATTGGGGCAAAGGTTGTTTGATGGTTTGAATGGCCAATTCTCATCCAAAAGTGATGAAACCTTGGCCAGAGCCTTAAGGTCATTTAAAACACCCCCACAAGGGATTTAGGGTGGTTTGGGGTGGATATACCCCAAGACCCTAGTGTAAGACCTAGGGATGGGGTTTTGAGCTCAATGAAGGACATGAGACCACATACCCTTGGAATGCCTTGTAACTTGTTAGTAGTGTGTCTAAGATGAAATTTAACCCTAGGAAGTGATGTTAGGACTTTAGGATCATGCATACCTCTTGAAATAACTCAGGACCATTTAGGGTAATTTTGCTCATGATCTTATTACTTCATCATATGACTTTGAATGGTCTTGAACGTTAGGAACTGATCATATATTGTTGTTATTAAGCTCTGAAAATTTTAGTGTGAATTTTGGAGTTAGTATTTATGGTACTTCATTCACAATCCTAGTAGTTGTCCTAATCATTAAAGAACTTATTATGAGCTATGTATTTATTACAAACTTATAAAACTTGGTCATAGGACTTTTTAGGACATCCTTGAGCTCTGTGAAGTTTTATAAAATTATTGGAAGCATTTTTATATAAGTTGTTTCACAAAGTGCCTTATGTAGAAGATTATTAAATAAATTAATTATGTGACCAAATGAGCTTGACAAATTACTAAATTTTGTCAATTGTCGTTTATGGTCATTTTTAATGTCTGGTAATTTTTATATAATTTTTGGATGATTATTTCTATTATTTCCTGCTTTACCCTATTAATGAGGTTAATTAATCAATAATTTGTTTAGAGGTCAAAACATTTTTGAAAAATTGGGAATTTCAGTATTTACTGTTATTCTAATGATATACACTTGTCATAATTTTGTTGAGTCCATATCTTGTCATAACATTATACTTGGTGTTCAAAAACTAAGGTGGCCTGATTTTGCAGAAAATATAATAAATTCCAAATAAATTAGGAAAATTAAAATCTTCCGAATTTATTCATAAATTATCATGATAGACACCCAATAATAATCTTAGGTCATTTTGATGATTATTTGGAAGGTCAACATTCTTGCACATCATAGAGGCTATTAGGTCTACACATAGTAAAACTGTAGGATTAGGGAAATATGTGAACCTTGGTATGAGGTAGTTAGTGTAACTGGTCTGGTTGAGTATGAGTCAGGTCACAAAAAGAAGGTAGGTTGTGTAAGCCGGTTGTGCAAGGGTAGAGTTGTGTTCGGGATTGACGGTGGACCGTCCTTCCTTGGAGAGGGGAAGTCTAAATAAGATTAGAGATAGTTCAAGAGAATGATAACAAATGGGGATATGGGTAGATACCAATAATAATAAGTACCTTACAAAAGGGAGCTTTGGGCTTCAGCCCATCATAGTTCCTAGTGCCCTCGAGATCCCTTCACAGGGAATGCCCTAGGCAGTCCAAGGTTAACCTTAAACCGTAAGACTAAAATGTTAAAGAGTAATTAGTAAAACTAATGCTTCACCTTCAATCACCCCGATGACTTGGTACGTTAGCTTGGTTGAGTTGTTCGAGTGGTAGGTTCGGTGGTTGTGGAAATGGGCAATTTAGTCTGGCAAGCCGTAGGCTCGTAAGGCAGTTGTTACAAACAGGTTAGTCCGGGGAGCCGATGGCTCGGGAATTCATGGCTGCATGTGCATAAGGTGGTGGGTCTTTGGTATTTTATGGTCATTCACACCAACGTCGATATGATGACTCGAAGAGTGTGGTTTACACTTAGCTAAGGAAAAGACTGGCGGGATTGTCGGCATTAATATGTGGTGACTCTGGTGTGTCTTTCAGAGGAGTACATAAGGGATAGGCCTGGTTGTGTGATACCAGCCTAGGAGTGGGGTGACCCAACCCACTGTCTTTGTTAACCACTATAGAGGCTCCTAGGAGTGAACCTAGCTTCCAAAATTGGGGAACTAAAGGTCTGTGCGCAAAGAGCCGGGTGCGTGCATTGCATTTGTACGAACATAATATTAAACTCGCATAACATAGCATATCATGTCATCATTGCATTTAAACCCATACCACTATCGTATAAATTGGTATGAGACTTTTTATACGATAGGCTTTACAAAATGACTCCTTAATTTATAAGTTTGTATGTGCATTCTTATAAATTAAGGTTACCTTTAAATATAGCTTGTTCTCTTTACCTTTCATTTATTACTACTCTACTTGATATAAAACTACTAGTTTAGATTCTTATAAATGTTATATTATATAATCTGCTAGACTAGGACCATCGTCACCTGCTCTTGTCTACTGTCCACCATCATAGCTTTCCTATAATTCCTCCTGCACGGTGCCTAGGAGCCACTAGGGAAGGGGTGGGGCAGGCTTAGTCTTTTGACTAACGGTCGGTGGATCAAATATTTTAGGGTCTCCGTATGGGAGACATGGAGTAGCAGCAGGAGATACAGCACCAGCAGAGTGCGGTGTACATGGAGTTGGACCAGTCTAGTACGGGAGCACCTGCTTCTAGCTCTATGAGTGTTAGTTTTACTTAGCTTCTGCGAGAGTGTTGTAGTGAGGTCATGATGTATCGGGCATGAGCCCATTTTTATTTATACATTTCTGTTCGGTTTCAGTACTCCTGTCGCTATTATTCTGCTTCTATATCATGTGGACTTTGCTGTGATTTTCATGCTCATTTAAATATCTATTGTGATTTGTTAATTGTCTCCTTTCTTGTACTTCTACTTCTTAGTGATTACTAATGCCGACATGATCGACGTTTTGTAGTGACAACCTCCCCGAGTGTTGGTGTCACTACAAAATGGCGATGATGGGCTTACGACCCGGTAGCGTAGCAAAAAATGGTTCTTACAAACTAATATCAGAGGCAACCTCGATCCGAAGAGAAGTCCACAAAACCCTAGGCCACCCTGCGCGAGCTTAGTTTGAGGACAAAATAGCAATAGAAGCAATGGTGTGCCTATAAGGGGAATCACACGCAAAAGTCCACTTTTTCATTAGCTCCACTCATATATCAACTAATAATTGGAATTTTTCTTGTAGCCTTCGCCGAATTCTAACCCTCAACAGGGTACACCTCAGGCACAAAACACGGTTCGACCCCCTCCGGCTCCGACTCCATTCCAGCAAACGGAGATGGGACAGACACTGACGACTATTCTGGAGGCCTTCAGGGCTCAACAAGCTCCGGTTCCACAACCAAATCTCGGGGCTAACTGGCTGAGCGTCCTTTGGGGGCTTTATCCTCCAACCTACCTCGAGATGGAGTCAGCAGTCCATATAGAGGAGTGGCTAGACATTATTTACGAGATGCTGGCAAGGATTCCATGCTCGACAGAGGAGGCAATAGCCTTGGCAGTTTCTTGCTTGGAGTCGCATGCAAAGAGATGGTGGAAGTCACTATTAGACACCACCTTTGCTGTAGTGGATTGCACGGACATTTCCTGGGAGGAATTCATAGCATCTCTATTGGAGCATTTTGTGCCACGGTCGGCGAGGGATGAGTTGGAGGACAGGTTCCTGCAGTTGAGGTAGGGCAGCAGAACTGTGTTGGAATACTACAGGGAGTTCACACATCTAGCCGGCTTTGCGGACTCATATCAGCTGGATGACGCGGGCTACACGAAGAGGTTCTATAAGTGCCTTCACTATGATATGAGGCAGGAACTCCTCTTCATTTCTGACGGGAGCTTGGCCAGGATCTTAAAGATGACCAAGAAGCTGGAGGAAGACTAGCTTACAGTCCGAGGCCAGAAGAGACCGGCTAATGACTCAGTGATTGGTGGAAGGAGAGATCAGCCCAGAGGTCGTGTCATAGGGGAAAGGAGGAATGGAGATCAACCACGCCAGGAGGATAGACAGAAGTAGAGGGACCAAGTGGTGTTATCTCCTCAGCCCTTGCAGATGTGGGAGATATTGAGGGGATTGGAGGAGGCACTGACATTCTTTCGGTGCAACCAGTCGGCGAACATTCGCAGGAACTGTCCCATGAGGGAAGCACCCCCACCAATACTTCAGGATGCCCCACCTACATGATAGTTTGGTGGCCAAGGATGCGGTAGAGGATGTGGATTTCAGGGTACTGACCGCAGATAGGATAGAGGGTAGGTATATGCCTTGGATCTGGCTCAACCCCAGAACCCGGAGCGGGTGATAGAAGGTATGTCGGTGATTTAAAGTTCCTTTCTTTTCTAGAAGCTAGATTACATGGATATAGAACTGTAGAATTAGGGAAGAATTTTAAACTAGATATCTAAAAGGAAAAAACTTAACTAACTCGGGGATAGTGATGGTGTGTGGCAAGCTTGCCCACACCCTATTCGACACGGGAGCATCACATAATTTTATCTCGGAGGAGTTTATCAGAGACCTGCACCAGATTGGGAGCTTTGAGGGAGTCGTCAGGAGGGTGCGTCTCCCCAATGGGACGGAGATCTAGTCTACGGCCAAGTGCATTCTAGGAGTGACCATTGATGGTGTAACGTTCGAGGCCCAGACAACGATCTTGAGAGTGAAAAATGAGAGAGAAATGGATAAGAGGTAAATAAATCTCAAATTTTATTGCTCCAAAAAGATAATCATTAAATAAGTATGCCCCCTTATTTATAGAAAATAGGGGAGGTGAGAGAGTACAATACACGATGTGGGACTAAACTTAAGCCGGGTGGCTTGTGCGGTTTGATATATACAAACCGAACACTACACAAAATATAATAATACATACTGTGACCACTAGAGAAGACCATCATAATCTATGGAAGACCAACAGACAAGCATCCAGGCCGCACCTGCGGGAAGCCACCTAACCGCAGTTGCAGTAGACCATCACTGCACTGCTGCGGCTTCAATTAGACCACTGCGAATTCACAAGACCGTTGCGGCTAACACCTAAACCACCGCTGCGACCTCCTACCAGGCCGATGCATATTAACCCCAAATCACTGATACAACTTCACACAGGCTGCTGCGGCTTCACCGACCGCTGCGGCTAATCAACCAGATCGATGTGGCTAACAACTGAGGAATCATTGTGGCTTCAAACTAGCCTATTGGACAACCAACCCAATAGCCACTTTGCTAAGCCGCCCGAAGCCCGACTGGACAAGCCGCTGTGGCTAGATCGGCTAACTGCCCGAACTGAGTTCCAACACTCCCCTCAAGCTGGAGAATATATGTCGACCATGCCCAGCTTGCTACAAACTTCTGTGAATGAAGCAACTAGCTTCACGAAGAAATCAGCCAGCTCCTTATCAGAGGTAACGAATGACGTACATATCTGATTCTTCAGAATCTCTTCTCTAATAAAAGGGCAATCAACCTCGATATGATTCATCCTCTTATGAAAGATCGGATTCTTCGAAATGTATATAACTGCTTTATTTTCACAGAACATTGGTAGGGGGTGATCATAAAACTCTCTCAGATCCAGCAAGAGAGTCCAAAGCCACTTCAGCTCACAAGCAATCAGAGACATGCTTCTGTACTCTGCTTCTGCACTCGATCTGACAACTACAGTCTGTTTCTTTCTCTTCCAGCTGACCAGATTTCCTCCAACGAAGGTGCAAAACTATATGTTGACTTCCTGTCACCCTTGTCATCTGCATAACTTGCGTCAGAATAAGCCTCTACTTTTAAATGTCCCCTTTTCATGAATAAGAGCCCTTTCCCTGGTGCACCTTTCATATACTCGAGAATCTTCAAAGCTGACTGCATATGACACTCCATGGGAGCTTGCATGAATTGACTTACTCTCCCTACCGCATAGTAAATATCTGGCCTTGTAACTGTTAGATAGATGAGTTTACCAACAAGACGTATATACCTGGTGACATCTTCAAGAAGAGGAGATGACTCACTCCAGCATTTGTCATCTCCAACAGACATAGGAGACCGAGCAAGTTTAGCTCTAAGAAGACCTATCTCTTGTAAAAGATCCAATTCATACTTCCGCTGTGAAAGAACGATAGAGCCAGGTTTTCTAGATATTTTGATCCCCAGAAAGTACTTAGGAGATCTCATATCCTTTGTAACAAAATGTCAGAGCAGATGCTGCTTTGTCATATCAATTCCTTTCTTATCATCCCTTTTAAGAAAAATATCATCCACATATACTGCAAGAATTATAAGACCCGTCGAGGTCTTCCGAATAAACAAAGAGTGATCTGCAGTGCTTCGAATAAATCCAGCAACAGAAATAACCTCATTGAACTTATTAAACCAGGCTCTCAGACTTTGCTTAATACCATAGATGGCTTTCTTTAACTTATATACCTGAGACTCCCCCTGAGCAATATACCTAGGAGGTTGCTCCATATAAACTGTCTCGTTCAAATCGCCATAGAGAAAGGCATTCTTGACATCCAACTGTGACATTTCCCAATATCTGTTTACAGCCACTGAAAAAAGGACACAGATCGTAGTAATCCGGGCAACAGGAGAGAATGTATCAAAGAAATCCACGCCATAAGTTTGCGTAAATCTTGGCCACAAGCAGGGCCTTGTATCGATCAATAGTACCGTCAGGAAGATACTTGATGATAAAGACCCAGCGACATCCAACCACAGCAGCACCAGGAGGAGTAGGAATAAGCGACCAAGTACTCCGTTCAACCAGAGTTTTCATATCCTCATCCATAGCAGCCTTCCAATGTGGATTAACCAGAGTATCACGATAGCACACATGAATAACATTTGTCGAGAGGGCAAGAGCAAAACTTTACGCCAGAGGAGACAGTCATGTATAATACACCACACGTGTAAGAGGATGTTGAGTGCATGAACGAACACCTTCCAAGATAGCAATTGGAAGATCAAGATCAGTCTCGTCTACTTGCTTAGTTCCATCCAAAGGTGAGACTAGCGAACTAGGAGTTGTTGGCAGCGGCTCAACAGATGAATCAGAAAGAGCAGGAGAATAACAAGGAGAAGAAGGAATGACAGGATTAGGACAAGGTGCCGACAAAATAGGAAAAGTGACTAGATCATCAGAAGAAGGAAGAATGGAGGAAGGTGAAAAGAATGGGATATCCTCAAAGAAAGTGACAGCAGCAGAAACATATTATCGGCAAAGAATAGGATCATAACACTTATATCCTTTCTGTGTCATACAATAACCCAGAAAGATACATTTGATCGAGTGGGGCGACAGTTTGTCATGACCAGAAGAAGGAGAGTGAACAAACGCAGTGCACCCAAAGACACGTGGAGGCAAAGGAAAATGATTCGCATCTGGATGCAAGATAGAAAAGGGGGTTTTCCCATCGATAACAAATGACAGAACTCGATTAATAAAAAAGCATGAGAAAAGAACAACATGACTCCAATACGACTTGGAAACATGCATATGAGTAAGAATACTGCGAGCCACATCCAGAATATGATGATTCTTCCGTTCAACAACACCATTTTGTTGCGACGTATAAGGGCAAGTGGTCCGATGAACAATACCATGATCTATACAAAATTATGTAAATTGATGACTAAGATACTCTTTAGCATTATTAGACCGAAGTATTTTAATAGAAGTATCAAACTGTGTACGAATCTCATTATAAAATGCAGTGAAAATAGAAAAAGAATCAGAGCGTTCACGGAGCAAATATAACCATGTACAATGAGAAAAATCATCAATAAAGGCGACAAAATATAAACTACCCTTAATAACAGTTTGAGTAGGAGCAGGACCCCATATATCAAAATGTACAATTTCAAAAGGACGAGAAGAACTACGTCCATTTTTAGCAGGAAAAGTAGATCTATGATGTTTGCCAAACTGACAAGTTTCACAATGAATAAAAGAATCGCCCAGATGTAAATCAGGTAGAAGATGATAAAGACTCTGAGGAGGAGGATGACCGAGCCGAAGATGCCACTGAAGCAAAGCAGATGAGGAAGAAAAGGCAGAAGAAGTATCAAGATAGAACAAGACGTCTCTTTCAGTCCCAGTAGCAATCGTCTCCTTGGACTGAGGAACCTGAAAGACAGAAGTAGAAGCAGTAAATATAGCTTCACAGTTCAACTGTTTGCAAAGAGCAGTAATAGAAAGTAGGTTGCACGAGAAGTTCGGGATATAGAGAGTGTCATGAAGCTTAAGAGAATGAGTAACATGTACTGTGCCAGACCCATGAGTTGGGGACGGAGATCCATCAACAATCAGAGCTGGAGGTAACCAGGTACTTTGGTCAAGAGAAGAAAAAAGCCGAGAATTCCCTATCATATGATTAGTAGTACCAGAATCAATAAGCCACCTACCCGTGGTAGCTAATTGAGCAACACCAGAAGTAGCAAGAGTGGTAGTGGACTTCTTGGCAGAATCAGCAGAAGCAGGATGAAGGTGAGGATGTTTGACCTAGCAAAGATCAACCAAGTGGACAACTTTGCCACAATGAGAGCAGAGAAATTTAGAATAACCACAGCCTCCAGTACGTCCACCTCGACGACCCGAATTGTCCTGACATGCAGGATGAGCAACAATATCAGAAGAAGGAGAATGAAGTAAAGGACGCTAAAGAAGAGTTTTAACAGTAGAAATGCTAGTAGCGGTAACATCGAGAGTCGAAATATCCACCTCTCCTAGAATCTATTAACAAATCATGTCATACAAATCAGGAAGTCGAAGAAAGTAGCAAACAACAAGAAGTTCCTAAAAATGTTATTGTTGCTCAGCAAGATCAGCATAAAAAGGACGATGTTGAAGAAGTTCAGCCCCAAGACTCTAGACTTCTTGATAAGCAGCAGCAGGGGCCATAATAGGATGAGCAAAGAGATCCGCATATAGAGTATAGATGCGCGAAGTATGAGCCCCCTGGAATATAGAGCAGCAAGATGATTCCAAGCAGCTTTGACAGTGTGATCATGTCAGATGACAGGAAGACATTCATCAGACAAAATGTTAGCCAACCAAGTGCAGACCAAGGCATCAGAAGCATCCCAATCATTATAAGTGGCTGAGCCAACACGAGGGAGTCATCAGTCAAATGAGAGCGCTTCTACTGAGAGCGTAAAAGAAAGACAAAAATCACACTCCAGTTAGGATAGTTCGGGCCAATAAGCTTGGACACCGTACCCAAATTACCAGAATGAGACACAGAAGTAGAAGCAAGAGAGATAGTAGCAGAGAAATAGCAGAAGAAGACAGATAGTCCATGAAGAAGAAAAACAAGCCACACAGTTAAGCAATCAACCCATGCAAACAAGTAGGGAGAAAAGAACCCACGAGAACAAGAGAACAGACCGCCCAGTCTCGGTGTCAACACAACAACAGCAGGAAAGATGCTGCAACCAAAAGGCGGTACCGAAATAGAGAAACCGCGCGAACAGAAAGAAGCACAAGAAACCATGCGAAAAAGACACAAACAACGCGACCAGAAAGCATGGGAGGGAAGAAGCCGGAATAATGGAGGGAAAAGGAAACCGCGCAGTTACAAAAGTCAAACCACAAACAAGACGAAGCAAAAAAGGAACAAAGGACTGGTTTTCCTCTGATACCAAGTGAAAAAAAGAGAGAGAAATGGATAAGAGGTAAATAAATCGCAAATTTTATTGCTCCAAAAAGGACATCATTATATAAGTATGCACCCTTATTTATAAAAAATAGGGGAGGTGAGAGAGTACAATACACGATGTGGGACTAAACTTAAGCCGGGTGGCTTGTGTCGTTTGACATATACAAACCGCACACTACACAAAATACAATAATACATCCTGCGGCCACTAGAGAAGACCGTCATAATCTATGGAAGACCGCCAGACAAGCCGCGCCTGCAGGATGCCACCTAATCGCAGTTGTGAAAGACCATCACTCCACTTCTGCGGCTTCAATCAAACCACTGCGACTTCACAAGACCGCTGCGAATAACACCTAAACAACAGCTGCGACCTCCTGCCAGGCCGATGCAGATTAACCCCAGATCATTGATGCGGCTTCATACAGGCTGTTGCGATTTCACCAGACCGTTGCGGCTAATCAACCAGGCCGTTGATACAGCTTCATACAGGCTGTTGCGACATCACTAAACTGCTACGGCTAATCAACCAGACTACTGCGGCTAACAACCGAGGAATCACTGCGGCTTCAAACTTGGACAACCAACCCAATAGCCGCTGTACCAAGCTGTCAGAAGCCCGACTGGAGAAGCCGTTGTGACTAGATCAACTAACCGCCCGAATTGAGTTCCAACACTAAGGATGCCGGATTTTGACCGCATCCTAGGCATGACATGGCTCACCTGGAACCATGCGCAGATTGATTTCCCAGCAAGAAGGGTCGTGCTGAGATACGGCGACAGTTACCCGACCTTCGACAGTATTGTCCCAGCTTCTCGCCTTCTACTCTCCTCTATTTAGGCCGTCAGGCCCATCTGTAGGGAGACGAGGTCTACCATGTGCTGTTTAAAATGGTCGAGGCCAAGGATTCCATTGCTAGTATCCCGGTGGTGCGGGACTTTACTGATGTATTTCCGGAGAAATTACCAGGATTGCCTCTGCATCGATAGAAGGATTTCTAGATATAGCTCGTGCCAGGGGCTAAGCCGGTATCCATAGCTCCTTATCAGATGGCCCCGAAGGAGTTAGTGGAGTTTTGAAGCCAGCTGCAGGAGCTAGTGGAAGCAGGATTTGCCCGGCCAAGCTCTTCGCCATGGGGAGCTCCGGTGTTGTTCGTAAAGAAGAAGGATGGGACACTCTGACTGTGCATAGACTACAGGGCATTGAACAGGATGACAGTACGGAACACGTATCCTTTGCCTAGGATTGACGAGCTGTTTGACCAGTTGGAGGGAGTTCACTATTTTCGAAGCTAGATTTGAGGTCAGGATACTACCAGCTGCAGATTCAAGAGGAGGACATCCTAAAGACCGCTTTCAGCAGTTGATACGGGCTATATGAGTTCACCGTGATGCCATTCGGGCTCACAAATGCACCATCTGCGTTCTTGAGTTTGATGAACTGGGTATTCGAGGCCTACCTGGATGTCTTTATCATAGTTTTTATTGACGACATCCCCATCTATTTAAGGACCGAGGAGGAGCATGCGTGTCATTTGGCACTGACCTTAGAGAGGCTCCGAGAGCACAGTATGTATGCCAAGTTCGGCAAGTGCCAGTTTTGGCTGAAGGAGGTGGCTTTCTTGGGCCATATTATCAGTGGAGCGGGACTGGCAGTGGATCCGGCAAAAGGTTCAGGCAGTATTGGATTGGCCACCGCTGAAGACGCCCACTGATGTGAGGAGTTTCCTAGGACTTGCAGTTACTACCGAAAGTTTGTAGAGGGATTCTCCCGGATTGCTCTCCCGCTGACATCTCTGACGAAGAAGGAGACGACTTTTGTTTGGACGCTGCAATGCGAGGCTGCTTTCCAGGAGCTGAAAGGTCGGATTACTTCAACGCCTATCCTTGCCATTCCATCTGGGAAGGAAGGATTTCAGGTCAATACTGATGCGTCATATCAGGGGGTGGGTGTCGTTCTGATACAGAACGAGCATGTGATATCTTATGCCTCCCGCTAGTTAAATAAATATGAGCAAAACTACCCAGTATATGACTTGGAGATGGTGGCGGTTATCTTCGCTCTGAAGATCTGGAGACACTATCTCTGTGGTGTCCTTTATGATATCTTCTTGGAACACAAGAATTTGAAGTATGTGGACACATGGAAAGAACTGAACATCCAACAAAGATGTTGGGTAGAGTTTCTGTCAGACTATCAGTACACTATGCACTATCATCCCGGGAAGGCAAACGTGGTAGCAGGTGCTCTAAGCCGGAGAGTCACTACATCAGGAGCAGGGCATCATCTGATGGCTATGGAGCTGGTACAGATGTTGGAAGAGATGCAAATATCTATCGTATCTGAGGATGATCCATAGCTATATGAGGAGTACCTGACATCGATGAGCACTACCAAGGACATCCAGGATTGCATCAGGGATGACAGAGGCTGGATGCGAGGATAGAGCCGATTTTTAGGGCCTTGGAGGAAGGCACAACAGGGGATTACTCTCTAAGAAATGGGCTGATGTGCTTTAGAGGCCGAGTTTATATACCAGCAGGAGGCCGAATTTAGGATGATATCATGACCGAGGCTCACTACAGTAAATATTCAGTACATCCGGGGATCACAAATATGGCAGCAGATCCGAAGAGGACTATGTATTGGCCGGGCATGAAGAAGGATATCACATACTTTGTGATGCAATGTGAGGCTTGCCAGCTCGTGAAGGCGGAGTGTAAGAGCCCGACCAGATTATTGCATCCACTTCCGGTGTCAGAATGGAAGTTTGGGATATAGCCATGGATTTCATACATGGGCTACCTCGGTCTCATGCGGGGAACGATTCGATCTGGGTGATCGTCGACAGATTGATGAAGGTGGCTAGGTTTATCCCCGTTAGATAGGATTCTCCAGTCGATGATCTGATGCGGAGATTTATAGAGCAGTTTGTCCGCTACCATGGAGTGCCCAGGACGATCGTGTTGGATCGGGATGGACGGTTTACGTCCAAGGGGTGGAGGTCCGTCGAGGCTTACCTGGGCTCTCGGTTGACGTTCAGCACAACCTTCCACCCTCATACGGACGGGCAGACAGGGCGCACAAACCAGACACTTAAGGATCTTCCGCGCTTATGCATTTTGGACCGCAGAGATCCATGGGAGACACTGCTGCCGCTGATCGAGTTCTCCTACAACAACAGTCAACAGTCCAGCATAGGCATGGCCCCTTACGAGGCACTGTAAGGATGGAGGTGCAGGACCCCACTATCTTGGATCCAGGATGAGTATCTAAAGGCACTCTACTTGGAGTTCATGGAGGACACAAATGCTCAGGTGAGACTGATCGGGGATAGAATGTTGGAGGCCCAGATTAGGCAGGCCAAGTTCTATGATGCGCGACATTGTCAGGTGGAGTTCCAGGTGGGAGACTGAGTTTTCTTGAAGATACGACCGATGCATGGAGTCTCGCGGGTACGCTGGCGGAAGAAGTTCAGTTCGTGATACCTGGGGACCTACAGGATCCTGGAGCTGATCGGTCACTTGACTTACAGACTGGAGCTACCGCCAGAATTGGTGGGATTGCACGACATCTTCCATGTCTCTTCACTTCAGAGGGCTCTACTATGACCTGATCAGTTGATTTTTACCACAGATGGCCCGGTGGCTTTAGATCGATCAGTCAGCTTGGAGCCGGTCAGGATCAATCATACAATAATATAGGTCTTGCGACGCAAGAAGGTTCTGCTGGTCAAGGTCCTGTGGAGGAATCATGGGCAGGAGAAGCACACCTGGGAGCCATGAGACCTGATACATCAGAGGTACCCGGATCTCTTTAAGTTAGGTATACCTTCAATTTTCTAGGGATGTTACATGCTTTACTTCAGTAGAAACCCTGTAGGCCAAACCTTAATTTTGGGGGCAAAAATTTTATTTTTATGTATTAGGATTTGTAACATCCCTCAAACAACTAGACCCCTAACAGTGATTTTGTCATGACTTGGTCATGACAAAACCCTAGGAAGCCCAAGAATACCAAGTGAACCTAGGAATGAAGGTGAGATCACCTTGGTCTGCAATTGGCTCATTCTAGAACCACCCTAGGGTTTGACTTTAAGGCCTCAACTTGACCCCAGGACCCCACCACAATACCCCTAACCCTTTAGGAGGTCCATAGGGTCACTAAGGACTCATTAGGGGTCAATCAAAGTGGTCAAGCTTGCCACAGTCAACTCTAACCCTAAATGGGTCAAACTAACCTACATAGGGTCAATTGACGTTCCCTTAGCCAAATTGACCCCACCTAAACCTTACTAACCCTTAAGAGAGAACATTAGGTCACTAAGGACCCATTGGGGTCAACTAAAGAGGTCAATTTGACTAAAGTCAATCCTAGCCCTAAATGACCAAAGTGCCCTAATTAATGGTCAAGTGGCCTCCAAGGTGCAAAACCAACCCTACTCAACTCTTCCTAGATCTTAGGGGAGCCCAAAGGGTCACCAAGGACCCATTGGGAGCAACCCCAAAGGTCAATTTGACCAAAGTCAACTCAACCTTAGTTTAGGTCAAATTAGCTCAAGTTGACCTAACCTAGCACAATCCACTTGGGCTAGGCCCAATTGAGGTGGCCCACTAGCCTCATGAGGTTTATAATTACCCAATTTGCCATTCATTTGCTGGGATTGCTAATTAGGAGAGAGAATAGGCAACTTCCCCCAATTTTGAGGAGAGAGAAAGAGAGAGAAAGTGGCCATTCATGGTGTTTGAATGCCATTGACCCCTCATTTCCCTCCTACTTGCTGAAGATTCATCTACCCTTTAGTTTTGAGAAGACAAAGAGCATCTCAGGGCTATTCAAAGGCTAAATTTAGTGAACCCATGGTTGGACAAAAATGAACTTTCATGGTCATTAATGTGTTGGATCCCTAGTTTGATTTGGGCTAGGTTCACTAACTTAGGATGATGTGACCCAACATGTATAGCAAGGGTCAAAGTTGTGTCCTAGAATCTAGGTCAACTCCTAAGAGTCAACATCACATGAACAAGCCATGTGGTAACTCCACCTCTGAGCCGACGGGTTATGCTGGACGCCGGGGGGGGGGGGATTGTTGGGTCCGGCGTTCCTTCACTTGACCCATGACACTCTTATACTTATTTAAGAAATTAAGTAGCACCATTTACAACAGTCCGGGCTTTTGGAACAATTGGTTATGCGCTTGATCCTTCAATTGGTATCAGAGCAGGTCACGGGTTCAAGACCGGGGGGGGGGGGGGGGGGGCGCTATTAAATCCTGATTTTTCCCTTCTACCTATGTGGGTCCGGCAGGTCAGGCAACCGCGGACATGTGGTAACCCCACCTCTGAGCCGTAAAACCGTGGACATGTGGTAACCCCACTTCTGAGCCATGTGGGTCATGTGGTAACCCCACCTCTGAGCCATGTGGGCCATGTGGTAACTCCACCTCTGAGCCGACGGGTTGTGCTGGACGCCGGGGGGGGATTGTTGGGTTCGGCGTTCCTTCACTTGACCCGCGGCGCTCTTCTACTTATTTAAGAAATTAAGTAGCACCATTTCCAATAGTCCGGGCTTTTGGAACAGTTGATTATGCGCTTGATCCTTCAATTTGGTTATGCGCTTGATCCTTCATAATGTCCATTGATGCTACACCCTTCCTCTCCCGTAATTAATCCTTTTAAAAGCTTCCTTAGGCCTAGAGCAATCGGTTCCACATTTCCCATGAAGGAATTGAGCTCTCTGGTGTAGAAGTTGCAGAGCACCCGACACCACCACCACAGAAAATGGCGTCACGACGATCGGCTAGGCTCCATCCCTCCCAAAAGGTCCTATCCTCTTCTCCTCTTCTAGTGGATAGATCCAATCTCATTGGCTGCAAGGTTTGGGGCCAATTGGCCCTAGATCTGGGTGGCTGAAAAGTACATTTTTGGAGCATTTCATCCTTGCTCAAACCCTATTCCGGCCACCTCCAGCCGGCCTACCACCGCTTATCGTCGGCTACCACCTCAACGAAGGTGGTGGTGGCATTGGCCGGCCGGGGCGAGGGGGGTGGGGGCGCTTAGGTGGCCGAAAAAATGCCTCTCAAATTGGCCCAAGATGGTACAATAGGGACCGTTAGCTCAAGGAGTAAGATGAGTCGATCCCGTCCATTGCCGCTTTAAGATTCGTGCTGATCTTTAATTAACATTTCTTTTTAAATGATATTTTGTCACCTTTCATGCTGTAGATAGTTTTAATTATTAAAAATACTTAGATGTAAAATCAGAGGAAATGTTCTATATATAGGTTGTAGCCATTGAAGTCTAAATTATTTTTAAATTTATTTCAACCAGTTTGGGTCACTGGACTTACCACAATACACCACATGGTGCCAGCTATACCTAGGGTTAACAAGATACAAATTTGTGTGCCCTCACTAAACTACTCATCCAAATGCTATGAAATTTGCATCATAGGTTAGTATCATCTATATCTCAGACATATCCAAAAATGGAAATTTTTGGAATATATTTTTCTATAGTTTTAGAAAACATTTAATAAATTATGTAGGATTTAATTAAGGGGTCTAATTACCTCAAAATCACCCAATATTTTTGTGGGTGACTATTTTGGTAATGACATGACTCTGTTAAAAATATCAAAACATTTGGGGTTGATTTTAGTAGGGAATAATGTGACCAAACTTTGGTCCCTAAAGGAGAAATTAGGGCAAAGGTTGTTTGATGGTTTGAGTGGTCAATTCTCATCCAAAAGTGATGAAACTGAAAGTCCACCTAGTGTCAACTATGTGCACCTATGGGGGGGGGGGGGGGAATAGGTGACGTGTAGCGCTTTTGTGGAATTTACGAATGTACCTGCACAATAAAAATAAAAAGCACAACACACAGAATACACGGGCAATTTATAGTGGTTCCCCGACTTGGGTACATCCACTTTCCCCCTTCGACCTATCTCCCAACGAGGGACGACTCGGTCTCTTCTCCAACAGGATTGAAATCCAATCCCTGCACTATCGGAAGGAACCCTTCCACACGTGAGAGTCAACACTCCCACAAAACGGGTTGCACCCAACCCTTACAACACGGAACAAACGTTCCTTTACAACAAAAGTAAATATAGAATGTACACGAGATACAAACTTCGTTTGGAGACTACGGTGTTCCTCTTCGTTCGACGACGTGTTCGTGAAGTCAACGAAGAGTCTACAACCTTGGTCTCTCTTGGAGAGGATCTCCCCGGAACCGGCGGCGGCAACACGAGCAGCGGCTAGCTTCGGGATCGGCGGCTATGATGATGAGCGACTGCTGAAAATAGAGATCCAATCTTCGTAGCGAAGCAAGCTAGGTCTACCAACGGTCACACGAGGATCGGTCGTCTCGATCGATTCGGATGGGAAGTTTTTCCAGATCAATAAATCGAGAGACAAGGGATCTCTGGATAGACGCGTGAGACTAAAGCTTTGCTAAGCTTCTGTTGCCAGAGATCGGGAAGAAACACGATCAACAGCGGCGGCTGACTGGCGCGAGCGGCGACGGATGCGGCGGAGCGATTTCGCGATTTTAGGGTTTGCTCTGCTCGGCTTCTTTCTCCGTGTGTCTACAGTTTAAAAAACCCGTATATATACTGTAGATACTACTAATTTGACCGTTATGGGACCCACAAGAAAAATCCCGAAAACCGGTCCAGAACATTGACAGCGGCAGAATCCAGTTCAGGAAGATCCAGAAAAATGCCCAAGTCAAAATCGGTGAGAATCAAAAGTGATGCTCGCCGATTCGTCAAGAATCAAAGGTGATTCTCGACGATTCGGCGAGAATCAAGATTGATTCTCGTCGAATTTGCCTTGGTTGCACGCGCTGCTTTAGGCCAGGCCGAATCGGCGAGAATCACTTGGTGATTCTCGTCGATTCTTTCTTAGAAGCAGAGGTGCTCGCTAAGAGGTGGCTGGATCGAGTTCGGCGAGAATCAACTTCTGATTCTCGACGAATCGGCGAGAATCCCAAGTGATTCTCGCCGAATCGGCGAGAATCACTTGGTGATTCTCGTCGATTTAACCTTAGACGAATTTTCGTCTTTCCACCTATGAGGTGCTCCTTGACCCTTCCTTGCTCCTTGTCTGCTCCTGCATATTTACAGCCCTGTGCTTGAAAATAAGTGCACTCCAATAGAGAGAGTACACGTAGGCCAACACACTGATCTGCTCAACGAGGGATTACGCCGTGCAGACCCGTGTATATTGACCTACTGCACCCTGACATTGGTGTGCACTTAGCGTGGAAAAATTGCAAGCACAACTAGAAAGAGTTTATCAAATACATAGTCTATTGACCTTAGCTTGTCCAGGGGCTTCTTCAAATCAGGTACATTGTGGATACAATACCCAACAATCTCCCCCTATTTGAAGAAGCCTAAACCCTACAAGCTAAGGTGAATAGAGCAAATGGGAATGAAAACCATAAACTTAAAATTGAGTTGAGTGAGTTATCCCTTACTAATACCAATTTCTTGGGAGCAAGCTTGGAGCCACCTTAGCCTTGGCCGAGAGGGTAATCTCCCCCTTTTCGGCTTCTGCAAATCGGGGCGGTAGCATTTGACCCCTTGCTCCCCCTCAGTTCTTGCATCTGTGCTCACACTTGATTTCCTTGCTCCTCCTCAGATCGTGCACGAGCCTGGAGCTTCTGTAGTCTTCATTCCTCATAATTGAGCATTCCCAATTCAGTCTTGAAAAGATTGAACTTGGCCTCGTCTAAGGGCTTTGTGAATATATCAGCAATCTGCTTGTCCGTGGGGACATAACAGAGAGAGATGTCCTTGTGCTCCACGTGCTCCCGAATGAAGTGGTAGCGCACTTCAATATGCTTCGTTCTGCTGTGCGAGACAGGATTGTTGGCAATGGCAATTGCACTGGAGGAGTCGCAGTACATTGGAACTTCCTTGAACTAAAGGTTGTAGTCGGCTAACTGGTTTCTGATCCATAGGAGTTGTGCGCAACAGCTGCCTGCCGAGATGTACTCAGACTCTGCTGTGGAGGTAGCTACACAATTCTGCTTCTTGCTGTTCCATGAGATAAGCCTTCTTCCGAGGAATTGACACGTCCCGGAAGTGCTTTTCCTGTCATCTCTACTCCCTGTAAAATCAGCATCTGAAAAGCCTATGAGCTCGACATCATTGTTTCTCGGGTACCACAAGCCAAGATTAGGAGTACCTTTAAGGTATCTTAGAATTCGCTTTGCAGCGACATAGTGAGATTCCTTAGTGTTCACCTGATATCGGGCACAGACACATGTGGAGAACATAATATCCAGTCTACTGGCAGTAAGGTAGAGCAGGGATCCAATGATGCTTCTGTATTTGGTTTCATCGAAAGGTTTACCTTTCTCATCCTTATCCAGAGACATGGTGGATCCCATTGGAGTCCTCATAGAGGTTGCACTCTCCATACCGAATTTCTTAAGGAGTTCATTTGTGAACTTCGTCTGAGAGATGAAGATTCCATCCTCAGACTGTTTCACTTGAAGTCCTAAGAAATACTTGAGCTCTCCCATACTGCTCATTTCAAACTTTCCTTGCATAAGTTTAGAAAACTTTTTGCAAAGATTGTTGTCCGTTGAGCCGAATAGTATGTCATCGACATAGATTTGCACCAGCAAAATCTTGCCTTTGACTTCCCTGAGAAACAATGTTTTATCTATTTTACCTATGGAGAACTTGTTCTCAAGAAGAAAACTAGATAAAGTCTCATACCAAGCTCGTGGAGCTTGTTTCAACCCATATAAGGCCTTATTAAGAAAATAAACATGATTGGGATAAGTAGGATCGACAAAACCTGGGGGTTGAGCGACGTATACTTCCTCTTTTAGGTCTCCATTCAGGAATGCCGATTTCACATCCATTTGATAGACTGTGAATCCTTTGTGTGAAGCATACGCCAGGAACAACCTGATTGCCTCGAGCCTTGCTACTGGTGCGAAGGTCTGGTCGAAGTCAATCCCTTCCTCCTGTCTGTAACCTTGAGCCACCAGCCTGGCCTTGTTCTTTACGATGACACCATGTTCATCCAGCTTGTTTCTGAAGATCCACTTCGTGCCAATCACATTCTGCTTGTATGGTCTGGGAACCAGCGTCCAAACATTGCAACGTTCGAATTGATGTAGTTCCTCTTGCATGGCCAGAATCCATGCCACATCCTTGTTCGCCTCGTCGAACTTCTTTGGCTCAACCTGTGACAGGAAGCTAAGATGCAATACTTCGTTAATAGTACCTCTTCGAGTTCTGACACCGACACGAGGATCTCCGATGATCTGATCTCTAGGATGATCCCTCACGTGCCGGAGCTCAAGAAGTCTGGCGTCTGGAGCTTCGACTACTTCTTGGGCTTCTCCTTCTTCTAAGATATTTGTTCCATTTTGATCTTCAACATTTTCAGATGACGTGGAGGTGGAAACTTTGACGTACTTAGGAGCGTCATCTTTAGCGGTCTCATCCAGACTTAGCTGTTCAAGTCGAGTACCTGCATCTTCAAGACTACTACTGGAAGAATTGCTGTTAAGCAAACTTCCTTCATCAAATACAACATTTATTGATTCTTCTACCACTAGGGTTTTCTTATTGAAGACCCTATATGCCCGACTATGGGAACTATAGCCCATGAATATGCCTTCGAAGCATTTTTCACCGAATTTAGTACGCGGGTACTTCCCATTATTCAGTACATAGCATCTGCAACCAAAAATCCTCAAGTAGGACATGGTTGGTTTCCTGCCTTTCAGTAGCTCGTAGGGTGTCTTACGATGATGCTTGTTGATCAATGCTCGGTTTTGTACATGACAAGCTGTATTGACAGCCTCTGCCCAGAAGTATTCCGGGAGAGAAGCGTCTTTCAACATTGTCGTGCATGCTTCAATGAGAGTTCTATTTCTCCTCTCCACAACTCCATTTTGCTGAGGAGTGCGCGGGGAGGAAAACTCATGAAAGATACCTTGTTCTTCACAAAATTCTGTCATAGCACCAATTCGAATTCTGTTCCATGGTCACTTCTGATTTTGACCACGGAGCAGTTAAATTCGTTCTGAACCTGCTTGACAAAATTAGTGAAGATGTCAAACGTATCTGACTTTCGTTTCAAAAAGAACACCCATATAAACCGAGAATGATCATCAACTATCACTAGCATATAGGACTTGCCTCCCAAGCTATGAACTTGCATTGGACCAAACAAGTCCATATGTAAAAGGTAAAGACATCGGGAAGAGTCTTTGTCTGCGATGCTCTTAAAGGTAACCCGAGTCTGTTTGCCCATCTGGCATGCAGGACATGGGATATCTTTGATGCACTTGATACTGGGAGCATCCCTTACCAAGTTCTTAGAAAACAGCATACTAATTGTCTTGAAATTAATATGTGCCAATCTCTTATTCCATTGTTCACAAATAGATGCACTGCCTGTTGCCACAAGGCATACGGGGGTAGATGAATCTAAACTGAGAAAATCTAAACAGAAGATATTTCTGCTCCTAATGCCTGATAATGCCGTTTCAGAAGAGGTACGTGAAATTATCAGACATTTATCATTGCAGAACTTAACATCATAACCTTTATCACATAACTGACTTACACTGATCAGGTTATGGTTTAACCCTTCAACATAAGCCACGTCGGTGATAGAGATTATACCGTTGGAAATCATACCGTAACCTCTGGTGACTCCTCGATCTGACCCTCCAAAGATGACTTTGGGTCCATTCTCGACTGGAGTGTAATCACGCAGCAGGCTTCTTGTCCCGGTCATATGCCGGGAGCATCCACTGTCCAAATACCAGATCGACGTTTTGGTGGCCTTTGGACATTCCTGCAAAACAAAATTAATTTGCCTTAGGAACCCAATCGAACTTGGGTCCTAGATTCCTGGTTAGCACACTCCCCCTCGGTTGGTTAACCCTACGAGTGGTCGGTCTCGTATTGCTAACATAGGGAGTCTCGTAATTCCTTGGATTAAACCAACAATCCACGACAAAGTGACCGACTTTGCCACAGCACCAACAGTCGAATCTATTGTACCTCTTCTTAGGCTCCTGCCTTACCCTGGGAACAGTGGGTACTGCTGGGGCCTTGGATCTGGAGGTGGAGGCCTCATGGTGACAACAGTCACATGACTTTGTCACCTTCTGTATAACAGGCTTGGCTTTTGGTGCCTGCTTTCCATTATGGCCGCTAGAGAACGGACCATAATTTCCCATGTGGATTTCCTCATAAGGTGCCTTGAAGGCACTCTCACCGAAGTTCCGGGGAAAGTTCCAACCGTCATACCGGCTCTTTGGCTTTGCAACCGAGGGCCGGAAATGATGCCCAAATGTTGACTCAAAGTCATGTTGGCTGCAAGGAATGCCAGGCTTTCTGAACGCAACAGGACTAAGAGGAGCCTTACCCTTTTCATCAGCAGAGGCCTTCTTGGAGGCCTTATTCTTCCTCTGGTTCTTGTTTCTCCTAGATGAAGAACCAGATACCCCTATATGCCCCAAGCCAGCTCCTTTGGCCTGAGTAGAGAAGGTATCAACGACTGGAAGAACTGTTTTTGGCATAGAGAAGCTATTGACGACCTTCCTTTCTGCCGCAAGTAGTTCTTCCAGCTTGTTGACTTCCTCCTGCTTAAGATCAAGGAGCTTCAAAGACTCTGAATGCTTTGAATTCAGGTCAAGGTGCTCCTGTCGGAGAGAAATCAAGCTAGTGACCTCTTCCCTTAGGGATACACACTCACCCTTAAGGAATTTTACTTTCTTCTTCTCAGCCTTCAGTCTCTTACGGCACTCATCAAAAGTGTTGAGCAGAAGCTCATACTTCTCGAGGAGCTCAGCTTCACGGGCCGAAGGGCCATCCTCAGGTTCATCATCCTGAGACTCAGGATCAGAGTCGGAGTCGGAGAGAGGGGTGTGAGCTTTTACCTTCCCAGTAAATGGGGGGCATTCTCCTTCTGAGTCCGAGCGACCCACCAGCCCGAAGTAGGCTTCCTCATCATCACTTGAGTCTGAGGAGTCAGACTCACTCAGTGTCTTTGGCCGTTTGGCGACGTAGCTCCGCTCCTTCTTCTTATCTCTAGAGGACTTGTGCTCCTCTTCTGTCCCTTTTTCCCTCTTGCCTTGATAGCAGTCGGCCACGACGTGTCCTGACTTGTTGCATCCAAAGCAAATAATGTCAGAGGAGCGATGTTTGTTCGGTCTAGATGCATACCTGTCAGAAGAATAGTTTTTCTTCTGATGCCTGGAGGAGGAGCCGTCTCTCTTTCTTTGATTCCTCATCTTGAGGAACTTCTTGAACTCTCGAGTGATGAGGGAGAAATCCTCCTCCGACAGCTCTGAGCTGGAGGAGCATGGCTCGGAGTCCTCCTCTTCATCCTTTTTCCTGGCACGGTACGACACCGCACCCTTGCCTTTTCTGGAGTGACTGGCTTTTAGAGCCACCGTCTTTTCTTTTGCAGCCGCCTTCTCAGCTTCTTCTTCTGCTTTTCTGGTGTTCAGCTGAAGCTCATAGGACATCAGCTTTCCAAACAAAATTTGTGGATCAGTTTCAGCTAGTCTGCCAAACTCTCTGATGGCGCAGATCTTTGTGTCCCATTCCTTAGTAAGGGACCTAAGGAACTTATCATTGAGTTCACCATTAGTGAACACTCTTCCGTAGCCTTTGAGGGCGTTAACAATCTTGAGGAAGTTCTCGTATGTGACTCCGATCTCTTCCTTAGGCCCTTGTCTGAAGGCCTCATATTTCTAGTTCAGGAGGGATCTCCGATCATCCCTCACTTCATCCGTGCCCTCCATTAGGATGATCAGGCACTGCCAAATCTCATGTGCTGTCCTGCAGTTGCTGAAGTTTTGCATCATAGAGTCATCAACTGCGCTGACCAGAATGTTCCGTGCCTTCATGTCAAGTCCCACTAGTACCATCTCGTCCTTGTCCATTTCAGAAAGTGTCTTCGGCACTTTCTTGGTGGGATCAATGGTGGAGGCCTTAGTGGGGACATAAGGTCCCTCCAGCACGATCATGAAAAGTCGAGGATCCACTGCTTCCATGTAGAACCTGATCCTTTCCTTCCAAATAGGAAAGTTGAGCCTGTTGCACACTGGGATCTTGCCGGAGTACTTGAGCCCGTCCATAGTAGATGTTTGCCTCCTTCTTGACACTAGTGGCAGGATTCAACTCAAGGTGTTAACCTTTTTGATGAGCAACCTCGCTTTGATACCACTTGAAAGTCCACCTAGTGTCAACTATGTGCACCTATGGGGGGGGGGGAATAGGTGACGTGTAGCACTTTTGCGGAATTTACGAATGTACCTGCACAATAAAAATAAAAAGCACAGCACACAGAATACACAGGCAATTTATAGTGGTTCCCCGACTTGGGTACATCCACTTTCCCCCTTCGACCTATCTCCCAACGAGGGACGACTCGGTCTCTTCTCCAACAGGATTGAAATCCAATCCCTGCACTATCGGAAGGAACCCTTCCACACGTGAGAGTCAACAATCCCACAAAACGGGTTGCACCCAACCCTTACAACACGAAACAAATGTTCCTTTACAACAAAAGTAAATATAGAATGTACACGAGATACAAACTTCGTTTGGAGACTACGGTGTTCCTCTTCGTTCGACGACGTGTTCGTGAAGTCAACGAAGAGTCTACAACCTTGGTATCTCTTGGAGAGGATCTCCCCGGAACCGGCAGCGGCAACACGAGCAGCAGCTAGCTTTGGGATCGGCGGCTATGATGATGAGCGGCTGCTGGAAATAGAGATCCAATCTTCGTAGCGAAGCAAGCTAGGTCTACCAACGGTCACACGAGGATTGGTCGTCTCGATCAATTCGGATGGGAAGTTTTTCCCGATCAACAAATCGAGAGACAAGGGATCTCTGGATAGATGCGTGAGACTCAAGCTTTGTTAAGCTTCTGTTGCCGGAGATCGGGAAGAAACACGATCAACAGCGGCGGCTGACTGGCGCGAGCGGCGATGGATGCGGCGGAGCGATTTCGCGATTTTAGGGTTTGCTCTGCTCGGCTTCTTTCTCCGTGTGTCTACAGTTTAAAAAACCCGTATATATACTATAGATACTACTAATTTGACCGTTATGGGACCCACAAGAAAAATCCCGAAAACCGGTCCAGAACATTGACAGCGGCAGAATCCGGTTCAGGAAGATCCAGAAAAACGCCCAAGTCAAAATCTGTGAGAATTGAAAGTGATGCTCGCCGATTCGTCGAGAATCAAAGGTGATTCTCGACGATTCGGCGAGAATCAAGATTGATTCTCGTCAAATTTGCCTTGGTTGCACGCGCTGCTTTAGGCCAGGTCGAGACGGCGAGAATCAACCAGTGATTCTCGACGATTCGACGAGAATCACTAGTGATTCTCGCCGAATCGGCGAGAATCACTTGGTGATTCTCGTCGATTCTTTCTTAGAAGCAGAGGTGCTTGCTAAGAGGTGGCTGGATCGAGTTCGGTGAGAATCAACTTCTGATTCTCGACGAATCGGCGAGAATCCCAAGTGATTCTCGCCGAATCGGCGAGAATCACTTGGTGATTCTCGTCGATTTAACCTTAGACGAATTTTCGTCTTTCCACCTATGAGGTGCTCCTTGACCCTTCCTTGCTCCTTGTCTGCTCCTACATATTTACAGCCCTGTGCTTGAAAATAAGTGCACTCCAATAGAGAGAGTACACGTAGGCCAACACACCGATCTGCTCAACGAGGGATTACGTCGTGCAGACCCGTGTATATTGACCTACTGCACCCTGACATTGGTGTGCACTTAGCGTGGAAAAACTGCAAGCACAACTAGAAAGAGTTTATCAAATACATAGTCTATTGACCTTAGCTTGTCCAGGGGCTTCTTCAAATTAGGTACATTGTGGATACAATACCCAACAGAAACCTTGGCCAGAGCCTCAAGGTAATTTAAAACACCCCATAAGGGATTTAGGATGGTTTGGTGTGGAGATACCCTAAGACCCTAGTGTAAACTCTAGGGATGGGGTTTTGAGCTCAATGAAGGACATGAGACCACATGCCCTAGGAATGCCTTGTAACTTGTTAGTAGTGTGTCTAAGATGAAATTTAACCCTAGGAATTGTTTCTAGGACTTGAGGAGCTTACATCCCTCTTGAAATAACTTAGGAACATTTAGGGAAATTTTGCTCATGATTTTTTTACTTCATCATATGACTTTGAATGGTCTTGAAGGTTAGGCACTGATCATATATTGTTGCTATTAAGCTCTGAAAATTTTAGTGTGAATTTTTAGGTTAATATTTATGGTACTTCATTCACAATTCTACTAGTTGCCCTAATCATTAAAGAACTTATCATGAGCTATTTATTTATTAAAAACTCATGAAACTTGGTAAAGCACTTTTAGGACATCCTTGAGTTATGTTAATTTTTATAAAATTATTTGAAGCCTTTTTATACTAGTTGTTTCACATAGTACCTTATGTAGAAGATTATTAAATGAATTAATTATGCGACCAAATTAGCTTGAAAAATTACTAAATTTGGTCAGTTGCCTTTTATGGTCATTTTTAACATCTGGTAATTTTATATAATTGTTGAATGATTATTTCTATTATTTCATGATTTGCCCTATTAATGAGGTTAATTAATCAATAATTTGTTTGGAAGTCAAAAAAAATTTGAAAAATTAGGAATTTCAGAATTTACAGTTATTTTGATGATATACACTTGTTATAATTTTTTTGTGCCCATATCTTGTAAGAAATTATACTTGGTGTTCAAAAGCCTAGGTGGCCTGATTTTGCAGAAAATATAATAAATGCCAAATAAGTTAGGAAAATTTAAATCTTATGGATTTATTCATAAAATATAATGATAGACCCCTAATAATAATCTTAAGTCATTTGGATGATTATTTGGAAGGTCAACATTCTTGCACATCATAGGCTATTAGGTCTGCACACAGTAAAACTATAGGATTAGGGAAATATGTGAACCTTGGTATGGGGTAGTTGGTGTACCTGGTCTGATTGAGTATGAATGAGGTCACCAAAATAAGGTAGTTTGTGTGTGCCGGTTATGCAAGGGCAAAGTTGTGCTTGGGATCGACGGTGGACTGTCCTTCCTTGGAGCGGGGAAGTCTAAATAAGATTAGAGCTAGTTCAAGAGAATGATAATAAATGGGGACATAGGTAGATACCAATAGTAATAAGTACCTTACAAAAGGGAGCTTTGGGCTTCAACCCATCGTAGTTCCTAGTGCCCTCGAGAGCCCTTCACAGGGAATGCCCTGGGCAGTCCAATGTTAACCTTAAACCGTAAGACTAAAATGTTAAATAGTAATTAGTAAAACTAATGCTTCACCTTCACTCACCCTGATGACTCGGTAAGCTAGCTTGGTTGAGTTGTCCGAGTGGTAGGCTCGGTGGTTGTGGAAATGGGAAAGTTAGCCCGGCAAGCCGCAGGCTCGGAAGGTAGTTGTAAAAGACAGGATAGTCCGGGGAGTTGATGGCTCGGGAAATCATGACTGCATGTGCATAAGGTGGTGAGTCTTCGTATTTGATGGTCGTTCACACCGACATCGATACGATGACTCGGCTGGTGTGGATTACACTTAGCCAAAGAAAAAACTGGCGGGATTGTCAGCATTAGTATGTGGTGACCCTGGTGTGTACTTTAGAGGTGTACGTAAGGTCTAGGCCTGGTAGTGTGGATACCTGCCTAGGAGTGGGGTGGCCCAACCCACTATCTCCGTTGGCCACTACGGAGGCTCCTGGGAGTGAAGCTAGCTTCCAAAATCGGGGAACTAAAGGTCTGTGTGCATAGAGTCGGGTGTGTGCGATCTATACGAACATAGCATCAAACTAGCATAACATAGCATATCATGTCATCATTGCATTTAACCCCTACCACTATCGTATAAATTGGTATGAGACTTTTTATATGATAGGCCCTACAAAACGACCCCTTAATTTATAAGTTTGTATGAACATTCTTATAAATTAAGTTTACCTTTAAATATAACTTGTTTTCTTTACCTCTCCTTTATTACTGCTCTAGTTGATATAAAACTGCTAGTTTAGATTCTTATAAATATTATACTATATAATCTGCTAGATTAAGACAATCATCACCTGCTCTTGTCTACTCTCCACCATCATAGTTTTCCTATCATTCCTCCCACACGGTGCCTAGGAGCCACTAGGGGAGGGGTGGGGGAAATCCGACTTAGTATTTTGACTAACGGTTGGTAGACCAAACATTTCAGGGGCTCCGGATGGGAGACAGGGAGTAGCAGTAGGATATGCAGCACCAGCGGAGTGCGGTGCACATGGAGGTGGTCCAGTCTAGTACGGGAGCACCAGCTTCTAGCTCCGTAAGTGTTTGTTTTACTTAGCTTCCACAAGAGTGTTGTAGTGAGGTCATGATGTACCGGGCATGAGCCTGTTTATATTTCTACATTTCCATTTGGTTTTAGTACTTATATTGTTATTATTCTGCTTCTATATCATGTGTTCTTTGCTATGATTTTCATGCTCATTTATACATCTATTGTGATTTGTAGAGTTGACTTAATTGTCTCCTTTCATGTACTTCTACTTCTTGGTGATTACTAATGTCGGCAAGATTGGCGTTTTGTAGTGACAACATCCCCGATTGTTGGTGTCAATGCAAAATGACGATTCTGGGCATAAGACCCCGTAGCGTAGCAAAAAAATAGTCTTATATAATGCCACCGTCGACTCATCCTCAAACAAAATCAAATCCTCCTTCAGTGGGCATAAGATCAAAATGACTCCAAAAAGATTGTGCAAAACACTACAATTACCCATGGTCAAACAGTCTGATGAAGAAGATGACTTATATTAGAATGATGTGAGGTCAGCTCTAAAGTGGTGTGGTCTTTCAAAGCACACCACTAGATCAGTATTAAGGAAGGAACTGAATCTAAGAGGAAAGTTTCTAGCATATATAGTTGGGAAAGCTCTGCTCTGCAAGATAGGTTCTCATGACAAGATATCCAAAAAGATGTTTGAACTCATGACCAGGATAATTCTATCTAAGAAAATAGACTAGGGAAAGGTACTATTTGAAATAATAGTATAGTGCATCCCAGAACCAAACCTATGAAGGATACTATCCTTGTACTTGTACAACACAGTTCCAGGGATCCTTAACATGAGGCTTGGCACAAAGATCCACCATATGAGAAGAATGAACTCTAAGATGTTTGACAGGTGGGACAGAGTCTTGCTCCCACATCAACAATCTTTTGACAAGAAAAAGAAAGCATTCATGATCACTAAAGAGAGTACTGCAAGCGGCTCTTCTGAGAGCAGTGAGGAAGATCCACCTGATCCTTAGTTGACTGATTCTTCTGAGGATATAAGAAGGGATATGAGTGCTCAAGTTTTAATATCTTCTGAACCAACAACAAAAAACTGTGCAAGTCAATGGCTCCCAATCTGAGAACATCCTAGCAAAGGTAGCTGAAATGATGACTGAAGATATTGTGGACATGATCTGTGCAACCATTAAGGGGGAGACTTCCCAGTTGCTTGCCCCTGCTGAGGGGGAGACAGTTCAAGAACAACTAGACTCCCTTATTGAGAATCTGAATAACAGGATTCCTCAAACTCCAGAGGGTCCAAAAGTGATTCTATTATGTCCTCAAGTTGAGGGGGGAGCAAGTACCTGATACAATGATTCAAGATGCCCCATACACTGTTGTTACAGAGCAGTAAATTCCATTGGGAACTGTAGAGATTGAGGGGGAGAATCCAATAGAGCTCCCTGCTTGAGTAGCAGAGAATGTTATCGAAATTTCTGAAGATGGTGAACCTACTGCTGATGAGCAAAAGAGTGAGGCTATTAATCACTCTTCTGAATACATGAGAGCTGATTCTGAGATAAGGGAGAAGCAAGAGAAGTGCATGAGGATGTACATGAACAAGGGACATCTCTTCAGGATGATCAAATGTCCTCCACCTTCTTAGCTTAACTTAAAGGTCTGCTAGATGACCAGAGAAGACAACTTGAGCACTTTGTTGATGATTCCATCAAGGGGTTGAGAGAAGATCTATCAAGTGAGATAAGTCCATTAGATTTGAAGTTAACCTACTAAAGGCCAACATAATATCATTCTTCATGAGAGCTGCCCCATCTGTTACCTATCCTGAAAGCAAGCTTGCAGAAATCAGGCAAACTTAGAATGATATAATCAAGAATCAGAACATCACTTCCAGTAACATGAAAATGGTACATAATGTTCAAAAGAAACTCATGGAAGCACACAAGACAACTCTGGAAATAAGGATGGATGCATGCACTCAGTACCTGGATGATCACATGTTAGAAGTTAAGAACCATGTTACTAAGGGAGTCAACTTTCTGGATCAAGGACTCTCTATTGCAAAGGATTCCTTGACTGCAACTATTGTGAAGAAGTTATAAATGGGGAGAAGGCAATGGTTAAAGCCAACACTGAGAATGTTGTTTGGGTTACCAATATAATTAGAGGTCCATTCGGGCTTGAATAACATACATATGACAATATTCCCGTTGTTCTTGCCCATATTACAGAAGGAGTATATGATGAGCAATATGGTGATAATCAGTATGGTCAAGTTGATGTTTAGTGGGCCGAACCTTCTATTGCTGTTGAAATTCCTACCTTCAGCCCCACTGCTAAATAAATAGCAAGAGCAAGAGGCAAGTCAGTTGCTGAAGAAGAAGAAGAGGTCAGACTCAATAAGAAGAGGTATAAAGAAGAGATGGAGACTAGACCAGACTTTGAGAAATGGAGTCCTCAATCAAGGACTATCATCTTGTCTGCCTGGGATCAAATCAAGGACCACAAGACTAATCGAGGAAAACTGTATAGCTGACTAGAATGGGTAAAATTAGAAAGAAATGAAGAGGCCAGGAGAAAGTTCAGAAGAGACAAAATGTCAGGTGCAGTGCTGCCACCAGATGCTCTTGAGCCCATCAAGTACTTTCCAAAGCCCTACAGTTACTTTGAGAGACAGAAGTAGAAGAAGACTGAAGTTGGTGATAAGAATGCAAAGAATCCCAGCAAGGGAATAGTGATCAAGGAACCTGAAACATGACAAGTTTTTTGTTTTCCTTAAGACCGTTAGGAACATGAACATTTTGTTATAAGCACACTATCTATTTATAACTTTTGTCATAAATGATAATCATATTTTTGTATGTATATCAAGTTATGTTCTTATATACTGTGAATGTTTATCTTCTGTAATGTGAAAGTGTACATCATTAACTGGGGTTTTGACTTCTTCAAATAGGAGGAGATTGTTGGGTTCATTGATTGTAACACCTCCATTCGTCATATGGAATATAACGGTGGGTCCAGCTGGGGCCCCATGCCATATTTCACAAACAAACAGCGAAATTACGTATGAATATCAAAATCACATTCTACTTGCATCTTAACTCAGAGAATTCTAGCGAAAGCATTTTAGGTTGCAAGAACTCAACATAATGAATGTTCACTAAATATATAAACCACACATTTATAAATATCACCAGGAATGTATACAATTACACAAACGCTCATGGCCTTAAGGCCTTACATGTTTCTCTTTACAAATATGGCTTTATACATCGGCATGCAGGCCGGCCACACATGAAATCCAAGACTTCACACGGCATTCAAGGGCCTTTAAGCAGTAAGGGCTTCAACCCGCTCAGTTCACTCCAACCCGTCAGCACCTGCAGTTGGACAACCACCCTAAGAGTGGTAAACAAAGCAATGGTCAGTATTAGCTGACCAATTATAACGACCCTACCCCTTACCCGGGGCAGTGGTGTAAGACCCCCCCCCCCCCTTTTTCTTTTAAAACACCGGGGTCTTAGGCCCAGAACCACCGCTTTGCGGTGACTCCTTCGCACCCGGGAAGGTCATCACTACATAACGCCGATTCTGCCGGCCAAATCGATCATGAATGTAGCAAAATAATAAAGCAAGTCCACAACAATCACATATATAGTAAATAAACTCCACGAAGGTAGTGTCCACAGATATACAAAATACTAAAATATTGGGCTCATGCCCAGTACATCATGTCCTCACTACATTTCTCTCATCGTGGAAGAAAACTAATATAACAACTAGCGTTTAGGACTCACAGTACCTATCGTCTGAACTCCAGAACTAGACTGCCCGATCTCCAAGCGTGCCGACCTCCGGGGCTGCTCCTCCATGCTGGGCTCCACGATCCCCAAAAATGATGTGGTTCGAAAATCGTTAGTCTAAAAGACTAAGTCCTATCATCATCCACCCCTTCCCCCATGGCTCCTAGGCACCGAGCGGGGAGAAGGAAAGGAGATGACATGAAGGTGGAGAATAACAAAACAGATGGCAGCAGACCTATACTAGCAATTCTATAATAGATATTGACAATAAGATGAAATATGGAAAGTAACCTTCACTTATATGGGAACACATAAGCCAAGAGGTCTTCTGCAAGTCTCCCGTCGTATAAAAAGTCTCATGCCAATTTATACGTTGGGGTGTCGGTTATCAAACAGCAGTAAATATATATCAAAATTGACCTTAATTTATAAACTTGCCCACACAAGCTTATAGACCAAGGGGTCGTTTTGCAAGTCCTAATGTATAAGCATCCCATTCCACTTATACCTTAGGTGTCAGGGGTTAAATAAATCGACTATGCTATGACATGCAAGTGGGTATGATGGAACATGCAAGTGCAACACACACGACTCTATGCACACATACCTTTAGTTCCCCCTTTCTGGAGCTGTAACCTCCCAGGATACCTCCGTAGTGGCAGACGGAAGCGGTGGGTTGGGCCTCTCCCACCTCTAAACCAGTAAAGCACTGCCAGTCAAACATATCGTACGCCTCAACGCTTGGTGCACGAAGCGGACTCCTGCGTACTCTTGCCGGCTGGCGCACCGGACTTCTGTTGGCGAAGTGCTAACCACACTTGCCGAGTCAGCGTATTGGCGTTGGTGCATCGACCCTCCAATACCGAAGACCCACCACCTTAAATTTCTTTCCTTTTATGCACATGCAAATTTATCGTATTCAAAACCGAGCCGAAGCTCCCCAGACCATAATGTCCGTCTCAAACAATCGAGCCGAAACTTGCCGGGCCATCCTGCCCCTCACAAATATCAACCAAGTCAAACCAACTCCCCGAGACACCGGGGTGTGTGAAAGTGAACCCCTAATTATTCTAGTTGCTCTTTAAGATTTATCACTCTTACCGTTTACGTTAGCCCAGGCCTGCCCAAGGTATACCCCGTGAAGGGCTCTCGAAGGCACTAGAAACTACGATGGGATTACGCCCAAAGCTCCCTTTCGCAAGACACTTACTATTATTGGTTGCTACCTGATTTCCCGACCCTTAATTAATTTTACTGAACCTAGTCCTAGTACATTAAACACTTCCTCCCTACGGGGAAGACGATCTTTTGTCGATCCCGGGCACCGCCTAACTCTACTCAATCCATCCCTCTACTCATCCTACTACCAATAATGAACTTATTTTTAACCATCCAAACTAGCATACCACTAATCACAAGACATGCATCAATTATACTCAAACATAATATCTGCAGTTTTTACTATATGCAGACCACTTAAGCTATATGACTCGTAAAATGGGAGATACACCAAATAATCATCAAGTACCCATATGATAATTATTAGAGGGCTATAATGATAGTTTTAGCATAAATCCAGAAATTCATAATTTTCCTAATTTGTATGATAATTTATTTATTTAATCTAGTAGTCAAAAAACCCAAGTTTGAACATGATGTACCAATTTTAGACAAGATAATATCCCACTAAATTTATGATAATTACAAAATGAATAATCAACTCTAAAGTCTAAGCCTTCCAATTTTTCAGCAAGGTTTTTGCCCTTAATTTTATTTTCAAATATATCCCATAATAAATCATTTTAAGAGGTATGTACAGAAATAATGCTTCCAAAAATTCAGATAAAATCCAAGTATGATTATAAGGACATATAAATCCTTTAGATCAAGTTTCACAATTTATCATTGATTAATAAAGTCTATACTTGATTTTCTCCTAACATTCCAAGTTAATGGGTTAATGAACAAAGTATAAACATTATCCATCTAAAAATTCCAAATAAATTCCCATATGAGTATAATGAACTAGGAACACTAATTATCAAGTTTCATAATTTTTAATCAAGTATTAAGCTCTGTAAGAATTATTTAGCATGTTTCCAAAGTTATGCACTTGTGAAGTAGATGCCCTAATTATGTATCCAAAAATTCTATTAAAATTCATATATAATCAATATGGCTAAAACTACTTCTGCCAAATTTTCATGACCTTTCAATGGGCAGTGGGATCGTAATAGTCAAATTATTAATGAGGGCAATCCCATGGGTTACAAATGAAGTGCTAAACATATTGATGCAAAATTCATAACAAAATTTCCAGAGATGATTAACACTATGAAAATACTTTTACCAAAATTTCATCTTGAATCAAGGTCATATGATCCACTAATTAATTCCTAGGGTGTAAAGACCTAAATATTTATTTAGTGGTTTAAGTGGGGTGTATGTGTCCAACTACTACCCAATCCCTTCCTAGGGCATTTCAACCTCCTAGGATTACATGGACTAAACCCCAAGTCTATTCATGAACATATCACCCTATGTCCTTCACAAGCCCCCAATGTTCAACCTTAGGGTTTGAACTTGAGTCCAAGGGAAAACCCACGCCAATCCACCCCATAAACCATGTGGGGGTGCTTACTGTCATAACAATCCAGTGGCCCAAATTTCAGCCTCTGTTGAGGTGATTTGACCACTTAAACCCACAAGGGGCATTTTGACCTATTTACCCCCTTTTAGCCAAATCTAGGGTTTCTTAAATCCCCACCAAAATCATCACCAAATGGAATGAAAGTTTATATAGACTCCAATAATGACCACAAGAACCCCTCACCAAAATTTGGGAGAATTTGGAGGTCATTAGACCCACTAAATAATTCCTACATGGATTATTAAATTTCTACAAAAACGTTCGGAAATTATTTTCCAAAAATTCCCAATTTTTGATATGATCAAGGTATAGGTAATAATGATCCCCACCAAAAATTTCAGGTCATTTGGATGGATGGATTGTTGGGGGCACTCAAAATAGTCTCTGGTCTAGCCTAGGTATAGTGCTCACCAAAATTAGTGATGTAGTCAAACCACTTACTTAAATTAGTTGAAACCAATTTTAAATTAAAATAGACTCATAGAGCTACATGTTTATGTTTACAACTTTTTATGAAACGACGCCTAAGTATTTTTAATATTTATTATAATACTGACAAGTAAATAGGACAGAAATTTGAAATAATAGGATTTAATAAAATCAGATCCAGCACGGATCTTAAAGCAAAATCGTAGGGCTCCTGGTCATCTTCTTCCTCCAGCCAAGGGCTGGTATCAGCCCGACCTGGAGCTTATTCCAAGCCCATTTCCCGGCCACCCGACCACCTCCCTGGTCGGCCACCACCACCACCTTCGTTGAGGTGGGGGCTATCACCGGGCGGCGGCACGGCCGCCGGAGGGGTGGTTTCCGGTGAACCCGATCCATTTTTTTTGGAAAACCAGGAAATTTAGAATTCTTCTCACTCCAATCGAGCTCAATTGAGCCCTATTCTTGGCCCTATTGATTCCTATGATCTAACCATTGAAGAAGAGGAAGGGTAGGACCTTGTTGGGTGGCTGTAGCCTTGCCGATCGTCGGAATGTCATGGTGGTGGTGGTGGTGGTCGGATTTCTGCAACAGCACTATGAAACTCCTTGGCTCCTTCAGGTAAAGGGTAGGAATGACTCCTTGGAGTCCAGTGAAGGTTTTAAGAAGAAGAAATGAGGAGTTAGGTGGCTGTATGGGGCTTTGCCATTATTGGCCTCTAATCAACATTGGCGGCCATGGTAGGTGGAGGAAGAAGCCTGGCTCCAGCCAGTCAAGGAGTAGCTGGTTGGATTGGGGATACATTCCTGATCTTAAAGCAATGAATGGGAGGTTGGGGAAGGGGAAGGAGGAGCCCAAAGTCTTCCTCCATTATCTTTTTCACTTTCTCTCTCTTCCCTTAGGTGGATTTTTCTCTCTCCTTCATACTAAGCTGAATTGACTCCTACCTAACACTATGGCAGCCCACATGTTTATTTCATCCACCAAAACTTGGTTAGCCCAAGTGAGTTGGGCTTGAGCTTGAGTTAGCCCATTTGGGCTAGCTTGACCCAAACCTGGGCTAGGGTTAACCTAGGTCAATTTGGTCTTTGAGGTTTGCCCTAATGGGTCCTTGATGACCCATTGGCCTCCCCTAAGGCCTAGGTAGGGTTGTCTTGGCCCTTTCGAGGTCACTTGACCCTTAGGTAGGGCACTTGACCACTTTAGGGCTAGAGTTGACTTTGGTCAACTTAGCCTTTTTGGTTGACCCCAATGGGTCCTTGGTGACCCATTGGCCTCTCACTACAGTTATGAAGGTATGTGCGGGGTCCACTTGGCTAAGGGAACTCCAATTGGCCCTTGTGCAGGTCAGTTTGACCCAATGTAGGTTAGGTTGACCCATTTAGGGTTAGAGTTGACTTTGGTCAAATTAGCCTCTTGGGTGGACCCCAATGGGTCCTAGGTGACCCATTGACCTCACTCTAGGGTTAGGTGGGCTTGGGTGGGATCCACTTGGATTGGGGATGGTCAATTGACCCTAAGTAGGTTAGTTTGACCCATTTAGGGTTAGGGTTGACTTGGGTCAACTTAACCCCTTTGACTTCCCTCCATGGGTCCTTAGTGCTCTAATGGATCTTACAATGGGATGAGACCATGGTGTGGTCTTGAAGTCTTGGTGAGGCCCCATGGTTATCTTAAAATAAGGTTCAGGAATTTACTATTTGCAGACTATAGTGGTCTCATCCACATTCTTAGGTTTTCTTGGTCTTCTTGGGCTTCCTAGGATTTTGTCATGACCTTGTCATGGCCAAAACCACTCTTGGGGGTCTAGTTGGAAATGTGATGTTACAAATCCCAATAAACAAAACAAAGATTTCGTCCCCGAAATCAAGGTTAAGCCTACGGGAATTTTTTTATCAAAGAAAAGGAAACTTGTAACATCCCATAAGAAGTTGAAAGTATACTTTACCCGGAGAGATCCGGTTACCTCTATTGCATCAAGTCCTGAGGCTCCCAAGTATGCTCATCTCGCCCATGATTCCTGATAAGTCTATATTTATAGTTACTTTTATATAGTTTTTATTAAATAAAGAATCAATTTTTATTTAGTTTAGATTAATATTTTTCTAAATTACTTTATTTCCTAATTTTAGGTATAATTGGACTTTAAATAACAATTTTAAGTCCATGCCCATGTTCTGGAGGTAATTTGGAGAAAATTAACATTTTTGGTCGTAGATAGCTGAACTTCAAATGGTCATAACTTTCAAACCAGGAGGAGTTACGGGACGTGCAACCAGTCAACGGAAAGAGGACGATGTCATCTACAAATCTGGAGAGTTTCACAAGTACACGCCCCATGCCACGGGCGTGACCAAGGCATGAACACGGGCGTGTCTAGCTCAAGAATACAATTTTCTCCAGAAATCTTCTCGGGCAATTCTGTCACTTTTTTCTACATACACGCCCCCATGTCACGGGCGTGACCTAGGGCATGACCAACCCGACACTGCCAAAATGATGCCAGATTGCGCCATTTCCAGCCGTTTGCTGACCCGGTCAGTACACGCCCTAGGTCACGGGCGTGACCAATAGGCGTGACACTTCAGGAACTGCCATAATTTATTTCCCGGCGTTTCTCCTTCCCGCCATTTCCAGTAACAGACTTAACACACCCTAGGTCACGGGCGTGACCTTGGGGCGTGACCCGCAAAACGGCTACTTTTGGTGGTTTTTCTCCAACGTTCCCGGGCTTTCAAGACAACGGTTTCCGAGCTTGACACGCCCTTGGTCACGGGAGTGACCAATGGCGTGACCTTCCAGAAGTTTTTCCTATAAATTCCAGATGAGTTCAAGAGCTGGGGGGCAAGGAGGTCAATCTAGGAGTAGTTCAGTAGCTAGTTTTCCTGTTTTATGTATTTTCTTTCTGGTAATTTCAATTTCATAATTGTAGTCTTTAATTCTAGCCTTTTAATTTTTATAATGTCTTTGCTTTTCTTTTCATGTATCCTTCTATTATGATAATGAGAATCTAATTCTATTAGCACTTGATCTTGTCAAGCTTTGGAATAAATTAATCTTATTCTTTTTGTCAACTCTTTATTTCTCGCTTCTGATTTATCTTTGATTTATTACTTCCGATTTCGATCTAAGATCCATATCCTAAATGACCGAGAGGTTGCAGATACGGGGAGATCACTCAAAGATAAAAGGAGTTGATTGCACTCCTCGAGAGAGGACGACATAACTCTTCTGGATTGGAGTGAAATCCAATAGAGGGGTTCACTTCCTAAAGCAGGCTTAGGGGTTTCGACTGGCCGAGAGGTCTTAATCGATCAACCTAAGTTTAGTCGAGAGCGTATTCTCGAGAGAGGAGTTTTCGTAATTTAGGAACCTCCACGGTCGAAGTAGGTAATTTAGAAGTTTACCTTAATGATGATGTTTATTTTATTATAAAGTAAGTCTAGATCAGGTGTTTTCGTTTTAGTTTATTTTCTAGTTGTAATTTTAATTCACTTCTTTTATTAATCGATAAAATAATATTAATTTGCGTGAGTAGGAATACTCAACAGGCCCCGAGTCTAATACGACATTTCTTTTACTATATTTCGATATGTACACTTGCCTATTTCGAGATTATAGTTTGGTTATAATTTTTAAAACTATAAAATTCCTCATCAATTCCTCTACAGGACCTTGGCCTGCTGGACTTTCTTGCACCGTAAGACCCGCACCGTTGTATCATCTATCCTGATTCGACACGATCATCTTGAGCACACCGTGATAACGGATAACTACTCACAAATTTCATGAAACACCTACGAGAGTTTTCTTTCGGGTCGGGGTGACCCCATCTATCTCGGCCAGGCTATCATTGATGTTCCAATTATACTTATGCACGTAGTGGGGATGAAGAATCCTATGTGTGAAAACCCCTAATTATATCCCCGAACTTCCACTCTAACTCGGGCAGAGACTGTAATAGTTTCCCCAAAAACTCTTGCACTTAACCTTCATCGGCCGACAGACCTCACCGTGCGTCACCAAATCCATGACGCCCTTCTTCACTCCAGGGAGAATCACTTTCCGAGATACACCAAACTTCTGGTGATTAAATTTCTCGTTTGTATAGGTAGACAACGGCTCTATAAATTCTCCACTTCACAATCAGATTCTTATCCTTATGAAAATGCCAGAGTAGCAACAAATACGGTTTACTCCATTCCACTATATTCACGACGCAAAGTTTTCTAGATGAGGTATATGGGAAACCCAAGTCAATAACTACTTTGCCCAATAAACAAAAGATAAGCCCCCAATAAACAAAAGATAAGCCCCCAATAAACAAAAGGTAAGCCCCCAATAAACAAAAGATAAGCCCCTACCTACCTTAGGCTAAGTATCTTTGATATTACCATGTTATATCTGTCCTAGCTTGGTGCACAATCCCGAGGGTGTCAATCTTTGACTTGGGGTTCCAACCTGCAACCTGTTGATATAATCCATACTTTAAACCCTCTGAGTCACCTTATCTGGGTCAAAATGTTCTCAATCCCCATTGAGACTCTTCTGATCTTGAATTCCTATCCGACCCTCGGTGTTTGTCGCGGTGGTTGTCTCCAGGTAATCTTGTTACTTGTACGAGGGTTGAGAAAAGGTGTCTGCTAATAAATTATTGGCCTCAATTCTCCATAAGGCAGACCTACCGGTTTGAGTAATCCTTGATTGGGTCCGTAGGGACACCTGAGTTTATGTCTTAGGTAGTCATTCTCGTGTTAAACCCCTCCGTTATTCTCTTTGGGTATCTCCTTAATTTAACCAAGTTCATACCCGAGGTCTATTTCAGTCTAGGGCACACTATAAGTTATCGTGATTAGTCATCTCTCCTAGTGGGTTGAGTCTAACTCATTGACTAAAGAATTATAAGATGAGATCTTCGGAGCCTAAAGTGATCCCTACTAGAGGCAGGGTTTGTCGCAGACTACAAAGAAGAATTCCAATTGTTATATAGCGTACAAATGGAATGAATGGAAGAGATAAAGTGGACTTTTACATGTGATTTCCCCCATATGGGCACACCACTACTTCCGCTGCTTAGTTTGTCCCCAAACTAAACTCGTGCGGGAGTGACCCAGGGGTTGTGGACTACTACTTTTCGATCGAGGTCCGCTCTGATACCACTTGTAAGCCCCCCCCCCCCCCCCCCCCCCCCGCCGCTTTTTTTCTTTTTAAAACACTGGGGTCTTAGGCCCAGAACTGCCGCTTTGCGGTGACACCTTCGCACCACGGGAAGGTCATCACTACATAACGCTGATTCTGCCGGCCAAATCGATCACGACTGTAGCAAAATAATAAAGCAAGTCCACAGCAATCACATATACAGTAAATAAACTCCACGAAGGGAGTGTCCACATATATACAAAATACTAAAATCATGAGCTCATGCCCAGTACATCATGTCCTCACTACATTTCTCTCATCGCGAAAGAAAACTAATAAAACAACTAGCGTTCAGGACTCACAGTCCCTATCGTCTGAACTCCGGAACTAGACTGCCCGATCTCCAAGCGTGCCGACCTCCGGGGCTGCTCCTCCATGCTGGGCTCCACGATCCCCTAAAATGATGTGGTTCTAAAACCGTTAGTCTAAAAGACTAAGTCCTATCATCCTCTGCCCCTTCCCCCATGGCTCATAGACACCGAGCGAGGAGAAGGAAAGGAGAGGACATGAAGGTGGAGAATAACAAAACAGATGGCAGCGGACCTATACTAGCAATTCTATAATAGATATTGACAATAAGATGAAATATGAAAAGTAACCTTCACTTATGTGGGAACACATAAGCCAAGGGGTCTTCTGCAAGGCTCCCATCGTATAAAAAGTCCCATACCAATTTATATGTTGGGGTGTCGATTATCAAATAGCAGTAAATATATATCAAAATTGACCTTAATTTATAAACTTGCCACACAAGCTTATAGACCAAGGGGTCATTTTGCCAATCCTAATGTATAAGAGTCCCATTCCACTTATACCTTAGGTGTCAGGGGCTAAATAAATTGATTATGCTATGACATGCAAGTGGGTATGATGGAACATGCAAGTGCAACACACACCCCCGACTCTATGCACACAGACCTTTAGTTCCCCCTTTTTGGAGCCGTAACCTCCCAGGATACCTCCGTAGTGGCAAACGGAAGCGGTGGGTTGGGCCTCGCCCACCTCTAAACTAGTAAAGCACTACCGGTCAGACCTATTGTACGCCTCAATGCTTGGTGCACAAAGCGGACTCTTGCGTACTCTTGCCGGCTGGCGCACCAGACTTCTGTTGGCGAAGTGCTAACCACACTTGCCGAGTCAGCGTATTGGCGTCGGTGCATCGACCCTCCAATACTGAAGACCCACCACCTTAATTTTCTTTCCTTTTATGCACATGCAAATTTATCGCATTCAAAACCGAGCCGAAGCTCCCCGGACCATAATGTCTGTCTCAAACAATCGAGCCGAAACTCGCCGGGCCATCCTGCCCCTCACAAATATCAACCGAGTCAAACCAACTCCCCGAGACACCGGGGTGTGTGAAAGTGAACCCCTAATTATTCTAGTTGCTCTTTAAGATTTATCACTCCTACCGTTTACGTTAGCCCGGGACTGCCCAAGGTATACCCCATGAAGGGCTCTCGAAGGCACTAGGAACTACGATGGGATTACGCCCAAAGCTCCCTTTCGCAAGGCACTTACTATTATTGGTTGCTACCCGATTTCCCTACCCTTAATTAATTTTACTGAACCTAGCCCTAGTACATTAAACACTTCCTCCCTACGGGGAAGACGATCTTTCGTCGATCCCGGGCACCGCCTAACTCTAGTCAATCCATCCCTCTACTCATCCTACTACCAATAATGAACTTATTTTTAACCATCCAAACCAGTATACCATTAATCCCAAGAAATGCATCAATTATACTGAAACATAATTTTTGCAGTTTTTACTATATGCAGACCACTTAAGTTATATGATTCGTAAAATGGGAGATACACCAAATAATCGTCCAGTACCCATATGATAATTATTAGAGGTCTATAATGACATTTTTTATCATAAATCCAGAAATTCATAATTTTCCTAATTTGTCTGATAATTTATTTATTTATTCTAGTAGCCAAAAGCCCAAGTTTGAACATGAAGTACCAATTTCAGACAAGATAATATCCCACTAGATTTATGATAATTACAAAATGAATAATCAACTCTAAAGTCTAAGCCTTCCAATTTTTAAGCAAGGTTTTTGCTCTTAATTTTATTTTCAAATATATCCCATAATAAATCATTTTAAGAGGTATGTACAAAAATAATGCTTCCAAAAATTCAGATAAAATCCAAGTATGATTATAAGGACATATAAATCCTTTAGATCAAGTTTCACAATTTATCATTGATTAATAAAGTTTATACTTGATTTTCTCATAACATTCCAAGTTAATTGGTTAATGAACAAAGTATAAACATTATCCATCTAAAATTTCCAAATAAATTCCCATATGAGTATAATGAACTAGGAACACTAATTATCAAGTTTCATAATTTTTAATCAAGTATTAAGCTCTGTAAGAATTATTTAGCATGCTCCCAAAGTTATGCACTTGTGAAGTAGATGCCCTAATTATGTATCCAAAAATTCTATTAAAATTCATATATAATCAATATGTTCTAAAACTATTTCTGCCAAATTTTCATGACCTTTCAATGGGCAGTGGGATCATAATAGTCAAATTATTAATTAGGGCAATCCCATGGATTACAAATGAAATGCTAAACATATTGATGCAAAATTCATAACAAACTTTCCAGAGATGACTAACACTATGAAAATACTTTTACCAAAATTTCATCATGAATCAAGGTCATATGATCCACTAATTAATTCCTAGGGTGTAAAGACCTAAATATTTATTTAATGGTTTAAGTGGGGTGCATGTGTCCAACTACTGCCCAATCCCTTCCTAGGGCATTTCAACCTCCAAGGATTACATGGACTAAACCCCAAGTCCATTCATGAACATATTACCCTATGTCATTCACAAGCCCCCAAAGTTCAACCATAGGGTTTGAACTTGAGTCCTAGGGAAAACCCACGCCAATCCACCCCATAATCCATGTGGGGGTGCTTACTGTCATAACAAGCCAGTTGCCCAAATTTTAGCCTCTGTTGAGGTGATTTGGCCACTTAAACCCACAAGGGGCATTTTGACCTACTTACCCCCTTTTAGCCAAATCTAGGGTTTACTAAATCGCCACACAAATCATCACCAAATGGGATAAAATTTTATACAGAGTCCAATAATGACCACAAGAACCTCTCACCAAAATTTGGGAGAATTTGGAGGTCATTAGACCCACTAAATAATTCCTACATGGATTATTACATTTCTACGAAAACTTTAGGAAACTATTTTCCAAAAATTCCTAATTTTGTATATGATCAAGTTATAGTTAATAATGATCCCCACCCAAAATTTCAGGTCATTTGGATGGATGGATTGTTGGGGGCACTCAAAATAGTCTCTCATCTAGCCTAGGTATAGTGCTCACCCAAATGAGTTATGTAGTCAAACCGCTTACTTATATTGGTTGAAACTAATTTTAAATTAAAATAGACTCATAGAGCTACAATGTTTATAACTTTTTATGAAACGACCCCTAAGTATTTTTAATATTTATTATAATACTGACCAGTAAACAGGACAGAAATTTGAAATAATAAGATTTAATAAAATCAGATCCAGCACGGATCTTAAAGCAAAATCGTGGGGCTCCTGGTCATCTTCTTCCTCCAGCCAAGGGCTGGGATCAGCCTGACCTGGAGCTTATTCCAAGCCCATTTACCAGCCACCCGACCACCTCCCTGGTCGGCCACCACCACCACCACCTTCGTTGAGGTGGGGGATATCGCTGGGCGGCGGCACGACCGCCGGAGGGGTGGTTTCTGGCGAACCCGGCCCATTTTTTTTTGGAAATCCAGGAAATTCATAAATATTCTCACTCCAATCGAGCTCAATTGAGCCCGATTCTTGGCCCTATTGATTCCTATGATCTAACCATAGAAGAAGATGAAGGGGAGGACCTTGCTGGGTGGTTGTAGCCTTGCCGATCGTCAGATTGCCATGGTGGTGGTGGTGGTGGTCGGATTTCTGCAACAGCACTATGAAACTCCTTGGCTCCTTCAGGTAAAGGGTGGGAATGACTCCTTGGAATCCAGTGAAGGTTTTAAGAAGAAGAAATGAGGAGTTAGGTGGCTGTAGGGGGCTTTGCCATTATTGGCCTCTAGTCAACATTGGCGGCCATGGTAGGTGGGGGAAGAAGCCTGGCTCCAGCCAGTCAAGGAGTAGCTGGTTGGATTGGGGATGCATTCCTCGTCTTAAAGCAATGAATGGGAGGTTGGGGAAGGGGAAGGAGGAGCCCAAAGTCTTCCTCCATTATCTCTTTCACTTTCTCTCTCTTCCCTTAGGTGGATTTTTCTCTCTCCTTCATACTAAGCTGAATTGACTCATACCTAACCCTATGGCAGCCCACATGTTTATTTCATCCGCCAAAACATGGTTAGCCCAAGTGAGTTGGGCTTGAGCTTGAGTTAGCCCATTTGGGCTAGCTTGACCCAAACCTAGGCTAGGGTTGAACTAGGTCAATTTGGTCTTTGAGGTTGGCCCTAATGGGTCCTTCGTGACCCATTGGCCTCCCCTAAGGCCTAGGTAGGGTTGTCTTGGCCCTTTGGAGGTCACTTGACCCTTAGGCAGGGCACTTGACCACTTTAGGGCTAGAGTTGACTTTGGTCAACTTAGCCTCTTTGGTTGGCCCAATGGGTCCTTGGTGACCTATTGGCATCTCACTGGGTTATGAAGGTATGTGTGGGGTCACTTGGCTAAGGGAACTTCAATTGGCCTTGTGCAGGTCAGTTTGACCCAAAGTAGGTTAGGTTGACCATTTAGGGTTAGCGTTGACTTCCTTGGTAACCCATTGGCCTCTCACTAGGGTTATGAAGGTATGTGTGGGGTCCACTTGGCTAAGGGAACTTCAATTGGCCCTTGTGCAGGTCAGTTTGACCCAATGTAGGTTAGGTTGACCCATTTAGGGTTAGAGTTGACTTTGGTCAATTATCCTCTTGGGTGGACCCCAATGGTCCTAGGTGACCCATTGACCTCACTCTAGGGTTAGGTGGGCTTGGGTGGGTCCACTTGGCTTGGGGATGGTCAATTGTGTAACAGCCCAAAAGTTTCTAAAACGGGAAACTTTGGGTGACACGGCCTGGGTCACGGGCGTGTCAGGGAGTGTCAGAGTGGAAACGGCCTGCGACACGGGCGTGTGCAGGGCGTGTCAAGGCAGTGTCGACAGTGACTTAGGTGTCGAACGTTTTTCGCTCGACGATGTCGTGAGGAGAGCACACGGCCTAGGACTGGGCTGTCCATGGCGTGTCGTTTGAGTGTCGAGTGTCGAGATCGTCGAGTGTCGAGATCGTCGAGATGTTCGAGTGTCGAGCAGGGGACACGGCCTGTGACACGGGCGTGTCACAGGGCGTGTCAAATCGATAACGAGAGCTCAGCCGCTTGAATACTTTTGAAAGGGCGTGTCTGGGTGCCGTGTCTGGGCACACGGCCGGGGACACGGGCGTGTCCCAGGCCGTGTGAAGTCTCGGGATGATTTGGGATTTTTTTTCACCCAGGTACACGGCCACAGACACGGGCGTGTCTGAAGGCGTGTTGGTGACACGGCCCATGACACGGGCGTGTCCCATGGGCGTGTCACTGGTTTGATAGGTCGGTTGACCACGCTTGAGCACACGGCCAGGCACAGGCCGTGTTCGAGGCCGTGTCGGGTCAAAATTGGTGTTTTTTTGACAGAATCGTGGCCGTCCATTCCTTCAGTCTGGATCCAAGGGCTGAAAGCTCTTATTCTTTTTCCTTAAGGGCCGAATCAGAGATTGATTCTCATTTACTTTGGCCTTACCTTTCTTCAAGAGAGAGAAAGAGAGAAGGAAAGGAGGAGGAAGAAGGAAAGGGGGCTGCTGCTGGTGGTGCTGCGGTTTACCGACGAGAGATCCGAAGCCAGCGTTGCGGAGAAACGATCTTGCGAGTCTTGCAAGCTAGCTTTCAAGCCATGGCACCGAAGCGATCGTCAAGGGTAACGACTTTTCTTCCTAGCCATGTGAAGGCTTCTGTTTTGGCATATCGTTTGATTCCCCCACCAAGAGGTGGCTGCTTTTGGGAGTCATTTGGGTGATTCTTGAAATCCCCTTTTGTTGTTCATATAGATCCGGAAATAGAGTACGGAATAGGCATGCTGTGTGAAGCCCATCTGGACAGGTTGGTCTGGATTGGTGATGTTGCATACGAACCGGAGAAGACTCCGTGATAACGTGTAGTGTTAAGGGTCTACGGGTTTATCCCTGCGAAAAGGAGTAGCAGGAAGTACTGGGGTGGTAGCCCAGGAAAATAGCCTTGTGATGGTTTTGGGTCCAACCTGTGAATGAGGCACAGGTAGTACTGGTGAGACCAGGAAAGGCCCTTTTTGTGATGCTTGATGTCATAGGGTGTCCACCTGTGAAGCGAGTCACAGGAAGTACTGGTATGCCCAGGAAAGACCCCTGACATTTGTGCTTGTGCGGTGTCCCCTGTGAAGAGAGTACAGGAAGTACTGGTGTGCCCAGGAAAGACCCGCTGTTGTTGTGAGAAAATGGGTTAAGGCTTATGCCCAGGCTTAAATGCCAGGAACAGGATTGGTGAGACCGACCCGCGCCTTTGATATAGCCATGAGTACGCTGTACTCGGAGAAGGCAAGGCGATTTGAGCAACGGGGGGTGGAGGATCCGACCTGCGCTATGTCCGTCCGATGTGAGACCAAAGGTCCGGTCTTTGGAGCGCATAGCAAGAGTCTTCGGCCTGCGCGCCATGACACAATGGGGGGCTACGGGCCATCCCGGTGTCCGAGGACTAACTCCGGCTGCACGCCATGGAGTAAATGCTCAAGAGATTTACCGTTGGGTGATAACCCTGATACGTGGTGGGCAAGAGGTTGCCAGAACACCAAGAATGTGCCCTGAGTGCACGGACCGTTGGGCCGGGTGGCGAACGGTTTGTGATGGCTTGTGTGCGTGAAAGCACATTTTGATATATTGCCATACTTGTGATATGATATGCCTGCAGGGAAAATACCGCTGCCCCGAGAGAAGGGGTAGGGTCGTTATATTTTGGTCAGCTGAACGCTGACCGTTGCTTTTGTTTGCCACCGGTGGGTGGATTGTCCCTTGCACAGGTGCTGGAGAGCCGAGCGGGACGCATAGAGGTTGATGCTCCTGCTGGTGTTGCTGCTGCTGCTGTTTAGCCCTCGAAGGCTATGTTTGAGTTGTGTGTTTTCTTTTGTTGTGGCCGGCCTGCGCGCCCATAGTTGTAGCCACTGTATAAAGCTATGTAAGGCCATAAGGCCAACACTTGTTCTTATTGTAAGACATTCCTATATGTAATAAAATGTGGAGTTTTATGTTTGGGCATTCATGAGGGGTTCAAGTTTTAGGCTTCCGCTAGAATGCATGTGATAGGTGCGATGCGCTACTCTGGTATCATCCTGTACCTTCCCGACTGTTTTGTGGTATATCCTGTGGGGCCCCCGGCCGGACCTTCTAGAATATATCATATGAACGGATGGGGTTGTTACATTTTTGGTATCGGTTGTTTTGGTCTTTCCTCTCGAAGTCGTGGTCGACTTCTTTTGTGGGTGGCGAGCACGTGTTTGTGCAAACCAAAGTCTACGAATGAACTCCTGAATGTCCATGATAGGAATGCAAATTTGTTTGTTTGGGGAACCTGTGTGTTCCTATTTTGTGTTGTTTGCTTGGGTACGAACGCTAATGTATGTGTCTTGTCCACCTTTAGGTGACACGAAGTGGAGCTGGGCCGTCTGAGCCCCAGCGTTCTGATGAGAGTAGGGCACCAGCTGAGGTGCCTACACCTCCACCGTCTGCAGAGCATGTGCGGTTAGTTGCGGAGGTGTAGTGGATGTGGCTCCTCGAGCAGCTGAGAAGCAACTAACACGGTTCATGAGTTTCCATCCGCCTACATTTTCGGGAGCGGGTACTCCAACGCAGGCAGAGGATTGGTTATCGCGCGTCAAGAGAGTTATGACGGCGATTGGCACGCGGAGCGTCAGAAGGTTACCTTAGCTACATTCTTGCTTGAAGGAGAAGCTCGCTTGTGGTGGGATGAGATAGAGTTACATCATTTGGCGGGTCGTCCGTTAGCTCAAGTCTCCATGGATGAATTCTCTCGATTGTTCCTAGCAAAGCACCTTCCTGTGGCTCAGCGGATAGCCATGGAAAATGAATTCCAACGGTTGACTCAAGGTGAGGGCAGTGTTGACGCGTACCTGCATGAATTTACTCGCTTGGGCGGTATGCGGGTTCGATTTTTGCTGATGAGCAAGGAAAACCAATAGGTTTCTATGAAGGCCTGAGGGACGAGTTGAGGTTCCTTGTGTCAAGTTCTGTGAACCAAGGTTTCCAAGCGTTGGTTGACACTGCAACCGCGTTGGAAAAGGATATGAAAAGGGTGCAAGGAAGAGAGCTTTGACTGTGACACACACCGGAGTGGAAGGCGCCCCGATCTGGGAAAACCATTCTATAAGAAGAAATGGGGTAAGAAGTCCAAGCCGAGTGGGACAGCTCCTTCATCAGTTGCAACGGGAGCAACGTCAGGGGCTACTTCCAAGCCAGATACTCGGGTCTGCTACAATTGTGGCCGCATGGGCATATTGCGCGAGATTGTCGGATGCCGCCGAGAGTGAAAAGAAGGCGGGAGCATCGTATGCGGAGAAAGGAAAGGCGGTGGTGGATTCCTCTGCCTCGCAAGCGCAACCCCGGGTCTACAATCTTGGCCTGCAGGAGGCCATCAAGCAGAGTGACGTGGTCACAGGTATGAGTTTCGTTTTGCTTATGCTAATGTTTGTATGCTTCGCTTAGTACCCCTATGTTTTGCATTTGTGTGTGACATGATTGTCATAGGTTTTGTGATGATTCGGGACACGCTGGCGCGAGCACTATTTGATACAGGTGCATCGCATTCTTTTCTGTCTTGTGATTTTATAACGCGGCTTGGGATACCAGTCGTGCAAAGACAGATAATGTCAGAGTGGTGTTGCCGAATGGCTGTTGGATGCTTGCGGATCAAGCTTGCGATGTGGCGGTTCAGCTAGGAAGTCGGGATTTTTGTTTAACCGCATTTGTTTTGCCAATATCGGAATTCGATGTGATTTTGGGATGGATTGGCTTGCGGAACAGCATGCTATGATTGATTGTCAGTCCAAAGAAATCACGTTGGGCCAGAATACCGAACAGGAGACAAAGTTCGCGGGTATGCGAGGAGTGGGCGGGACGTTGATGTCTGCACTCCAGGTTCTCAAAGCTGTCGGAAGGGTGCGGAGTGTTACTTTGCACTAATTCAGGCTGTTGAGCCTAAGGCCCATGTGAGCGAGGTTCCGATTGTGGCAGAATTTACAGATGTGTTTCCCACGGATCTCCCTGGGCTACCACCCCAGCGGGAGATTGACTTCACGATCGAGTTGGTGCCAGGTGCGAAACCTGTGGCCCGCTCGCCATATCGCGTCGCGCCAAAAGAGATGGCGGAATTGAAGGTTCAACTGCAAGAAATGCTAGAGCAAGGGTATATACGCCCAAGTATGTCACCTTGGAGCGCGCCTGTGCTTTTTGTAAAGAAGAAGACGGTGGATTGCGATTGTGCATCGACTACCGTGAACTAAATAAGCTGACCGAGAAGAATAATATCCGATCCCCCGATTGATGAGTTATTTGATCAGCTGGTAGGTTCTACTGTCTATTCGAAGTTGGACCTGAAGTCTGGTTATTACCAGTTAAAGATTCGGGAAGGTGATATTCCCAAAACTGCATTCGGAACACGCTATGGGCACTATGAGTTCACAGTCATGCCCTTTGGACTGTGCAATGCGCCCTCTGTGTTTATGGATTTGATGCACCGCATTTTCCGTGAGTACCTGGATCTGTTTGTGATAGTGTTCATTGATGATATCCTGGTGTACTCAAAGTCGAAAGCTGAACATGAGATTCACTTGCGGTTGGTGTTGAACACGTTGAGGCAAAATCAGCTCTATGCCAAGTTCTCGAAGTGCGAGTTTTGGCTATCGTCAGTGGCATTTTTGGGCCATGTGGTGAGTGGAGCGGGCATTGCAGTGGATCCAGCGAAGATAAGGGCCATACAGGAGTGGCCAATGTTGTCTTCCGTGGCCGAAGTCAGGAGTTTCCTTGGACTTGCGGGCTACTATAGAAGATTTGTGGAGAACTTCTCGCGGATCGCTTTGCCGCTAACCACACTGACGCGGAAGGATCAGAAGTTCGTTTGGACGCCAGAGTGTGCACGAGCTTTTGAAGAGCTGAAGATTCGGTTGACCACGGCGCCGGTGTTGTCTTCGCCATGTGGGACCGATGGTTTTGTTATTTATAGTGATGCCTCAGGGAGCGGCTTAGGCTGCGTTCTTCTGCAGACTGGAAAGGTTATTGCTTATGGCTCACGCCAACTGAAGGTGCACGAGCGAAATTATCCCGTCCATGATTTGGAACTAGCGGCGGTGATTTTTGCACTGAAGTTGTGGCGACACTACCTTTATGGCGTGAAGGTGAGATCTATACGGATCATAAGAGCCTCAAGTATCTTTTGGAGCAGAAAGAGTTGAACATGCGACAACGAAGGTGGTTGGAGTTCCTTGGGGACTACACTTTCGAGATTCACTATACACCCGGGAAGGGAAATGTTGTCGCAGATGCGTTGAGTCGGCGAGTTCCGGCTAGAGCAATTGGTTACAAAGGCATGATGAACGTCTGATCCAGGAGTTGGAAGCATTGGAGATCTATTGTGTTGACAAGAATTCCACTACCACTGCATGTTTGAACTGGACCGAGGTGCAATGTGACCTTGCGGACCGAGTTCGACGGGCAACGGAGTTGGATGAAGATCTCTTACGCTATGTGAATGAAGGGCCAGAGGGCAAATTCACCTGGGACGACGGTCTTGTACGAAAAGATGGCCGTTTGTGCGTCCCAAATGTGGGGAAACTGAGGGAAGAACTGATGTATGAAGCACATTATACGAGTATTCCATTCACCCTGGGAGCACAAAGATGTTCAACGATATGAAGAAACTGTTCTGGTGGCCAGGGCTCAAGAAAGATGTTGCCCTATACGTGGCCAAATGCCAAACATGTGCGATGGTGAAGGCGGAATGCCAAAAGCCGGGCGGATATTTGAAGTCACTGCCGATCCCAGTGTGGAAATTTGATGATATTTCCATGGATTTTGTGCATGGGTTGCCAAGATCGCAGCGAGGAAATGATTCCATTTGGGTGATAGTTGACCGGCTAACCAAGTAGCACATTTTCTCCCGAACAGACGGGATGATTCAGTTGAATATTTGGCCAAGTATATGTTGATCAAATTGTGCGGCTTCACGGTGTTCCTCGGAGCATCGTAAGTGATCGAGATGGGCGGTTTACGTCAAATGATTGGAGGCTAGTTCACCGACTGTTGGGCACGAAATTGACTTTCAGTACGGCCTTTCTCCCCAAACGGATGGCCAAACTGAACGTACCAACAGAACAATGGAGGACATGCTCCGAATGTGCGCCCTTGATTTCGGAAAGAAATGGGAAGATCATCTTTATATGGTCGAGTTTGCATATAATAATAGCTACCAAGCAAGCATTGGGATGGCACCATATGAAGCTCTATATGGCAGGAAGTGTCGTACTCCCTTGGCTTGGGTAGAAGCGGGTGAAGCTCGGATTGTTAAACCAAATGAGGTGGATGAAGCAAACTCAACCATTCGGACTATTCGAGAGAGATTGCTGATTGCTCAAGATCGACAAGCGAAGTACTACAACGCCAAGCACCGGAATGTCGAATTTGCGGTTGGCGATTGGGTCTACTTGAAGATCAAGCCATTCAAAGGTGTCTCCAGGATTCGACGATTGAAAAAGTTGAGTCCAAGATATTTAGGTCCTTTTGAAGTGGTTGAGCGAATTGGCGAAGCGGCTTATCGGCTAGCTCTGTCGGCGGACTTGGGTGGATTACATGATGTTTTTCACATCTCGGTACTGCGGAAAGCCGTGAAAGATCCAGCTCAAGTGGTCGCGGATGATCGTGTGCCGGTGGAGTATGGGCTAACAACGAGAGTTAGACCCATTCAGATCGAAGATCGAGCCGAGAAACAGTTGCGGAACAAGACGGTCGATATGGTAAAAGTCCGTTGGGACAACTGCGGCCGTGAAGAACTGACATGGGAGCGTGAGCAGACCATGCGAGAAGAATTCCCTGAGCTGTTTGTGTAATTTGGAGCGAGAATATTGTAACATAAATAAGTGATATGTTGGTACATGTTTCTTGCTGCTTTTTGTTACTTCTCTGTCTCTGAATTTCGAGGACGAAATTTCCTGTAGGAGGGGAGGATTGTAACAGCCCAAAGTTCTAAAACGGGAAATTTGGGTGACACGGCCTGGGACACGGGCGTGTCCCAGGGCGTGTCAGGTGGACACGGCCTGCGACACGGGCGTGTCGCAGGGCGTGTCAAGGCAGTGTCGACAGTCGACTTAGGTGTCGACGATTTTCGCTCGACGATCGTCGAGAGGAGGCACACGGCCTAGGACACGGGCGTGTCCATGCCGTGTCGTTGAGTGTCGAGTGTCGAGATCGTCGAGTGTCGAGATCGTCGAGTGTCGAGTGTCGAGATAGGGGACACGGCCTGTGACACGGGCGTGTCACAGGGCGTGTCAAATCGGAACGACGAGCTCAGCCCGCCGAATACTTTGACAGGGCGTGTCTGGGTGCCGTGTCTGGGCACACGGCCGGGGACACGGGCGTGTCCCAGGCCGTGTGAAGTCTCGGGATGATTTGGGATTTTTTTCACCCAGGTACACGGCCACAGACACGGGCGTGTCTGAAGGCGTGTTGGTGACACGGCCCATGACACGGGCGTGTCCCATGGGCGTGTCACTGGTTTGGATAGGTCGGTTGACCACCGCTTGAGGCACACGGCCAGGCACACGGCGTGTTCGAGGCCGTGTCGGGTCAAAATTGGTGTTTTTGACAGAATCGTGGCCGTCCATTCCTTCAGTCTGGATCCAAGGGCTGAAAGCTCTTATTCTTTTTCCTTAAGGCCGAAGTCAGAGATTGATTTCTCATTTACTTTGGCCTTAACCTTTCTTCAAGAGAGAGAAAAGAGAAGGAAAGGAGGAGGAAGAAGGAAAGGGGCTGCTGCTGGTGGTGCTGCGGTTTACCGACGAGAGATCCGAAGCCAGCGTTGCGGAGGAGACGATCTTGCGAGTCTTGCAAGCTAGCTTTCAAGCCATGGCACCGAAGCGATCGTCAAGGGTAACGACTTTTCTTCCTAGCCATGTGAGGCTTCTGTTTTGGCATATCGTTTGATTCCCCCACCAAGAGGTGGCTGCTTTTGGGAGTCATTTGGGTGATTCTGAAATCCCCTTTTGTTGTGCATATAGATCCGGAAATAGAGTACGGAATAGGCATGCTGTGTGAAGCCCATCTGGACAGGTTGGTCTGGATTGGTGATGTTGCATACGAACCGGAGAAGACTCCGTGATAACGTGTAGTGTTAAGGAGTCTACGGGTTATACCTGCGAAAAGGAGTAGCAGGAAGTACTGGGGTGGTAGCCCAGGAAAATAGCCTTGTGATGGTTTTGGGTCCAACCTGTGAATGAGGCACAGTAGTACTGGTGGACCAGGAAAGGCCCTTTTTGTGATGCTTGATGTCATAGGGTGTCCACCTGTGAAGCGAGTCACAGGAAGTACTGGTATGCCCAGGAAAGACCCCTGACATTTGTGCTTGTGCGGTGTCCACCTGTGAAGAGAGTAACAGGAAGTACTGGTGTGCCCAGGAAAGACCCGCTGTTGTTGTGAGAAAATGGGTGTAAGGCTTATGCCCAGGCTTACTGCCAGGAACAGGATTGGTGAGACCGACCCGCGCCTTTGATATAGCCATGAGTACGCTGTACTCGGAGAAGGCAAGGCGATTTGAGCAACGGGGGGTGGAGGATCCGACCTGCGCTATGTCCGTCCGATGTGAGACCAAAGGTCCGGTCTGTTGGAGCGCATAGCAAGAGTCTTCGGCCTGCGCGCCATGACACAATGGGGGGCTACGGGCCATCCCGTGTCCGAGGACTAACTCCGGCTGCACGCCATGGAGTAAATGCTCAAGAGATTTACCGTTGGGTGATAACCCTGATACGGTGGTGGGCAAGAGGTTGCCAGAACACCAAGAATGTGCCCTGAGTGCACGGACCGTTGGGCCGGGTGGCGAACGGTTGTGATGGCTTGTGTGCGTGAAAGCACATTTTGATATATTGCCATACTTGTGATATGATATGCCTGCAGGGAAAAATACCGCTGCCCCGAGAGAAGGGGTAGGGTCGTTATAATTTGGTCAGCTGAACGCTGACCGTTGCTTTTGTTTGCCACCGGTGGGTGGATTGTCCCTTGCACAGGTGCTGGAGAGCCGAGCGGGACGCATAGAGGTTGATGCTCCTGCTGGTGTTGCTGCTGCTGCTGTTTAGCCCTCGAAGGCTATGTTTGAGTTGTGTTTTTCTTTTGTTGTGGCCGGCTGCGCGCCCATAGTTGTAGCCACTGTATGAAAGCTATGTAAGGCCATAAGGCCAACACTTGTGCTTATTGTAAGACATTCCTATATGTATATAAAATGTGGAGTTTTATGTTTGGGCATTCATGAGGGGTTCAAGTAGTTTAGGCTTCCGCTAGAATGCATGTGATAGGTGCGATGCGCTACTCTGGTATCATCCTGTACCTTCACCGACTGTTTTGTGGTATATCCTGTGGGGCCCGGCCGGACTTCTAGAATATATCATATGAACGGATGGGGTTGTTACAAATTGACCCTAAGTAGGTTAGTTTTGACCCATTTAGGGTTAGGGTTGACTTGGGTCAACTTAACCCCTTTGACTGCCCTCCATGGGTCCTTAGTGCTCTAATGGATCTTACAATGGGTTGATGAAACCATGGTGTGGTCTTGAAGTCTTGGTGAGGCCCCATGATTATCTTAAACTAAGGTTCAGGAATTTACTATTTGCAGACTATAGTGGTCTCACCCACATTCTTAGGTTTTCTTGGTATTCTTGGGCTTCTTAGGGTTTTGTCATGACCTAGTCATGGCCAAACCACTCTTTGGGGGTCTAGTTGGAAATGAGATGTTTACAAGTTTCCTTCCCTGTATGCATCACATTCACAACATATAGATATATATCTCCCAACAAATGCTCTCAAGCACAACAGCATCACAAGCGCCCACCTCCGCTAGACGTTCTGTGCACTCAGGGCACATTTATAGTGTATCGGACTCCTTGGAACCACCACCGATTAGAGGCTCTTAACATGTTGGCTGGGTATCAGTCCAAACCAACACGCATACTGAAGACTTTACGCACCCATCCCACTCAGAGGTGTTAACCTCACGGCAAACTTGAGCATTTAGATCGACCCACCCTTATGGTGCAGCAACCCGGGTCTGGCCCGCAGCCCCAAAGCATTGCCTCCAAATGATCTCTCACAACATAGGTCCAGGTCAGCCTTTTTCCGTAGCTCAATTTGTCAATAGCGCAGATCTTGACGCGGGTCGGCTTTCCCTTCCCTGCTCAGCAAACAGCTCTCGCAGAGCCGCTTTCTAGTTCAGCACACATAATACAAGGGCTCATACTGAGCTTCCTAGGTATTCACAATTCACAGGCATCCATACAATACATGGAGTCTTCTCTGGTTCACACCATAAACATCACCAATCCAGACTAACCGTCCGGATGGGCTTCACACAGCATGTTTATGTTGTACTACACATTTCCGTCTCTAGATGCAGACTCAACTGGGGATAATCAACTATTAACCCACTGGAATCACTTACGCTTTCCACCTCTTGGTGGAGGATCAAATGCTCATACATAAAGAAGGAGTTTACTTGTCCAAGAAGGAGATCGTTACCCTTGACGATCGCTTTGGAGCCATGAAACTAGCTGGATGTAATGGATTAAATCACCGCCGTGCCTTGCCTCCATGATCTGAAACTCGGCTCTCGATTCAGCACGCTGAAGCTCCTCTAGCAGCCGGATTCCTTCTCTTCTTTCCTTCCTTCCTCCTCTCTCCCTAACTCTTTAGAAAGAGAAAAGCCAAAGAGAAATGGAAGGTTATCCTTCCATTCTCGGCTTTATAATAACAGGGAAAGTCCTGGGCCCTTAGATCCAAGTTGAAGGAAATGAACGACCACAATTTGCCCAGAAAAGCATTTTCTTGGGCTGATACGGCTTGTCACACTCCCGTGTCACAGGCCGTGTTCCTTAAGAAGCGAAAGAACCGACTTAACCCGACCAGGACACGGGCTTAGACACGCCTGTATTAACCTTGACACGCCAGTGTCAATCAGTACACGCCCGTGTTGCGGGGCGTGTTCCTCAATCGACACAGGACTAAAAACAACCCGAAGAGGACACGGGTTCCCGACACACCCGTGTCGAGTTTGACACGCCCGTGTCAACCAGAACATGCTTGGGCTCCAGGATGTGTTCCTCCCCTGACACAGCCTGGCTAACAACCCGAGCAAGACACGGCCATAGACATGCCCATGTCTCAGGCCGTGTTCACTGTCTCGAGTGCATTTCGTCAACTACTCATGATGTTCATCAACCAAAGGAGGACACGACCTAGGATATGCATGTGTCCCAGGCTGTGTGCCTCACTTGAGGCACACTCGAGACCCACTCGAGACCCACTCGAGTACAGAGCTGGACACGGCTTGGGACATGCCCGTGTCCCAGGCCGTGTTGCCCATCCTGAACCCAAATTTGGGAATTGGGGTGTTACAACCCTCCCCTCCTTACAAGAAATTTCGTCCCGAAATTTCGCTCAACTATAGACACCAACATAACCACACCTTTATGACACCTTGATCAACCAATCCGGGTTAGAGGTCAGAGGCTACAGCCTATCTCGCCCCACGACATCGCAGAAACACAAGTCGTTTACAAACATTGTGTCATACATACATACATACACCATATATTTACATCACAAAGTGACAAAGTTCACTTTTTCCACTCATCCGCATCTCTCATAATCTGTTTGATGGCCTCCTATACTTCCAGACGAAACACTCGAGGCTGATATACTTCACCCGTTGAGATTTGCGGCTCCTGCAATTCGAGATTGCATACTCGAGATTGCGCCCGGGATGTAGATGACTCTGTCACTACCTTACCCTTTTCCTCATAAGACGCACCTGTCTTTTTCTCACCCCTTGAAGGGTCACTCCAACAATCACGGGCTATATGTCCATGCTTCCCACATTTAGAACATGTACATGTCTTAACACGTTCTTATCCATATGTTGCTCCCGACGCAACATTCGAAGAAGTTTGTTCAGCATATCTGAACCTCTTCTTGTCTCGTTTCCTCAACTTCGATTGTTCCGACTGCGAAACTTTGAATTCCGACTTTTCCATTGCCAAGTTTTTCTTGTCCTGCACCTGTTTCAAATCTTTCTCCAGCGCACGGGCTGTATCTACTAACACTTGGAAGCCTTGGTTCACCGAACTCGGAAGTGCAAACCTCAGCTCATCACGAAGTCCCTCATAGAACCTATTCATCTTCCGCGCATCCTCAATGAAAGTAGACCCCGCATAGCGCCCCAGCCTGGTAAACTCATACAGGTAAATATCAACACTACTAGTACCCTGCACCAGATGTTGGAACTCATTTTCCATGGAAATTCGTTGTGACAATGGCAAATACTTGGCCAGAAATAATCTTGATAATTCTTTTATTGATATCTCCTCTAATCCTCGACCTGCTAAGTGGTGCAATTCCACTTTATCCCACCAAAGCCTCGCGTCTCCTTCCAGCAGAAAAGTGACTAAGGTAACTTTCTGCCCCTCCACAATCTTGATCGCTGTCAGGATCCTCTTCACTCTTGCGAGCCAATCTTTAGCCTGCGTTGGGGAACCCGCCCATCCAAACGTAGGTGGATGAAACTCCTTAAACCGTTTCAGTTGCTCGTCAGCTGCTTGCTCGTCAACCAGAGCCTCAACACGCTCTCGCCATGGACCAAGCTGTACTGGCACCCCTGCAGGCCTTGCCTGCCCAATAGGCTGTGCATGTAATACGGCGAGCACCATCTCAGTAACCAAACGTATGGTCTCCGCCGAGGCAGGAGGTGTAGGAACCTCAACTGGTGTCGCACTCTCATCCGAACGATGGGGCTCAGACTGCCCAGCACCACTCCTCGTCACCTATCAATATACATAACACAATTAACGGCCATTCCATAATGGCAAATATATATTGTCTACACGCTCACGTTCCTCACGTGCATGTATTACATTCCTAGTGGACATTCTTGAGTTCAAATATGTTCTCCCTCTCAAAAATCTAAACCTCGCTCTGATACCACTTTGTAACGCATTCATTCGTCATATGAAATATAACGGTGGGTCCGGTCGGGGCCCCACGACATATTTCACAAACAAATGGCGGAATTACGTATGAATATCAAAATCACGTTCTACTCGCATCTTAACTCAGAGCATTTTAGCTAAAACATTTTAGGTTGCAAGTACTCAACATAACGAATGTCCACTAAATATATAAATCACACATTTATATATATCACCAGGAATGTATATAATTACACAAACGCTCATGGCCTTACATGTTTCTCTTTACAAATATAGCTTCATACATTGGCATGCAGGCCAGCCACACATGAAATCCAAGACTTCGCACGACCGTCAAGCAGCAAGGGCTTCAACCCGCTCAGTTCACTCCAGCCCGTCAGCACCTGCAGTTGGACATCCACCCCAAGACTGGTAAACAAAGCAACGGTGAACATTAGCTGACCAATTATAACGACCCTACCCCTTACCAGGGGCAGTGGTTCCTTCCCTGTATGCATCACATTCACAACATATAGATATATATATCTCACAACAAGTGCTCTCAAGCACAACAACATCACAAGCACCCAGCTCTGCCAGACGCTCTGTGCACTAAGGACACATTTACGGTGTACCAGACTCCTTGGCACCACCACCGATCAGAGGCTCTTAACATGTTGGTTGGGTATCAGTCCACCCCAACAGGCATGCTAGAGACTTCACGCACCCATACCACTCAGAGGTGTTAACCTCACGGCAAACTTGGGCATTTAGATCGACCCACACTTGTGGTGCAGCAATCTGGGTCTGACCCGCAGCCCCCAAGCATTACCACCAATCGATCTCTCACAACACAGGTCCAGGTCAGCCTTTACTCGTTGCTCAATTCGTCAATAGCGCAGATCTTGACATGGGTCGGCTTTCCCTTCCCTGCTCAGCACACATCTCTCGCAGAGCCTCTTTCTAGTTCAGCACACACAATACAAGGGCTCATACCGAGCTTCCTAGGTATTCACAATTCACACGCATCCATACAATACACAGAGACTTCTCCAGTTCACACCATAAACATCACCAATCCAGACTAACCGTCCGGATGGGCTTCACACAGCATGCATATATCGTACTATACATTTCCGGCTCTAGATCTAGACTCAACTGGGGATAATCAACTATCAACCTACTGGAATCACTTACGCTTTTCAACGCTTGGTGGAGGATCCCATACTCATGTATAAAGAAGGACTTTACTTGTCCAAGAAGGAGATTATTACCCTTGATGATCGCTTTGGAGCCATGAAACTCTAGCCGGATGGAAATCACCGCCACGGCCTTTCCTCCAAGAATCTGAACTCGGCTCTCGATTCGGCATGTTGCAGCTCCTCTGGCAGCCGGATTCCTTCTATTCTTTCCTTCCTTACTCCTCCCTCCCTAACTCTTTAGAAAGAGAAAAGCCAAAGAGAAATGGAAGGTTATCCTTCCATTCTTGGCTTTATAATAACAGGGAAAGGCCTGGGCCCTTAGATCCAAGTTGAAGGAAATGAACGGCCATGATTTGCCCAAAAAAGCATTTTCTTGGGCTAACACGGCTTGTGACACGCCCGTGTTCCTTAAGCGGCGAAGGAACCGACTTAACCCGCCCAGGACACGGGCTTAGACACGCCCGTGTTAACCTTGACATGCCCGTGTTGCAGGGCGTGTTCCTCAATCGACATAGGACCAAAAACAACCCGAAGAGGACACGTGTTTCCAACACGTCCATATCGATTTTGTCACGCCCCTGCAAACCAGAACACGTCTGGGCTCCAGACCATATTTGTAACACCCCCTATCCATCGTATAACATATAGCAGTAGGTCCGGCCGGGGCCCGACGCCATATACCACAGACAGACCGGGTGGTTACTCATGGAAACCATCCAACCAATCATTACGTCATACACAGAGCATTCTAGCGGAAGCAATTAAGTAAGTTGCAATAAAGAACCCAACATTAAAGCAGGAATGTCCACTAATACCAAATATGAATGTTATACATACACCAGTACAAGCCTTAAGGCCTTACAAAATGGTTCACTTGATATTACATGATTTACAAACCACGGCACGCAGGCCGGTCATACATGAACAAAGCAGTAAACACTCCAATTAGGCCTTCGAGGGCCGGCTTCGCAACTTGGGCTTTAGCCCGCTATTGACCGCTTGGTCCAGCAGCACCTGCAAGCAACAAACCACTGCACGGTGGCAAAACAAGGCAACGGTCAGCAATGCTGACCAAATTATAACGATCCCGCCCCCAACTCGGGGCGGCGATGCTCCTTCCCTGCATTTCATTAGCATAAGCGAGCAATAAATCCATATTCATTGCATCACAGGCATAGGCTCATACGGCCACACACCCCGTGCACTCAGAGCACATTCTCAGTGAACGCAGTCTAAGTCTGCCGACTCACGACCATCCCTTTGGACGGTCAATCAATGAGCAGTTTGTCTTCCCAGCTTGGGTCACGGTAATTAAAATCATAGACCGCCGAAGACCCTCATTTATGCCAATGGCTCTAATCCGAATGACATAGAACGGGTACGGTTCCATCTAACCCGTGATCACAACGCAACGGTAATTTAAACCATATGCGCCCGTAACGGTAATTTAAACCATATGCGCAGGTCAAACTTCTCCCGAGTCCCATTTCCATCACATTTCACATAACCCGGTTATGTTCAAGTTGGCTCTCAGGCCACCAAGTTGGCAGGATTACGTATCCGCCCAGTTTTTCGGGTGCACCTTTGGGTTAATCCCCAAGGCTCCCTGTTGCAATCTACCGTGTAGAAAACCCGAAAAACAACCAATAGCACGGAGTCTTCTTCGGCATTTATGCAATGCAACATCACCGATCCAGACCAACATGTCCGGGTAGGCTTCACACATCATGCCTATGTCCGTTCTCGATTACGGACTCTACACAACGAGGACTTCACATATCTACCCGAAGGAACGCCTCCAACTCACCGCAAACTCGCGGGAGCGGGCTTCCTATGCAAATAAGGAGAGATACACATGCTCAAGAAGAGAATCGTTAGCCTTGCATTCTTCTTTGGCGCCATGGAAAAGTAAGCTAATGAAAAGCACCGCACTAGCTTTGCCTCCGTGGATCCGGAGTCGGCTCGCGATTTGGAGCTTCGAAGCTCCTCCAATGGCCGGATCTAGCTTCTTCTTCCTTCCTTGGCTCTCCTCTCTCTCTAAGCTTTAGAAAGATAACCACTCATGAAAAGTGAGGGTTTCTAAGTCCCAATCCCGGGTATATCCCTTCAGGAACAACCCCTAGCCGTTGGATCATCAATTAAAGAAACGAACGGCTTTGATTCAGGACTGAAATGCCCAATCTGGATCGCACACGGCCTGGCACACGCCCGTGTCCAGGGCCGTGTGCCTCATTCGCCGTCAAAATCGACTCACCTGGAATAACACACGGGCATCGAACACGCCCGTGTTCGACCTGACACGCCCGTGTTCCACTTGACATGGCCGTGTGGCCGGCCGTGTACCCCCATCTTTTTATTCCTAAAACAACTCGAGAACTACACGGGTTCCTGGACACGCCCGTGTCCTAACCCGTGTCCACTCAACACGCCTGGGCTCCAGGCCATGTACACGGTCTCAACACTTGACACTTCGCCGAGCGAAGTTCGTCGAGCTCACGACACGGCCTCGGACACGCCCGTGTCCTAGGCCGTGTGCCTTGTCTCGACACAGCGTCGAGCGAAATATCGACTTCCCAGGACGAGTGTCGACACGGGTCGACACGCCCTGCGACACGCCCGTGTCGCAGGCCGTGTGCCATGTCTCGACACTTCGTCCAGCGCAGAGTGTCGACTTCGCGGGTTAAGTGTTGACACAGGTCGACACGCCCTGCGACACGCCCGTGTCGCAGGCCGTGTGCCCAGTCTCGACGCAATGTCGAGAGCAAAATGTCGACTTCGCCGGCAGAGTGTCGACACACGCTTGACACGCCCTGGGACACGCCCATGTCCCAGGCCGTGTGCCCCCTGCCAGAACCCAAAACTGGCCCAAAATATCCCCCGTCGCTCCTTTGAGTTTCGGGGCGTTACAATATTCCTCCCCCGACACAGCCCGGCTAACAGGCCGAGCAGGACACGACCATGGACATGCCCGTGTCTCAGGCCGTGTTCGCTATCTCGAGTGCATTTCGTCGACTACTCGTGAAGTTCGTCGACCAGAGGAGGGCACGGCCTAGGACACGCCCGTGTGCCTCACTCGAGACCCACTCGAAACCCACTCGAGTATAGAGCTGGACACGGCTTGGGACACGCCTCTGTCCCAGACCGTGTTGCGCGGCCTGAAACCAAATTTGGTAATTGGGGTGTTACATTGATCACATTGTACTAGTTTTGAAGAAGGCCCACATGTCAATGGTATACAGTTGAATCTATCTAATACATATTCAAAGTTCATTGTATGCAAGTTGTATTCTGTTGCTCTGATTTGACAGGTTATCAGATTCACAATGACAGTTGGACTCAAGAAATGATGTTGGCCCAGCAGAAAACTGACTAAGTCCAAAAGCGTTGAGGGAATACAGTTCACTCAATGCCAAGAGGTTGATAGAACCTCAAGCAGTCAAAGCCTTAGTGTTATTGATAAGAAATCTGTCCAAGGATGGAAGCATTGAGTGAAGATAGTTCACTCAATGCCAACTCAACTGGATTTCAGATCAAGTATAAAAGCATTGAGTGAAGACAGGCCACTTAACGCCTCATCAAGAAGATAGTCAAAGTCTAAAAGCATTAAGTGTTAAAGATGCACTCAATGTCGTCATGTATACAAAGTTTATCTAAGTCCAGAAGCATTGAGTGATGAACGATCACTCAAAACCTTAATAGTTAGACTGCAAAAGTCAAAAGCATTGAGTGTTGATGGTTCACTCGATGCCTTAAGACGCAGAATTCTGCCAAGTGTTTTTTGCGTTGAGTGACAAGGCTTCACTCAACACCTATATAGATTGTCTGAAATTTACCAAGTCCATAAGTGTCGAGTCATGTTGACATTATCAATAATTCAAATGTTGCAGGAATAGCGCACTAGATGATAAAAGGTGACGTATGCCTTTAGTATAACTGTAAATGCAAAAGATAGGTTGCAATTGCCAATTCTGGCTAGTCCATACTGCGCAAAGAGTCGTTGGATGAAAATCGATAAAAGGTGATTCCTGAGAAATTAAAAATAGCTTTTCTTTGGTCATCTTCTTCCTCTCGACGAATAGAAGATTTAGAAGAACTTATTCTTACAGCTAGTCTGTGAAACACAGACAAAGTTTGGGTGTTGAAGAAACAAAAGAACTGAAGAAACATTTTATCTTCAACAGCTAGATCCGAAAGTTCTTTTCTGAGTTTGAAGGGGAAGTAGAGCAAACCCAAGTTGCTGATATTCTTTAAGGCCACTACAATCAACTCAACTGCATCAAAGGCTTGAAGAGTCAGTGCTCTGCAGTTATCTTCTTGTTGAAAATAGAGAAGTGAAAGTGGGTGATTGGATGACTTGGGCGACCTGTCCGCACGGACTAGGTGGATAGGATTGGCGGACAGACAGGTCGGCAGAGCTGTTGCAGATAGCTTGTTCTTTAGCGGCCTGGGCAGTCTGTTCACGTGAACTAAGCAAACAAAACTGGCGGCCTGCCAGGATGGCTTATGCTCAGCAAGCAGTTGAATCCCAGAAGGTAAGCAGGCGGATAGCAATTCTATTCACTGAGTCTGGTAAGAAGCGAACTAGACTAGAGCTCGGCAGACCGGCTTGGCAGTAGCCTTAGTCTAGCTCTGGTGGAGCGGCAAGTGGTAGTCATGGAGGTCGCCAGTTAGTGTGGACAGGTGCTGGAGTTCGTCGGGGCAGGCGAACTGTATCCAGTGGCCGCCAATAAGTGCGGACTGGCTCTTGTGGCCAGTGGTGTAGACTTGGTTGGTTCTGAACCAAGTCCAGGTTTGGCTCAGTCCGAGGAGATCGCGCAGTTAAGTGCGAACTACTTCTCAGTCCGCCAAGCTCGGCAGCAATGCCGTTTGCCTTGGTTGCGAGCTTGGGAAATGCGGACTGGAGTCGCATCCGCAAGGCATGCGGGCTGGAGCTGTGTCTGCTGAGTCCAGTGGTTGCCATGATGGCGTGGCTGTGGGATCGGAGTATGCGGGCTGGAGTTATGTCTGCTGAGACCGGTAGTTGTCTTGGTTGCGTGGTTGTGGACTCATGTTATGCAGACTGGAGCTGAGTCTACAGTGTGTGCGGACTGGAGTTATGTCCGCGGATAGGCGGACAAGGTGTTGTTACAGAGTATGGCTGCATCGGCATCCCGGCTTGGCCTTTGGTGACAAGCTGGACTGGTTGTTGTCCGGCCTTGGTGAAGCAAGGTTGACTGGCTTGTTGTATGACCTTGGTGAAGCATAGGCGACCTAGTTATCTCGCAGAGGTCGCGGCGTCTGGGAGTGTATCCGCAGTTTGTGGATACACTTGTTCTTGCCGCGGGATGAGGCGGTGATCCTATCGGCTAGGGCGGTGATCACACTCCTCATCGTGCCTATAAATAGGACCTCTCGTCACATCAATTAGAGTGTGAATGAACAGTAAGTGAGCCCGCCAACAGTTGTTGCGGACTGGATTTTAGTATCCACGTGGGTTGATGCAGTTTACCGGTTTATGTTGTGTAGGTTGTGCAGATAGCACTGGAAAGCTAGGACTTGGCTCTGATTACGGTCAGCAGCAGTGTGGAGTCTGCGGTTAAGCAACAGGCGGTAAATAGCAGGTCGCGGACTTCGACCAGGCAGTTTTCTCTTTGGCAACTTGTTTCCGGGTTCAATAAGTCTTCTGCTTCAGGCGGCCTGTTCAGTTCGGCTTCAGCAGCTTGTGTAGTCTGGTAGCTAGGCGACCTCGTGGTTAGGTGGCTTATATATCGGTGGCTAGAGCTTAGTATTGGAATAAGTGGCAGTTCGCACAGCTTGGTTTGCGGTCTGGCAACCTGGCGGACTGTGCAGACTCCTTAGTATAGCAGTAGATCCGGCGGCTACTTGTATAGTCTGCTTGGCTTGTCTTGTCTTGTTTTTGTACTGTCTCCGCTTTCTCTAAGGTGGTTTTGGCGAATCTTGTCTCGCCATGTATGTCTCGCCTAGTAAAGGAGATTGTTGTTATCAATAAAGACTCTTGTTGTTGCATGTGTTTCTGGTTGTGACTAACTTTAGTTGAGATAACCCCTGCTCACTCCAAGATCCGGAAATTTCAACATGGTATCAGAGGGTGGAGGTTGGATTGGATAAGAAGTGATCAACTGAAGTGGTTGTTGCTCTTGTGAAGAGGTAACCAGTGGTAGAACCATGGCAGTGAGATATGCAAGTGGTCTTGGGATTGAACTCCTTAGAGAGACTAACTTTGAGAGGTGGAAGTCTTGTATGGAGAGCTTTCTTCTTGGAGAGGACCTTTGGGAGGTTGTGTGCGGAGCATAGAGACAAGAGGTTACTGCTAGCAATGCTGAAGTGATGAGAGCTTGGAAGGAGACAAATGCGAGAGAGGAGTCTATTCTAAAGCAGGTGATCTCATCAGAGCTCTTGACCCACATCAGTGGATGTCATTCAGCTGCGGAGGTTTGGAATTCCCTTGATGGGTTGTTCAACAAGGAGGTGAATGTTGCTGCGGAGGTTGGTCCTTGTACTTCATATCAACAAGAGATGAGTTGTAACGCACCGAAACTCAAAAGAGCGACGGGAGGCGTTTCGGGCCAAATTTGGAATTTGGCAGGAGGTACACGGCCTGGGACACGGGCGTGTCCCAGGGCGTGTCGTGTTGGGTTCGACGATTTGGCCGAGAGGTCGACGAAATTGGGTTTGACGATCGTCGAGCAGCAAACAAGGCCCTGGACACGGGCGTGTCCCAGGGCGTGTTGGGGTAGTTCAAAGATCTGGCAAATCGATCAGGCAGAAATCTGGGTTCGATGATCATCGAGCAGCGGTCGATGATCCGGTCATAATGCTGTGGTCGACGATCTGTCGATATTCTGGGTTTGACGATTGGGTCGTGGGTTCGACGATCGGGCCGTGGGTTCGACGATCGGGCCGTGGTTTCGACGATCGGGCCACCGATCTCCGTTCGACGATCGGGCCATGCATTCGACGATTTGGCCAGAGCTTTCCGTTCGACGATCTGGCTGCATTCGACAATCGGGCCAGTGATCTTCGTTCGACGATCTGGCAGCGGTCGACGATCTTGGTTCGACGATCGTCGAGCGCGGGGCAGATTGTGGCGCGTTGGATTCTGTCGACGTGGAGTGTCGACACACGGGTTTGGCAGGAGTTGACTAATTGTTCTGATATTGACGCAGACGTGTCCTGCTCGTGTTGGTGTACCATGCGGTGTTTAGCCCCATTTGTCCAGGTCAGTCCTAGATCGGAGCCGTGCATTTCCCTTATGTGGGATCCGACGGCTGGAGGTTAATCCGATTGGGTTATACACGAGAGAACGGTTTCAAAACCATTATTTTTCTGTCATGTTCTCTGTCTAAATCCTAGAGAGAGGGGAGGGCAAAGGAGGAAGAAGACGTATAGATCCAGTCTTTGGAGGAGTTTTAGAGCTCCAAATCGCGAGCCGACTTCAGATCTACGAAGGCAAGGAGATTGCGGTGCTTTTCATCTACGTACATTTCCATGGCGCCAAGGAAGAACACTAGGGTAACATTTCTCTACTTGAGCATGTGAAGTTCTCCTTCTTTGCATAGGAAGCCCGCTCTCGCGAGTTTGCGGTGAGTTGGAGGCGTTCCTTCTGGTAGATATGTAAAGTCCCCATTGTTTAGAGTCCGTATTTAAGAATGGACATAGGCATGATGTGTGAACCCTACCCGGACATGTTGGTCTGGATCGGTGATGTTGCATTGCATAAATGCCGGAGAAAACTCCGTGTGAATGTTTGTTTTTCTGGTTTTCTACGTGGTAGATTGCAACTGGGAGCCTTGGGGATTAACCCTAAGGTGCACCCGAAAAACTGGGCGGATGCGTGATCTTGCCAACTTGGTGGCCTGGGAGCCAACTTGAACATAACCGGGTTATGTGACTTTGTGATGGAAACGGGACTCGAAGAAGTTTGACCTACGCATATGTTTTAAATTAACGTTGCGATGTGAGTACGGGTTAGATGGAACCGTACCCGTTCTATGTCGTTCGGTTAGAGTCGTTGGCATAGATGAGGGTCTTCAGCGGTCTATGGTTTAAATTACCGTGACCCATGCCGGGAAGACAATTTGCTCATTGTTTGGCCGTCCAAAGGGATGGTGGTGAGTCGGCGAACTTTGGCCGTGATCATCGAGAATGTGACCTGAGTGCACAGGGTGTGTGGTCGTGCGAGCCTACGCCTGTGATATAGTGATATTACTATATTGCTTGATTATACTAATAAAATACAGGTAAGGAGCATCGCCGCCCCGAGTTGGGGGCGGGATCGTTATAATTTGGTCAGCATTGATGACTGTTGCTTTTGTTTGCCACCATGCGGTGGATTGTGCTTGCAGGTGCTGCTGGACCAAGCGGTCAATAGCGGGCTAAAGCCCAAATTGCGAAGCCGACCCTCGAAGGCCTAATTGGAGTGTTTACTTGCTTTCGTTCATGTATGATCGGCCTGTGTGCCGTGGTTTGGAAAACATGTAATTTGAAGTAAACCATTTGTAAGGCCTTAAGGCCAGTACTTGTGTATGTACTTCATTCCTTTTTGGCTTGTTAGTGGACATTCATGCTTGTTGCTGGGTTTTTTTAATTGCAACTATTTAAACTGCTTCCGCTAGAATGCTCTGTGTAGGACGTTATGATTGGTTGGATGGTTTCCATTGAGTAACCACCTGGTCTGTCTGTGGTATATGGCTTTGGGCCCCGACCGGACCTACTGCTATATGTTATGCAACGGACAGGGGGTGTTACAATTTGGTATCAGAGCCAGGTTTCGGTCGGGCTTAAAATGAATTCGTGGATGAATTCTTTTTAAGGGGTGGTGAGCACATGTGTGTGAGTCATCGTTATAACAGTAAAAGAACCCATGAATGTCCACTTAGGAATGAAAATATACGTGTTTGGGGAACCTGCGTGTTCCTATAATTGTTGTGTGTAATTTTATTTGGTTGTTTAACGGTGTTTTGTACCACTATAGGTGACCAGAAGCGGTGTTGGGTCGTCAGAACGTCGAGTTTCTGAGGCTAGCAGTGCACCAAATGATGCTCTTGCAACACCTCCATCGGCTGAGACCATACGATTTGTGGTCAAAGCAGTGTTTGTCATGATTAATGCGCAGTCTGCAAGGCAAATGCAGCAGCCCGCTCCTTCGATGGAGCAGGTACCTCTTCCAGAGGTAGAGCCGAGAAGAGTGAACAGGTAGTAGAGGAACCAGTGGTGCAGAGGAGGGCAACCGAGCAACAGCTCAAACATGTCATGAGCTTTAATCCTCCGATATTCTCAGGGTTGGGAACCCCATCTCAAGCTGAATACTGGCTCTCCAGGGTGAAGAGAGTCTTGACAGCAACGAAGATAGAAGAATGGCAAATGACCACTATTGCTACGTTCCTTCTGGACGATGAAGTGAGATTGTGGTGGGAAGGATTGGAGCTGCATCTATTGAGAGGTAGGCAGCTTACAGACGTCTCGATGGAGGAGTTCTCGAGACTTTTCCTGTCTAGATACCTCCCTTCGGCGCAGAGGATAGCATTGGAGAATGAGGTCCTGAAGTTGGTTCAAGGAGACAGTAGCGTGGATGAATATCTCCACGAGTTTACTTGATTGAGTCGGTATGCTAGCTCCACCATCGCGGATGAGGAGCGCAAGACGAATCGATTCTACGAAGGGTTGAGAGATGATTTGAGGCTACTACACTAGGGGCCGATGACGCAGGGTTTCTTCACCTTGGTCAACACGGCCCGGTCCTTGGAGAAGGATATGAAGAATGTTCAGGCAAAGAAAACCGTTGGTGACAAGAAATCTGGGTTCAAAGTGCCGACTACTTCAAAGTCCGGCTATCAAAGGTTTTTTAAGAAGTCTAGGACTTCGGGTTCAGCTCCTTCTTCTGGTGCTTCTGGGGCGACTACGGGTCGGACCCCGGGTGCATGTTTTACTTGTGGAAAGCCGGGGCACTTTGCCTGCGATTGCTGGAGCGGACGTCCCAAGTCCGAAAGGAAGCCGGGAGCGACTTATGAAGAGAAGGGCAAGGCGGTGGAGTCAACCGCGTCCCATTATGCTCCGGCCCAAACGAGGGTTTATAATTTTGGCCAACAGGAGTCCATCAAACAGGCGGATGTGGTGACAGATAAAAGTTAAATTTATAGCAAGTTAATCTTTTAAATAGTTGTTATATATTTGTTACCTTACCACTGCTTGTTTAGGATTTGTTTTGATTTGTGAGTATCCGGCAAGAGCACTCTTTGATACGGGAGCTTCACACTCCTTCTTGTCCGAAGGATTTATATCACGCATCGGAGTACCTTCTTCGATGGCGAAGGACAAGTTGGATGTGCTGTTACCGAATGGGCGTTCCATGCGCGCGGATAAAATTTGCGGTGTTAAGATTCGCATTGGGAATCAAGAGTTCGATCTACAAGCGTCGTTACTACTGTCGGTGGAGTTCGACGTTATATTTGACATGGACTGGCTCTCGGAGTAGCAAGCCTATATTTATTGCGGTCGCAAGGAACTCAAGTTGGGAGCAAGTCGTGAGACGACTTTTACGGGCTTAAAAGGGTCGAGCAAGACGTTGATGTCTGCTCTTCAGGTGGTGAAGGCGGTTCGTGCTGGTGCAGAGCTGCTCTTTACACTAGTGGAGGTTGCAAAGCCTAAGCCTATATTGGACAGTATTTTAGTGGTATAGGAGTACCCTGATGTGTTCCCTAGCGATCTTCCTGGAGCCCCGCCGTAGCGGGAGATAGATTTTATGATAGAGCTCGTACCAGGTGCAAAGCCTGTGTCACGCTCTCCATATCGGCTAGCGCCTAAGGAAATGGCGGAGCTGAAGGTTCAACTGCAAGAGTTGTTGGAGCAAGGGTATGTGCGCCCAAGTTCTTCGCCTTGGAGCACGCCAGTCCTCTTTGTTAAGAAGAAGGACGAAAGCTTGAGGCTATGTATTGATTATCTGGATCTCAACAAGTTGACAAAAAAGACCAAGTACCCGATCCCCCAGATTGATGATCTATTTGATCAGTTAGTCGGGTCGACGGTGTACTCAAAGTTGGACCTCAAGTCCGCGTACTATCAGCTGCGAATAAGGGAGAGTGATATCACGAAGACAGCGTTCAGTACGAGATACGAGCATTACGAGTTTACGGTCATGCCGTTTGGGCTCACTAATGCGCCGTCAGTGTTCATGGATTTGATGAACAGGACCTTTAGGGAGTACTTGGACCATTTTGTGATCGTCTTCATCGACGATATTTTGGTGTACTCGAAGAGTGAGGAAGATCACTTCAGGCATCTTCATTTGGTGTTTGAGACGCTAAGGAGGAATCAATTGTACGCCAAGTTCTCGAAGTGCGAGTTTTGGTTGTCCTCAGTGGCGTTCCTCGGTCATATAGTGAGTAGGGAAGGTATTGCAGTGGATCCGACGAATATTATTGCGATATGGGGGTGGCCTGAGCTTTCTACGGCAGCGGAAGTCTGGAGCTTTCTGGGTCTTGCCGACTATTATAGGCGCTTCGTAGAGAACCTCTCGCGGATAGCGTTACCTCTCACTAGTTTGACGAGGAAGGAGCAGAAGTTCGTTTGGATGCCGGAGTGCGCACGAGCTTTTAAGGAGTTGAAATGTTCGTTGACCACGGCGCCTGTGCTGAGTTCGCCGAGTGGGACCGAAGGTTATGAGATTTATAGCGATGCTTCGGGCAGTGGTTTGGGTTGCGTGCTACTGCAACATGGAAGTGTGATAGCTTATGGCTCGAGACAGCTGGAAGTGCACGAGAGGAATTATCCGGTCCATGACTTGGAGTTAGCGGCCATGATTTTTGCCTTGAAGCTGTGGAGACATTATTTGTACGGTGTGAAGATTGATATCTACACCGATCATAAGAGCCCGAAGTATTTGATTGATCAGAAAGATCTGAATATGCGGCAGCGTAGATGGATGGAGTTCCTGGGGGACTATACATTCAAGATCCACTACGTGTCTGGTAAGGGCAATGCAGTTGCGGACGCATTGAGTCGCCGAGCCCCAGCTCAAGCCAATTGGCTATCGGTGCATGATGAGCGATTGGTTCGGGAGTTGGAGGCATTGGATATTTCTTGCGTAGACAAGCAGTCAAGTGTTGAAGCACTCTTGAATTGGATTGAAGTTCAATATGACCTGGCTGATCGGATTCGGCAGGCTTTGGATTTGGATGGCCACATGAATCAACTCATGATAGAGGCTCTGGATGGGTCAAATTCCCAATATGAAGTTGCGGATGGATTGCTTTGGAAAGACGGTCGTTTTTGCGTCCCAAGCGTGGGCAGTTTGCGGGTGGATTTGTTGTACGAGGCGCACCATACCAAGTACTCGATTCACCCGGGGAGCACAAATATGTACCGCGACATTAAGAAACTGTTTTGGTGGCTGAGTTTGAAGAAGGATGTGACGCTCTACTTGGCGAAGTGCCAAACTTGCGCCTTGGTGAAGGCGTAATGCCAAAAGCCTGAGGATTTCTGAAGTCCTTGCCTATTCCGGAGTGGAAATTCGACGACATCACTATGGACTTTGTGCACGGTTTGCCAAGGTCGCAAAAGGGGAATGGCGCCATATGGGTGGTCGTAGATCGGCCAACGAAGGTGTCGCATTTCATTCTTCATAGGAAGGACGATCCGGTGGAGAAGTTGGCAAAGTTGTATGTAGATAATATTGTGCGGCTTCATGGTGTGCCCCACAGCATCGTGAGTGACCGAGATGGGCAGTTCATGTCCAATGATTGGAGGCTGGTGCAGCAAATGTTGGGAACGAAGCTGAGTTTTAGCACAGCCTTCCATCCGCAGACAGATGGGCAGACCGAGAGGGTCAATAGGACTACGGAAGACATGTTCCGCATGTGTGCCTTGGACTTTGGAAAATAGTGGGAAGACCATCTTTATTTGGTGGAATTTGCGTACAACAATAGCTACTAGGAGAGTATTCAAATGGCGCCCTTTGAGGCCCTTTACGGTAGAAGATGTCGCATGTCGTTGTCCTGGTTGGAAATGGGTGAGTCAAAGTTGTACAAGTGATAAGAGGTGGAGGATGCTACTTCGTTGGTGCAAACCATTCGGGAGAGGTTGCTAGTCTCTCAGGACCGGCAAGCGAAGTACTATAATGCAAAGTACAAGAACGTGGAGTTCGCTGTGGGCGACTGGGTGTACTTAAAGATCAATCCGTTTAAGGGTGTCTCGCAGGTGCGACGATTGAAAAAGCTAAGCCCGAGGTACCTTAGGCTGTTTGAGGTTCTGGAGCGGGTTGGTGAAGCAGCCTATCGGTTGAAGCTATCAGTGGAGCTTAGTGGTCTACATGATGTATTCCATATATCGGTGCTACGGAAGGCGGTGCAAGAGCCTACGCAAGTGATCGCGGCCGATCAAGTGCCGATTGATAGTGGGTTGAAGACAAAGGTGAAGCCCGTGCGTATTGAAGACTCGGAAGTCAAGCGACTATGCAATAAAGAGATCAGGATGGTCAAGGTCCGTTGGGACAATTACGGTCGCGAAGAGCTCTCTTGGGAATGGGAGCAAACAATGCTTGACGAGTACCCGGAGTTGTTTCGCTCAGGTACAATTTTAGTTTTGTGCTTAGCTTTCCTTTATGAAATTTCGTGGACAAAATTATTTTAAGAGGGAGAGAGTTGTAACACCCCGAAACTCAAAAGAGCGACGGGAGGCATTCCGGGCCAAATTTGGAATTTGGCAGGAGGTACACGGCCTGGGACAAGGGCGTGTCACAGGGCGTGTCGTGTTGGGTTCGACGATTTGGCCGAGAGGTCGACGAAATTGGGTTCGACGATCGTCGAGCAGCAAATACGGCCCTGGACATGGGCGTGTCCCAGGGCTTGTCGGGGTAGTTCAAAGATCTGACAAATCGATCAGGTAGAAATCTGGGTTCGACGATCGTGGAGCAGCGGTCGACGATCTGGTCATAATGCTGCGGTCGACGATCTGTTGATATTCTAGGTTCGACGATCGGGCGATGGGTTTGACGATCGGGCCGTGGGTTCGACGATCGGGTCGTGGGTTCGACGATCGGGTCGTGGTTTCGACGATCGGGCCAGCGATCTCCGTTCGACGATCGGGTCGTGCGTTCGACAATTTGGCCAGAGCTTTCCGTTCGACGATCTGGCTGCGTTCGATGATCGGGCCAGTGATCTCTGTTCGACGATCTGGCAGCGGTCGACGATCTTGGTTTGACGATCGTCGAGCGCGGGGAAGATTTTGGCGTGTTGGATTCTGTTAACGCATAGTGTCGACACACGGGTTTGGCGGGAGTTGACTAATTGTTATGACATTGACGCGGACGTGTCCTGCTCCTGTTGGTGTACCATGCGGTGTTTAGCCCCATTTGTCCAGGTCAGTCCTAGATCGGAGCCGTACATTTCCCTTTTGTGGGATCCGACGGCTGGAGGTTAATCCGATTGGGTTATACCCGAGAGAAGGGTTTCAATACCATTATTTTTCTGTCGTGTTCTCTGTCTAAATCCTAGAGAGAGGGGAGAGCAAAGGAGGAAGAAGAAGTCTAGATCCAATCTTTGGAGGAGTTTTAGAGCTCCAAATCGCGAGCCGACTTCACATCTACGAAGGCAAGGAGATTGCGGTGCTTTTCATCCGCGTACATTTCCATGGCGCCAAGGAAGAACGCTAGGGTAACGATTCTCTACTTGAGCATGAGAAGCTATCCTTCTTTGCATAGGAAGCCCGCTCTCGTGAGTTTGCGGTGAGTTGGAGGCGTTCTTTCGGGTAGATATGTAAATTCTCGTTGTTTAGAGTCCGTATTCGAGAATGGACATAGGCATGATGTATGAAGCCTACCCGGACATGTTGGTCTGGATCGGTGATGTTGCATTGCATAAATGCCGGAGAAGACTCCGTGCGAATGTTTGTTTTTCGGGTTTTCTACGTGGTAGATTGCAACATGGATACTTGGGGATTAACCCTAAGGTGCACCCGGAAAACTGGGCGGATGCGTAATCTTGCCAACTTGGTGGCCTGGGAGCCAACTTGAACATAACCGGGTTATGTGATTTTGTGATGGAAACGAGACTCGGAGAAGTTTGACCTGCGCATATGTTTTAAATTAACGTTGCGATGTGAGCACGGGTTAGATGGAACCGTACCCATTCTATGTTGTTCGGTTAGAGCCGTTGGCATAGATGAGGGTCTTCGGCGGTCTATGGTTTAAATTACCATGACCCATGCCGAGAAGACAATCTGCTCATTGTTTGGCCGTCCAAAGGGATGGTGGTGAGTCGGCGGACTTTGGCCGTGATCACCGAGAATGTGCACTGAAAGATATTGTACCTACTCACCTAGAGGGGGGTGAATAGATGACTTAAATCTTTTTAACTTTTTAGGCAGAATTCAGATTATATCACAGAGTTATAGTTACTTTATCACAGCAAACAATCATCAATCACAGAATCACACAATCACACAGTAGACACACAGATTTATAGTGGTTCCCCAAGGTTTGGGTACATCCACTTTCCCCCTTCGCCTATCTAGTAGTGTACTAGATTCAGCCAAACTCCTCTACTATCTCAGATCCTCAGATCCTACACTCAGAACCTCAACCAAGTTCCTACAGCTCAGGCCCAAGGCCCTACAACTCAGTCTTCTTCAAAAACCTACACTCAGCTTCTTCACAAAGCCTACACTCATCCACAAGGCCTACACTCAGCCACAATAGGCCTACACTTAGAGATACAAATCTCCTACACTCAGGCACACAGGCCCTACCTCTCAGCCTTTATAATTACAGGCTTACAACTCAGATCCCTAAGGATCCTACAAGAAATATAAAATACAAAGTGTATATACCTACAACTCTGAATAGAGAGAAGATTTGATAGGTTCTTGATGAGTTCTTGGAAGAACTCTGCCGAGATCAACCTGACTTGGCTTTTTTCAAATCTTCTTGAATGTAGAACACAATAGGATTGATCTCCTCAGCAGCTGATCCTTGATCTCTGCAACTTAAGATTCATAACAAAGTCTGAACCCTTCTTCACAGCCGGGTTCCAACGGCTGTCTACTTGGATGGAGCTCTCTCTCTCTCCAACTACTTAGATCTTCACTTGATTCTTCAAAGAATAGCTAGATCTTCTTTTTTTTCAATCACTTGATCATCTTTTTCTGTAGACAGTATAAGCCTATATATAAGCTTTCTTCGTGGTAACCTGCTGGTCCGGTTCCTAACTAATTTCTGACAACTCTGACAGGTGCAGTAGACCGGATGGAATGACAGCTGTCAAGTCATCCAGTCAGTTCTTGAACAATTTGTAACTGTCTGAAAGTGTCGAGACAGTCTGTCTTTAAGTGTCGACACTTATAGACTAAGTGTCGACACAAGTATACTAAGTGTTGACACTAGCCTTCAAGGTGTCGACACAACTCCTTGTGTTGTAGATTTTATATCTCGACACTGCTTCTTCTTCATGTGTCGACACTGATAATGTGTATCGACACAAATCCTTGTTCTTCAGTACTTTGTTAAATTCTGGTAAGTGTCGACACAACTCCTTTGTGTCGACACATCTTCATGTGTTGAACTTGTTAAGTGTCGACACTTTCTTCTTGGTGTCGACACTTGATTTCTGTGTTGATACTTGCTGAGTGTCGACACTTCTCCTTGTGTCGACACATCTTCTTTGTTGAGACTTTTAGCTGAGTGTCGACATATCTCTTTTGTGTCGACACTTGTACTTAGAATTTTGTTGAACTTTGCTAAGTGTCGACACAGCATCCAAGTGTCGACACTTTCTTCAATTGTTGAGTCTTCTGCTAAGTGTCGACACATTCTTTCTTGTGTCGACACTTTCTTCAAGTGCTGAGTCTTCTGCTGTGTGTTGACACATTCTTCTGGGTGTCGACACTTATACTTAGACTCTGCTGACTTTTGCTGAGTGTCGACACAGCCTCCAAGTGTCGACACTTTCTGATGTAGACACAAATCCTCTGGGTGTCGAAACTGCTTCTAAGTGTCGATACTGCTTCACTGTACATTTCTTCATTGAGTGTCGACACAGCTCCTTGTGTCGACACTTACTGTCTGGTGTCGACTCTGCATCCCTGGTGTCAACACAACTACTCCAAGTGTCGACACTGCTTCTCTGGGTGTCGACACAAGTCTTCTTAAGTGTCGACACTTTCTGTCTGGGTGTCGACACAAGTCTTCTTAAGTGTCGACACTTTCTGTCTGGGTGTCGACACTTTCTGTCTGGGTGTCGACACATGGACTTAGAATCTTTTCTGCTTTCCCTGCAAATACTTAACCTACACAACTAAACTCAAAATACATCAAATACATTTTGATGTATATCATTGAGTAGGGTGAGGCTTCTTCAAATCAGGTACATTTAAACCAATGTACCCAACAATCTCCCCCTATTTGGAGAAGTCATAACCCTCAGTCAATGATATACACCATACAAAACCAAATCACAGTATGATGTAAACAGGATTATATAATCAGGAAAAACATAAACATATATTAAACAAAACATGTATACACATATATCATCTCAGAATAATTATGAAATAGATTTAGCACACAGCACATTGTTCTAATACTTTGTCATATACATTATACAAAAATTTACAAAGTGTTGTAAAAACAAAATATTACAACTGTAAACTTAAGATAAATTCTATTCTATTTTTTCTCAGCATCTTTGATTACTATGCCCTTTCCAGACTGAATCTTGGCTTGCATAGGGGCTTCAGTATTTTCAGTATCAGCAGGCTTTTTGCCTTTCTGCTCCTTCTTCTTTAGCTCCTCAGCTTTAATCTTTTGTCTCTCAAAATAATGATATGGCTTGGGAAATTACTTGCTAGGCTACTGGGCAGTAGGAGGTAGCTTTCCCATCTTTGCCTTCCTTCTATACTGCACTATGGCTTCCTGCCTGTTTTCATGCTTCCTCCATTCAAGTTCAGAATACCATTTGTTTCTGTCTTGTAAATTATCTTTGGCAGCCTTCCAAGCAGTTAAGATAATGTTTCTTGAAGTGAGGCTCCACTGTTCAAAATCTGGTCTTTGTTCAGCTTGCTCTCTGAACCTCTTCTTAGACAATAGAGTCTCTTGTTCCTTAAGCAGCAAAGCTTCTTGTTCCTTTAGTACAGACTCAGGCACTGGCTGAACCACCTTCTCTATTACAACATTGTGCTTTCCCTCAGGTGGGCTATACATAGTCTGGATCTCAGCTTGCACCATATTAAAATTTGGTGGAGGATAGATAACTTGAGCTACTTTAGGTTGCTCACCTCCAAGACATGCAGGTTTAATTCTAGATTCTGCCACATTATCATCATCACATAAACGAGGATAACCAAGAGTAGCTCTGATAGAATTAGAAATCCACTTGGCATGATCAGAGCTGGCTTTGACTAACACCCTCTCCCCCTTTATGACTTCTCTTTCCATGTGATCTCTTAGATCATCCTTCTGAAACCTGATTTGGGCATCCAAATAGTTGACTCCATCTTTAAAGAAAGGTTTCAACCTTTGGAGCTTTTCAGTGATCAACTTCTGAGAATCTTGAATAGCAGTTGTAACAGCAGTTAAGATCTCTTGCAATGCTTTATCAAACTCTGCCTTAGCTGTAGCATTTGAAGTAGTCAGTCCAGTAGCTATGTTTTTCATTTCTATGACAATGGCATTGTGTGAAGCTGTTAAGTTGTCATTCATTCTGATTTGGTTCTCAAGAACATACCTTTGCTTCGGCACAATGTCATCCACTTGAGTTTTGATTTTCTCTTGATGTGTAGCCAAATAAACTACTGCATTCCCTCCCTTGTGGAAGCAGTCAGTCATCTCCTTCTTGTTTTGATTCATTTCAAATCTTATAGATTTGATGTCCTGGGCTAGGTCAAATTGTAGAGACTTTTGTCCTTCATCTACATACTTTTCCAGTGCTTGTCTCTGCTCATCAAGCTTGATTTGCATAGCAACCATCAAAGCACTGTAATCTACAGTTGGTGCTGGCTGTAGTGCAGGCTGTGGTGCTATAGTTTGTAGAGCTTTCTTATAAGTTTGGCTTCTCCTCTTGAATACTTGGAATTTTCTTTTCTTAGCTCTGACAGCCTCCTCATCTTCAGAGGCTGATGTACTTGCAATATCTACCCTCTCTCTAGGTTGCTCCTCAACAGCTTGTGGCTTTTCAGGCTCTTGCCTTGTAGTTTCTTCTAGTATTACCACTGGCTCCCCCTCAACTTGAGACTTCTCTCCCTCAGTAGCAGCACTGTCCTTTTCAAGGTCTGCTTGATCCAGATTAAGGAAGAGATCTTCCATAGTAAATTCTTGTTGAGGCAATGATGAAGAATCTCTTGGCTCATCAACAACTTGATCAGATACTTCTTGAGCTGCAACAGATGTGTCCTCCATGATAACATCTGGGAGTTGACTATCATTCTGAGGTTTCTGATTAATATCAGATAAGTTGTCAATAATAACTTCACTCTCAATAAAGAAATCTAATTGATTGATTTCTGAGATTACCTCAAGGATAGTGTGAGTTGCCTGCTCACTGTCTAGTGGTGTTGGCTCTTCCACTACTAGTGGCTCCCCCTGGATGTGATCCTGATGTATGGGGCTAGCTGGTGGTAGCTCCCCTGCCTCTCTGCAGCATCTTGTTGAGCTGGTGACTTCCCAGCATTTCCTTCTACATCCTCATCAGGAGTAAAGACAATTTGCTCTTCACTACCAGAGCTGCTAGATGAATCCTGAGCCACTGGGGCTGTTTTCTTCTTCTTCTTTGGGGGTGCTACTTTCTCAGGAGTAGGCATCTCCTTAGTTAAAACTCTGTCCCACCTAGAGAAGATCCTCATGTCCATCTTCCTCATATGGTTGATCTTAGTTCCAGCAGCTTGACTCATTACTTCTGGTATAATACCAGCCAAGTAAAGACTTGGAATTCTACCCAAATAGGGTTTCTTCAGGCTCTCCTTAATCTTCTCAAATAATACTGCAGACCAATCAGTACTTAGTTGAAATATAATCCTTATCATGATGCTGAATATATAAGCTGAAATCCTGTCATGTCCTCCAGACTTGCACAGGATAACTTTTCTAACAATTTCTGATTGAAATTTGCCCTTGCTGTTCATGCCCTTCCTATTGAATACAGATCCAATTTTCAGCTTGGAATCTAGACCACACCAAGTTAATGCTTCTCTGGTCTTAGAAGCAGTAACTTCATCCTCTTCCTTTGTCCTTGGTAGGTTTAGAACCTTCCTTAAACTCTTTGGTGAGACCTTCACCTTTTCTCCATGAACCCTAGACTTGATCTTGAATCCAGATTCGTCTAGCGTAGCTCCATTCAGAAACTCGAGAACTTCTTTCTTCCAAATCTTCGTTGGCTCTGAAACAAGAAAATCTAACCCTGAGTTTGTGACTAGGGTTACCACATTCTTGATCTCCGGGTCTGCATCATCAAACGTGTCTCGCACCAGTTCATAGCCTTTATTGACGTTCTCCTCGAGCTTTGGCGCCATTAGGGTTTGAAGAATTTGAACTGAGAGAAGAGAGGTGTCGACACACAAGTTTGGTCTTGAAACTGTGGTGAGCGTGTCGACAAACAATGGAGAAATCCTATTTATACCTTTCTAGGTTTGAAGATGAAAGGGCGGGCCAGCTAACTGAAATTGTGTCGACACTGTTGAAAAGTGTCGACACAGACTTATAATGTCTCGACATATTGTGTCGACACAAGTTTAGTCGACAGATTATATGTGTCGACACTTGTTCATGTGCCGACACCACTAAACTCGACACTTAGTCGAGACTTTACTTAGATAATTCTGAGTAAATTCTAAGTGTCGACACCACCTTGGTTGTGTCGACACTGACTCTGTATGTGTCGACACTAATTTTCTGAAGTGTCGACACCAACTTCCTAGATGTGTCGACACCTTTTCTCTGAAGTGTCGACACCAACTTTCTGTCTCGACACAGACAACTCTGTGTGTCGACACTATTTTACTTAGCCATTTCTATAAACTTATTCTAAGTTTATCATACCTAATTCAATTTTGAACCTATTAAATTTGGTTTCTTCTAGAGGCTTAGTATACATATCAGCTAGTTAATTATCTGTATTTACATATTCAAGTGAAATATCTTCTTTTTCTACATGTTCCCTTAGAAAATGATATTTTATCTCAATATGTTTAGTTCTACTATGGGAAACAGGATTGTTGGCAATAGATATAGCACTAGTAGAATCACAAAACAATGGTGTTCTACTTACTTGAATACCATAATCCTCAAGCTGATGTTGTATCCATAGAAGTTGAGCACAGCAACTTCCTGCAACCACATATTCTGATTCTGCTGTGGAGATAGCCACACTTGTTTGCTTCTTGCTACTCCATGAAATCAGTCTTCCACCTAGGAATTGACAGGTTCCAGTTGTACTTTTTCTGTCTTCTTTGCAGCCTGCAAAATCTGCATCTGAATAACCTGTAAGATCAAAGTCTCCATTCCTAGGGTACCAAAGGCCTAGATAAGGTGTGCCATTTAGATATCTCAGTATCCTTTTGACTGCTGTCAAATGAGACTCTTTAGAGCATGCTTGGTACCTAGCACAGACACATGTAGCATACATGATATCTGGTCTACTTGCAGTCAAATATAATAGGGAGCCAACTATCCCTCTATACAAAGTCTCATCTACAGGTTTCCCTGCATCATCTTTGCCAAGAGACATACTTGATCCCATAGGAGTCTTCATGGTACTGGATGAATCCATACCATACTTCCTTATCAGTTCTAGGGTGAACTTAGACTGGCATATGGATAAACCATTCTCAGTCTGTCTAATTTGGAGACCCAAGAAGAACTTAAGTTCCCCCATACTGCACATCTCAAATTGTCCTTGCATAAGTTTTACAAACTTTCTGCAAAAACTATTTTCAGTAGACCCAAATATTATGTCATCTACATATATTTGGACTAGTATGATCTTGCCTTTGGATTCCCTAAGGAATAGAGTCTTGTCTATTTTCCCCCTTGTGAATTTATTCTCAATGAGAAAACTAGACAGGGTTTCATACCAAGCCCTAGGGGCTTATTTTAACTCATACAAAGCTTTCCTAAGTCTATAGATATAATTAGGTTGAGTTGAATCAACAAAACCTGATGGCTGTTCCACATAGACCTCTTCTTTTAGATTACCATTAAGAAAGGCTGACTTAACATACATTTGGTAAACTTTAAATCCTTGAAAGGTTGTATAGGCCAGGAACATTCTTATGGCTTCCAGTCTGGCTACTGGAGCAAAGGTTTGATCAAAGTCAATACCTTCTTCCTGCCTATATCCCTTGGCAATCAGTCTTGCTTTGTTCTTGACAATTACTCCATGTTCATCCATCTTGTTCCTAAAGATCCACTTGGTTCCAATTATGTTGTGGTATTTTGGTTTAAGAACAAGTTCCCAGACTTTGCATCTCTTGAACTGATTTAGCTCTTCTTGCATTGCCTCAATCCAATTAGGGTCTAGGATGGCTTCTTCAAACTTCTTTGGCTATACTTGGGATAGGAAACTGGAGTAGAGTACTGCATTCAGATTTCTACTCCTTGTTTGTAACCCTTGTCTTAGATCACCAATGATTTGATCTGCTGGATGATCTCTAAGATGCCTATTAGCTGGAGGCATCCTGGCTTCAGGTTGAACTTCTTCAGTTTCTTCATCTTGCTGCACTCCTTGAACTTCTTCTGCATTAGGTACATGTAGTACTCCCCCTGGACAACAGCCACTATCTTCTACCTGCTGTCTTGCAGTAGGTCTTTCTTCTATAGTGAGCTTGTCCATCTTCTCAGTCACACCCGTGGAGCTGTAAATACTACTAGACAACTCATTGTTAATAAGTCTAGTTTCATCAAATAATACATGTACAGACTCCTCTACAACTTGAGTAGACAAGTTGTAGACTCTATAAGCCTTACTATTATTGTTGTACCCAACAAAAATCCCCTCTTGGGACTTGGCAGCAAACTTAGTCAAGTAAGACCTTCCATTGTTAAGTATAAAGCACTTACAACCAAAGATCCTGAAGTAGGATAGGTTTGGTTTTCTGCCTTTCACAATCTCATAGGGGGTCTTGTTGTGGCTTTTAGTAATGGTAGCCCTATTAATTACATGGCATGCAGTATTAACTGCCTCAGCCCAGAAATATTCTGGAAGAGATGTGTCACTTAATAGGGTCCTACCAGCCTCAATCAAGGTTCTATTTTTCCTCTCAGCAATGTCATTTTGCTGAGATGTCCTTGGTGAAGAAAACTCCTGAAATATCTTAAATTCTTCACATAGTTTTGTCATATTATCAGACTGAAATTCAATACCATGGTCACTTCTTATCTTGACCACTGTACTGTCTAGTTCATTCTGAATTTGTTTGACAAAGCTATAGAAGACTCTAGGTGTTTCAGATTTCTGTCTAAGGAAGAACACCCAGGAAAACCTTGAGTAGTCATCTACAACTACAAAGGTATAGACCTTCCTACCTAGGTTGTGAACTGGCATAGGACCAAAGAGATCCATATGCAAGAGGTATAAGCACCTCACAGCATCTTGGTTTTCAACGCTATTAAAGCTGGATCTAGTCTGCTTGCCCTTTTGACAAGCTGAGCATATTCCATCTTTAATACACTTAACTTGAGGACCATTCCTCACTAACTCTTTGCTATAGAGTTTGCCAATTGTCTTGTAGTTGAGATGGGCTAGCCTCTTGTGCCATTTGACACAATGAGAGACTTTCTCATCAACTACAAGACACACTGGAGAACCATTGGTCTCACACATAATGTCTAGGCAATAGACATTTCTTTTTCTATAACCTGTCAAAATGATCTCTTGATCGTTTGACCTCCTGATATGACAACCATCTTTAACAAATGAGATGTCATATCTTACATCACTTAATTGACTTATACTAATTAGGTTGTGTTTCAAACCTTTAACATAAGCCACTTGAGTAATGGTAACTAAGTTACTAGAAATATTACCAAACCCTTTTATGATTCCTTTTTCAGAACCACCAAAGTTGACTTTAGGACCATCCCTGATTGGTGTGAAGTCCTTTAGCAATCCCCTAGTTCCAGTCATGTGTTTGGAACATCCACTGTCCAAGTACCATATTGGGGCATGACAACTTGGACTTACCTGCAAAACAGATTAGTTGACCTTAGAACCCAAAGAATTCTTGGGTCCTTGGTGCTGGTTAGTTTGCCTCTTAACAAAGCTACCTGCAGGTCTTCCAACAGGTAGTTTGCTACTCACTTTGGCATTAGAATTATGCCAACAGTCTATGGCAAAGTGACCTACCTTGCCACAGCACCAGCACTCAAATCTATTGTACCTTTGCTTAGGTACATCCTTAGCTGTTTTGTTTACAACTGGCTTGTTGAGGGCTGGGGCTTTGGCCTTAGACTTGGACTGAACAGTCCTAGCAGGTTTAGTAAACCCCAGTCCAGCTTTACCTTTTTGATGAACAAATTCATCAATTAAGGGTAGAACAGACTTTGGTTTAGAAAACCTAGTAACTAAATCTCTCTCCTTCTGAAGACTAATCTCCAGACTCTTGATTTGATCATTCTTGAATGTTATAGTCCCCATCTGAATAACAGTTATGTTTTTCAGTATGGCTATCTCATTAAGTTTTTGATCAAACAACTTCTCAAAATCAGTTGTAGCCACTTTGAGACTTGCAATCTCCTTAGCCTGACTTTTGGCCAAGGATTTGCTTTTCTTAAATACTTGCAACAGAACTCTATATTCATCAATCAATTGATGAATATCCTCTTCAGACTCAGATGCACTCTCATCACTTGATGATGATGAATCTGATTCTGAACTAACACAAGAAATTGAACATAAATAATAATTTTGTACCTTACTAGGTCCAGGCTGATCCTGGATTTTGTCACCTTCTGTCAATGTCAACAGTCCTTGGCACTGAATGTCCTCTTGTTCATATATAGAGTTCATTATCTGGATGAACTCCTCTTCTTCTTCTTTAGCATACAGTCCTAAGTAAGCTTCAGCATCTGACTCAGTTTTTGAAGAAGACATGTCTGACAAGCCTTTGTCCTTCTTGGAAACAAAAGACCTTTCCTTCTTGCCCTTGAATTGTGTCTTTTTCTTATCAGTAGATTCTTTTCTGTTCTCAGGACAGTCAGCAACAACATGTCCTTGTTTGTTACAACAATAACAAACTATCTTTGATGATGAAGTTCTATTTGACTTGGGCTTTCTTCTGTCATTCTTTGATGACCTCTGTGCTGTGGATGGCTTAGTCCTCCACTGTTTCTTCTTTAGGAACTTTTGAAAGTGTCTTGTGAAGGCTGCAAAGTCCTCATCACTTTCACTGCTTTCAGACTTTCTGCTTTCTGAATCATCTGACTCAGTCTCAGCTACTTTACGAGGTGGAGTTGGTGACTTACTTCTGTATTTTCTGTGGGCTTCTGTTTTAAATGCCACTGTTCTTTCTTTATTCTCAATTCTGGTAGACTTCTCCTCTTCTTTCCTCACCATCAACTGCATCTCATAGGAAAGCAGTTTTCCAAACAGTGTAGGTGGAGGGATATCTGCTAACTTTGTCATTTCTCTTATGACACAGATCTTGGTGTCCCAATCCTTTGTTAGGGACCTTAGAAACTTATCATTTAACTCATAATTATTGAATTCTCTGCCATAGGACATTAGCTCATTCACAATCCTATAGAACTTCTTATAGCATTCTGTGATGCTATCAGACCTACCTTGCTTAAAACTTTCATATTCTTGGTTTAACAAAGATTTTCTATCCTGTCTCACTTCTTCTGAACCCTCCATGTCACTATAAGAGTATCCCACATCTCCTTAGATGTCTTACAGTGTATCAAGTTTTGAAAGGTAGCATCATCTATGGCACTCACAATGATATTCTGAGCCCTCTTGTCCATTGTGGCTAGAATTATCTCATCCTTTGTCATTTCAGAGAAATCCTTAGGTGTTCTCTGATTTGCATCCAGGACTGAAACCTTCATGGGCACATATGACCCTTCTTTAACTGTGATGTAAATTCTATGGTATGAGGGTGCAATAAATAGTCTCACCCTTTCTTTCCAGATGCCAAAGATTTCTTTTCTGCAAAAAGGGAAGCTTCATGGATCCAAGTTACTTATGATTCTCAGTTGAACCCATGTTTCTTGATTTTCTTGATTATGTAATTTACTTAGACTGAATCTGCCAACATGATCTACTCAGACAGTTAAGTCCTTTTTGAGGAACCTGATTTTGATACCACTTGAAAGATATTGTACCTACTCACCTAGAGGGGGGGTGAAATGGTGACTTAAATCTTTTTAACTTTTTAGGCAGAATTCAGATTATATCACAGAGTTATAGTTACTTTATCACAGCAAAGAATCAGCAATCACAGAATCACACAATCATAGAGTAGACACACAGATTTATAGTGGTTCCCCAAGGTTTGGGTACATCCACTTCCCCCTTCGCCTATCTAGTAGTGTACTAGATTCAGCCAAACTCCTCCACTATCTCAGATCCTCAGATCCTACACTCAGAACCTCAACCAGGTTCCTATAGCTCAGGCCCAAGGCCCTACAACTCAGTTTTCTTCAAAGACCTACACTCAGCTTCTTCACAAAGCCTACACTCAGCCACAAGGCCTACACTCAGCCACAACAGGCTTACACTCAGAGATACAGATCTCCTACACTCAGGCACACATGCCCTACCTCTCAGCCTTTATAATTACAGGCTTACAACTCAGATCTCTAAGGATCCAACAAGAAATATAAAATACAAAGTGTATATACCTACAACTCTGAATAGAGAGAAGAGTTAATAGGTTCTTGATGAGTTCTTGGAAGAACTCTGCTGAGATCAACCTGACTTGTCTTTCTTCAAAGCTTCTTGAATGTAGAACACAATAGGGTTGATCTCCTCAGCAGCTGATACTTGATCTCTGCAACTTAAGATTCAGAACAAAGTCTGAACCCTTCTTCACAGCCGGGTTCCAACGGCTGTCTACTTGGATGGAGCTCTCTCTCTCCAACTACTTAGATCTTCACTTGATTCTTCAAAGAATAGCTAGATCTTCTTTTCTTTTTCAATCACTTGATCATCTTTTTCTGTAGACAGTATAAGCCTATATATAAGCTTTCTTCGTGGTAACCGGCTGGTCCGGTTCCTAACTGATTTCTGACAACTCTGACAAGTGCAGTAGACCGGCTGGAATCGCAGCTGTCAAGTCATCCAGTCAGTTCTTGAACAATCTGTAACTGTCTGAAAGTGTCGAGACAGTCTGTCTTTAAGTTTAGACACTTATAGACTAAGTGTCGACACAAGTATATTAAGTGTCGACACTAGCCTTCAAGGTGTCAACACAACTCCTTGTGTTGTAGATTTTATATCTCGACACTGCTTCTTCTTCATGTGTCGACACTGATAATGTGTGTCGACACGAGTCCTTGTTCTTCAGTACTTTGTTGAATTCTTGTAAGTGTCGACACAACTCCTTTGTGTCGACACATCTTCATGTGTTGAACTTGTTAAGTGTCGACACTTTCTTCTTGGTGTCGACACTTGACTTCTGTGTTGATACTTGTTGAGTGTCGACACTTCTCCTTATGTCGACACATCTTCTTTGTTGAGACTTTTAGCTGAGTGTCGACACATCTCCTTTGTGTCGACACTTGTACTTAGAATTTTGTTGAACTTTGTTAAGTGTCGACACAGCATCCAAGTGTCGACACTTTCTTCAAGTGTTGAGTCTTCTGCTAAGTGTCGACACATTCTTTCTTGTGTCAACACTTTCTTCAAGCCCTGAGTCTTCCGCTGTGTGTCGACACATTCTTCTGGGTGTCGACACGTATACTTAGACTCTGCTAACTTTTGCTGAGTGTCGACACAACCTCCAAATGTCGACACTTTCTGATGTAGACACAAATCCTCTGGGTGTCGACACTGCTTCTAAGTGTCGACACTGCTTCACTGTACTTTTCTTCATTGAGTGTCGACACAGCTCCTTGTGTCGACACTTACTGTCTGGTGTCGACTCTGCATCCCTGGTGTCAACACAACTACTCCAAGTGTCGGCACTGCTTCTCTGGGTGTCGACACAAGTCTTCTTAAGTGTCGACACTTTCTGTCTGGGTGTCGACACAAGTCTTCTTAAGTGTCGACACTTTCTGTCTGGGTGTCGACACATGGACTTAGAATCTTTTCTGTTTTTCCTGCAAATACTTAACCTGCACAACTAAACTCAAAATACATCAAATACATTTTGATGTATATTATTGAGTAGGGTGAGGCTTCTTCAAATCAGGTACATTTAAACCAATGTACCCAACATGCCCTGAGTGCACTGGGTGTGTGGCCGTGCGTGCCTACGCCTATGATGTAGTGATATTACTATATTGCTTGATTATACTAATAAAATGCAAGGAAGGAGCATCGCCGCCCCAAGTTGGGGGCGGGATCGTTATAATTTGGTCAGCATTGCTGACCGTTGCTTTTGTTTGCCACCTTGCGGTGTATTGTGCTTGCAGGTGCTGCTAGACCAAGTGGTCAATAGCGGGCTAAAGCCCAAATTGCAAAGCCGGCCCTCGAAGTCCTAATTGGAGTGTTTACTTGCTTTCGTTCATGTATGACCGGCCTGCGTGCCGTGGTTTGGAAAACATGTAATTTGAAGTAAACCATTTGTAAGGCCTTAAGGCCAGTACTTGTGTATGTACTTCATTCCTTTTTGGCTTGTTAGTGGACATTCATGCTTGTTGCTGGGTTCTTTTAATTGCAACTATTTAAACTGCTTCCGCTAGAATGCTCTGTGTAGGATGTTATGATTGGTTGGATGGTTTCCATTGAGTAACCACCCAGTCTATATGTGGTATATGGCATGGGACCCCGGTCGGACCTACTGCTATATGCTATGCGACGGATAGGGGGTGTTACATGAGTGATTCTCCTAGGCGTGATGGAAAGAGGAAGGAAGGACCAAGTTACTATAGATACAAGCAGCATGGTCATATCAGGAAGGAGTGTAAGGTTGTCTTGCACTCGGTGAACGTAGCTCATACTCAGAGTAAGGAGAAGAACTTGGTTGGGTTATCAAAAAGTTCTGGGGCTGATCGGATGAAGGACAGTTATAGTACAGCTATCTGGCATTAAAGACTGGGACATGTGGGGATTGACAAGCTGAAAGCAATGACGGTAAGAAGACTCGTAAGAGGCTTGCCTAGATGATCATCCTATGGCGACGGTCAAGCTTGCGCGGGATGTCAACAAGGTGAAGTTCTTCGCTTTACGGTTGATAAGGCGCGGTACAGATGCAGAGCACCCTTGGAGGTTGTCCATTGTGATCTGGCGGTACCGACCGTCACCGCCAGTCTTGGAGGCAGCAGGTACATACTGATATTGGTTGATGACTATTCGAGGTATACTTGGGTATACTTCATGAAGGAGAAGTCGAACATGTTTCGCTTGTTCGTGGAGTTCAAGAAGCTTGTGTAGGGCCAGCTTGGCCTGCGGATAAAGAAGTTGAGGAAAAACATCGTTGGTGAGTTCGGCTCAACCGAGTTCTCGAACTTTTGTAGGAAGCATGGGATCCAAAGGGAGCTTTCTCGTGGACATACTTCACAGCAATGTGGTATTGCAGATCGGATGATCCGTCTATTGATGGAGACCTGCAAGTGTTGGCTTCAGTGCAAAGGCATTCCTAAAGTTTTTTGGGCAGAAGGGATGGCCTGTGCGGCACATGTCATCAATCGAATGCCTCTAGTCCGATCAATGTGAAGACACTGTATGAGTTGATGTTCGGGGTGAAGCCTATTGTGAATCACCTTCGGGTGTTTGGATCTACCTGCTACATACACGCTCCGGATGCTCTCAAGGTGAAGCTAGACTTTGTTGGGTATGATGAACATAAGAGAAGATGGAGGTGTATGGATCCTGCGACAAAGAGGTTCATCGTGTCAAGATATGTTGTCTTCGATGAGTTGACGTCATATTAGGGTAGCTCATGTGTGGAGGTGGAGGAGAGCATGCTAGATGTTGGGCTGAAGGAGGCTGCTGTTAAGGGTCAGATGGAGCTGCCTGTGTCACCAAGAGCTCCAGGTTATTCTAGCTCCGGGGCAGAGGCATCTGGGTTGGGAAGTAGGGGGAGCAATACTCTAGGTGCTTCTGGCTCGAAGACGGAGGCTTCTGGTTCAGGAATCAGGGGGAGCGATGTTCTAGGTAGATCATGTTCAAGAGCGGAGGCTTCTGGTTCAGGTAGCAGGGGGAGCATTGCTCCTAGTTCTAGTGTGGTGGTATCTTGTTCAGGAAGCAAGGGGAGCATTGTTTCGGTTTTTCCCGTAAACGGAGCTGGTTTAGGAGCAGCAGTGGAGGTGGTTAGCCGTGATCAGGTTCTTCGGAGGTCGAAGAGGATCAGCAACCCACCAGCTCGATATAGCGAAGGGAACGCGGTGAGCTTGGTCTCATGTTTCCTTGCAAGACCTCAGGTCGAGCGAGTTCCTTCTAGCTGTGATGACACTACTTGAGTCAAGGAGGTGGATGACGCAAATTGGGCCCTTGTGCCCAAGGTAGTTAGTGATACTCTTGTGACGCACGATTGGAGTTCGAAGCTGAAGAAGAAGGCAGAGAGATGCATAACTCCTTTTGGGAGATGCTGGAGGGATCCCTCATGGTCCAGGATATGCAGGGCGGGGACTATGTCTTGGACATCTCCTCGAAGGCACTATCGAAGGGACCAGTGCAAGGTTACGGGAGCTGCTGGGGTAGTTCACCACTTCTCACTTCAAGGGGGAGTGTTGAAAATGGTGAAGTAAAAGTAGGTGATTGGACGACTTGGGCAACCTCTCCGTGCGGACTAGGCGGATAGGATTGGCAGACAGCCAGGTTGGCAGATCTGTTGCAGACAACTTATTCTTTGGTGGCCTGGGCGGTCTGTTCGCGTGGACTAAGTGAACAGAAGTGATGGCCTGCCAGGCCGACTTATGCTCAGCAAGTAATTGGATCCCATAAGGTAACTGGGCGGATAACGATTCTATTCGCTGAGTCCGGCAAGAAGCGAACTAGACTAGAGCTCGGCAGAACGGCTTGGTAGAAGCCTTGGTCTAGCTCTGGAGGAGCGACAAGTGGTAGTCGTGGAGGTCGCCAGTCAGTGTGGATAGGTGCTGGAGTTCGCCGGGGCAGGCAGACTGGATCCAGTGTCCGCCAGTAAGTGCAGACTAGCTCTTGTGGCCAGTGGTGTGGAGTTAGTTGGTTCTGAACCAAGTCTAGGTTTGGCTCAGTCCGGGGAGATCACGTAGTTAAGTGCGGACTGCTTCTCAGTCCGTCGAGCTCGGCAACAGTGCTGTGTGCCTTGGTTGCGAGCTTGGGAAATGTGGAATGGAGTCGCGTCTGCAAGGCGTGCGGGCTGGAGCTGTGTCCGCTGAGTCTGGCAGTTATCTTGATGGCATGGTTGTGGGCTCAGAGTATGCAGACTAGAGCTATGTCTGATGAGACCGATAGTTATCTTGTTAGTGTGGCTATGGACTCAAGTTATGCGGACTAGAGCTGAGTCTGCAGTGTGTGCGGACTGGAGCTGTGTCCGCGGATAGGCGGACAAGGTGTTGTTGTAGAGTCCGGCTATAACGCCCCGAAACTCAAAAGAGAGACGGGAGGCGTTTCGAGCCAAATCTAGTATTTGGCAGGAGGCACACGGCCTGGGACACGGGCGTGTCCCAGGGCGTGTTAGGCTCGAGTCGACGTTTTGGCCGCGAGGTCGACGAAATTTGGTGTCGATGATCGTCGAGCAGCGAACACGGCCTGAGACACGGGCATGTCTTAGGGCGTGTCGAGCCCATGTCGGTGATCGGCCCAGGAGTCGACATTTTCGCTCGATGATGTGTTGAGACAAGGCACACGGCCTAGGACACGGGCGTGTCCAAGGCCGTGTCATGTGGTCGACGAACTTCGCTCAATGAAGTGTCGAGACCGTGAACACGGCCTAGAGCCCAGGCATGTTTGGGTGTGACACGAGCGTGTCACATTGGACACGGGCGTGTCCATGACCCGTGTGAGTCTCGGGTGGTTTTCGAGGCTGTGTTGATAGGGGCACACGGCCAACCGTACGGCTGTGTCAGTTGGAACACGGGCGTGTCAGGTCAAACACGGGCGTGTCGGATGCCCGTGTGTTTTTCGAGACGCGTCGATTTTGACGGCGAATGAGGGACACGGCCCTGGACACGGGCGTGTCACAGGTCGTGTTCGGCCCAGGTTTTACTTTTCAGCTACGAATCGTAGCCATTCGTTTCCTTATTTTGGGATCTGACGGTTGGGGGTTGTTCCTAATGGGATATACCCGGGATTGGGCCTTTGAAACCCTCATTTCTCTTGAGTGGTTCTCTTTCTAAAGTATAGAGAGAGAGGAGAGCAAAGGAGGAAGAAGAAGCTTAGATCCGGTCTTTGGAGGAGCTTCGGAGCTTCAAATTGCGAACCGACTTTAGATCTATGGAGGCAAAGAGAGTGCGGTGCATTTCATCCGCTTACATTTCCATGGCGCCAAGGAAGAACGCTAGGGTAATTATTCTCTTCTTGAGCATGTGAAGCTCTCCTTCTTTGTATAGGAAGCCCGCTCTCGCGAGTTTGCGGTGAGTTGAAGACGTTCTTTCGGATAGATATGTAAAGTCCCCATTGTGTAGAGTCTGTAAACGAGAACGGACATAAGCATGATGTGTGAAGCCTACCCGGACATGTTGGTCTGGATCGGTGATGTTGCATTGCATAAATGCCGGAGAAGACTCCGTGCGATTGTTTGTTTTTTGGGTTTTCTACGTGGTAGATTGCAACAGGGAGCCTTGGGGATTAACCCTAAGGTGCACCCGAAAACCTGGGCGGATGCGTGATCTTGCCAACTTGGAGGCCTGGGAGCCAACTTTAACATAACCGGGTTATGTGATTTTGTGATGGAAACGGGACTCGGGAGAAGTTTGACCTGCACATATGTTTTTAATTAACGTTGCGATGTGAGCACGGGTTAGATGGAACCGTATCCGCTTTATGTCGTTCGGATTAGATCTGTTAGCATAGATGAGGGTCTTCGGCGGTTTATGGTTTCAATTACCGTGACCCATGCCGGGAAGACAAATTTCTCATTGTTGGGCCGTCCTGGGGACGGTGGTGAGTCGGCGGGCTTTGACCGTGTTCACCGAGAATGTGCCCTGAGTGCACGGGGTGTGTGGCCGTGTGAGTCTATGCCTGTGATGAAATGTATATATATACACTTCTTGGTTATGCTAATAAGTGTAGCGAAGGAGCATCGCTGCCCCGAATTGGGGGCGGGATCGTTATAATTTGGTCAGCATTGTTGACCGTTGCTTTTGTTTGCCACCGTGCGGTGGTTTGTTGCTTGCAGGTACTGCTGGAACAAGCGGTCAATAGCGGGCTAAAGCCCAAATTGCGAAGCCGGCCCTTGAAGGCCTAATTGAAGTGTTTACTTGCTTTTATTCATGTATGACTGGCCTGCGTGTCGTGGTTTGTAAAACATGTAATTTGAAGTAAACCATTTGTAAGGCCTTAAGGCCAGTACTTGTGTATGTACTACATTCCTATTTGGTGTATTAGTGGACATTCATGCTTGGTGCTGGGTTCTTTTAATTGCAACTTATAAAACTGCTTCCGCTAGAATGCTCTGTGTAGGACGTTATGATTGGTTGAATGGTTTCCATTGAGTAACCACCCGGTCTGTTTGTGGTATATGGCGTCGGGCCCCGGCCGGACCTACTGCTATATGCTATGCGACGGATAGGTGATAATACGGTTTGCAGTAAATTTAATAAGGATATTTTTGGGGTTTTAAAGAAAATCATGTCTTGTAAAGTACTTATTTTGATTCCCCTTTGTATATATTTTTGTCGCTAATGCGTTTTTTCTGCTTTTTGCAGGTTTTCACGGCTTTCAGCCGAATTTTGCTGTGACACGCCCCAAGTTCACGCCCTACCCGGGCGTGTACCTAGGGCGTGTAACCCAGAGGAATGAAGCAATTGGTCCGAAACTGCATTCCGTGGAAACTTAGTGTACACGCCCTCTGTCACGCCCGTGTCAAATCCGACATGGGCGTGTTCAAGAGGCGTGTCCCCAGGTTCCGAGGAATCGCCGCAACGCGCTCGTTTTTCCCGCTACACTGTCGCACCGAAAGTTTCACGCCCCAGGGTCACGCCTGACCCGGGCGTGACATATGGGCGTGTACTTCATCAATTCCGCCTGTCACCTCCAGCATTCAATTTCAGCTCAACAAAGTCACGCCGCAAAGAACATGCCCCAGGTACACGCCCTACCAGGGCGTGACATGTGGGCGTGTACTTCAGCTACTTCGCCAGAATTAAATTCCAGCCCGAAAAAGTCGCACCGAATGTGTCACGCCCCATGGTCACGCCCGACCCGGGCGTGACAGGGGGGCGTGACCCGACCCGGAAAAATCTATAAATAGAGCCCAACTCCAAGGGTTCAGGGACACCTTTTGCATTGAGAGGGGAGGTTCTGTCCTTTGTATTTTTGAACTTTTTTTCAAGTATGTCTCTTTATTTTTAGTCCTTAGCTCTAGCTTTATGCTTTCCCTGTATTAGTTCCTAGCTTCGTTCTGTAGTATAATGTTAATGATAGTGTAGTTTACCTTCCATGCACTTGTAATCTCTAGTTTTCAAGTTGTAAGATCCTTGTTTCCAATAATAAAAAGTGTTGTTTTCTTTTTCGTTTCTGCTCTGTTTTCATTATTTTTCTTCTACTCATCCCCCCTCTTCCACCTCACCATGATTAACTAATCCTCCATGTACTCGATCTTGATGATCCGAGGTTTGAGTGATTAGGTTATGATGCTTTGAAATCTTACCTTTTCTTTTTAGGGTTTAACCTTGAATTACTCTTGATTTATCACGGGTTGGAGGTATATCATCGATATATACTCTCCACCTTTGCTTTCATTCTGGGCTAGCCGAGAGGCCGAAAGTTTGAAATGAGCACTCAAGAGTAAAGAGAGTTGTTCGCACCCCTCGAGAGAGGCAGACGTTCAAATCTCCCGGATTGGAGTAAAATCCAATAGAGGGGTTCACCGCGTAAAGCGAGTTTTAGGCCTCCGATTTAGGCGAGAGTTGGTCGGACCTTCCTAAACTCAGTTAGGCACGGCCTTCGAGAGAAGCGTGTCAATATTTATGGAACCTCCACGGTCAAGGACCTTTACCCTAATTAGCTTAGGTTTATTTATCGTATTTTTCTAACCACTCTTGCCGAGGTGATTTCTGATCGAGTGCATTTTCCCCTCATCGTTACTAAGCTTTAGTATAATCGCTCTTTTAGCTCTCTTTATCTTTTCATGCAAGTAGCTCTCTTTCATTGCAACTAGTTCTCTTCCTTTAGTACGTTTAGCTTTCTTCTAAAACCTAATTTTTTCGTCGATAAAATAATAGATTTCATGTGAGTAAGCTTACTTAACGGTTCCCGGATTTTAATACGACACTTGTGTCCCCTAGCTGCATTTCGATAGGTATACTTGTCTTGTTGAATTGTTAGTTTGGCTATTTTCTCCTTGCAGATATCTAAGAGACAATCAAGTTTTTGGCGCCGTTGCCGGGGAAGCAACGCTCGTTGATAAATTGAAAACACGAATATATTAATTTTATCACTTCTCTTTCTCACCCTCCTTCTTAAAAATTTTTCCGCCTACTCACTTGAGTTAAATGGCTGGATTTTGTTCAAGCAAGTGTTTGTATTTTTAATTTTTCTGCCTACTCACTTGAGTTAATTGGCAGGACTTTATTCAAGCAAGTGTGCGTATTTTTAATTTTTCCGCCTACTCACTTGAGTTAATTGGCAGGACTTTATTCAAGCAAGTGTGCGTATCTTTATTTTTCTGCCTACTCACTTGAGTTAATTGGCAGGATTTTATTTCAGTACAGTGTGTTTACTTTCTGTAGAGTGCGTGAGTGTTAGCTTTTATTTTCCGCCTACTCGCTCGGAGTTAAATGGCTAGATTTTAATTACCGCCTACTTAATAGAAACCCACATCACAAATTGTTCTACACCACCCAACTCTCTCGAAAAGGGCAAAGTGGCTCTAAATGCCACTATCTTGTCTAGTACCTTGCGAACCCTTCACCGGGTAGCCCTTGGGAAGTTCGGGAGTTAAAACAAAAAAAAAATCTATTTCAAAAAAAAAAACTTCATTAACTCTTTTATTTTCTAGTCTTTCTTCGCCTCTCTTCTTCTAGTGTATGACCCGCGGAAGTCCGTCGGTTACTTTGGACCTGGACCACGAAATTGAGCGTACTCTTCGAAGAAGATCGCGATTTCAAGGCCCTATTACCCAAGTGCCGGTTGAGGATTCCGAGTCATTTTCTACCTTAAGAATGGCAGAACCCAGCGTGGAGGAAGTCGTGCAAAGGCCTATGTCCCATTATGCACGACCGAATCTCGAGGGTACAGAATCTAGTATAGTTCGCCCTGCAATAGCAAATAATAATTTCGAACTGAAGCCTAGCATAATTCAAATGGTGCAGCAGTATGTGCAATTTGACGGGCTTCAAGATGAAGATCCGAACGCACACCTAGCCATCTTTCTTGAGATTTGTGACACCTTCAAGATAAATGGTGTCACAAATGATGCTATTAGGCTAAGATTATTTCCTTTCTCTCTTATAATTAAGGCTAAGTAATGGCTGAACACCCTTCCTAAAAATAGCATAACTACTTGGACGCAATTAATTGAAAAATTTTTGGCCAAGTATTTTCCGCCTGCTAAAACTGCAAAACTTAGGAATGACATTTCTGCCTTTGGACAAATAGACTCTGAGACCCTTTACGAAACCTGGGAAAGATTTAAAGAATTTTTAAGACGATGCGCACATCACGCTCTGCCTGTATGGTTGCAGGTGCAGACGTTCTATAATGGGCTAAATCAAAGTACAAAGCAAATGATAGACGCAGCTTCTGGCGGTACTTTAAACCATAAGACCCCGGAAGCAACTCTTGAGCTGTTTGAGGACATGGCCATGAACACTTACCAGTGGAATGTGCCTAGGACCTGCCCAAACAAACCTGCAGGTCTATTTGAAGTGGACAACGTCTCCCAACTCGCACTGCAAGTCGAAATATTAAGCAAAAAAATTACGGAGATGACTACTGCCTCCGCCCCTCAGGTATGGGAATCTGCAACTCCTCCCGCCAAACATTTGGATTATGTAAATAATATGCCTAGAACTGCTTTTAATAATTTTTCTGCTGCAAATTTTCATCCTCCTGGTTTTAATTTTCCGAATAGTTATAATCCTGCGTTAAGAAATCATCCGAATTTTTCGTGGAGCAATCCATCGAATGCTGTGTGCCCGCCACCACAAAGTGATTTTTCTGCACCACCACCACCTCCTCAAAGTTTTCCAAAACCTTCAAATTTGGAGGAAATGTTTTCGAAATACATGAATGCTAATGATGCTATGATTAGAACCTTAACTGGAAGTGTTAAAAATTTAGAAAATCAGGTAGGACAGCTCGCTAAAATGATTTCTGAGCGACCCGTAGGGTCTCTTCCTTCCAATACCGAGCCCAACCCGAGAGAGCAAGCGAAAGCTATAACTCTTCGGAGTGGGAAGAAAGTTCCTGGTATGGTAAGTGAAGAACCCGAGGTAAGCTCCGCTCCCGCTTTAAAAAATCAAAGCTCCGCTCCCGTTTTAAAAATCCCGCCCTCTGCCGAAGAAATTATCACCCCTATTTTAGAAAAAGAACTCACTCCACCACCCACCTTTAAAAAAAATCCATCCCCGCCATACCCTTCCGAACTTAATAAACAACGACAAGATGATCAATACACCCGTTTTTTAAAAATGTTTAAACAAATCCACATAAATCTCCCTTTCCACGAAGCCATATCCCAGATGCCGAAGTACGCAAAATACCTTAAGGACCTCCTAACCAGCAAGAAGAAGTTAGAGAACCTTTCTCATGTCATGTTAAATGTCGAGTGCTCGGCGGTTTTGACAAACGGATTACCAAAGAAAATCAGTGACCCGGGCAGTTTCTCTATCTCGTGTGTCTTTGGTGATCTCTTTGTTAAACACGCTTTAGCCGACTTAGGTGCGAGTATTAATCTTATGCCCCTCTCGTTGTTTAAAAAGTTAGGAATTGGTAGTCTCAACCCCACACGCATGAGTATCCAGCTCGCCGACAGATCAGTCAAATACCCGTTAGGAATAGTGGAGGATGTCCTAGTCAAAGTTGACAAGTTCATCTTCCCGGTGGACTTTGTCATTTTAGACATCGAAGAAGACGTCGAGGTTCCCATGATCCTTGGCCGACCCTTCCTTGCCACCTCCCGAGCTATCATTGACGTAAGCAATGGTAAGCTCTTCCTTCGAGTGGGCGACGAAGAGGTAACTTTCTCTATCACCCCCTCGATGAAGAACACACTAGCTAATGATGACTCTTGTTTTTTCATAGATACCATAAGTGAAGAATCCTTCTCTCACACCTCTTATTTTGAAGAAGAATTTTCCAATTTTTGTTCCTCTTCTACTCCTCCAACTGAATCTCTACACCTAAGTGAAGAATCCTCCACCCGCCTTTCTGATTTTGAAAAAGAATTTTTTGATTTCTGTTCCTCTTCTACTTTTCCAACTGAATCGCTGCACGAAGCCGCCATGGCCGCTAGCAATACCCCTTTTAATTTTACATATAAAAAGTGTACAAGAACATAGTTTTTGAAAAAGAACAAATTTCTAAAACCTCGTATGATGACCCCCCTACCTTGGAACTGAAAGAACTACCAGAGCACATTCGATACGCTTTCTTAGAAAAGGACTCCAAGCTGCCTGTCATATTTCGGCCTACCTCACGGATGCACAAAAGGATAAAATTCTTTCAATTTTACGAAAGCATTGCCAAGCTATTGCTTGGCAGATATCTGATATTAAGGGCATAAGCCCATCTTTTTGCACTCATAAAATCTTAATGGAAGATAATTCACGTAACTCTATACAACCTCAGCGCCGTATAAACCCAAACATGAAAGACGTAGTTAAGGGAGAAGTTATGAAATTGTTAGATGCAGGAATTATCTATCCTATATCCGACAGTAAGTGGGTTAGCCCAGTACAGGTAGTACCAAAGAAGGGAGGGATAATGGTAGTAAGTAATGAAAATAATGAATTAATCCCGACTCGGACGGTGACCGGATGGCGAATGTGTATAGATTACCGTAAGTTGAATGACGCCACCCGCAAGGATCACTTCCCCATACCGTTCATTGATCAGATTTTAGAATGACTTTTCGGACATAGCTTTTATTGTTTTCTCGATGGCCTCTCGGGGTATCTTCAAATCCCCATCTCCCTCGAGGACCAGGAGAAACTACGTTTACTTGTCCCTTCGGCACCTTCGCCTACCGAAGAATGTCGTTTGGATTGTGCAATGCGCCAGCTACATTCCAACGATGTATGCTCGCCATCTTTGACAAGTACGTAGAAAGCATTATGGAAGTTTTCATGGATGATTTCTCCGTGTTCGGGAATTCCTTCGATAGTTGCTTAGAGAAACTTGAAAAAGTCTTAGAGCGATGCGAAGAAACTAACCTCGCCCTAAATTAGGAAAAATGTCATTTTATGGTGAGGGAAGGGTTAGTTTTGGGACATAAAATTTCTGAAAGGGGTATTAAATTAGACGTTGCGAAAATAGAAGTTATCGAGAAGCTGCCGCCACCTACGAACATAAAAGCTATAAGAAGTTTCCGGGGTCATGCAGGTTTCTACCGCCATTTCATAAAGGACTTTTCCAAAATCACCAAGCCCCTTACCCATCTCTTAGAAAAAGACGCCTCATTCATCTTTGATGACCTCTGTCTAGCTGCCTTCAACTTAATAAAAGAAAAATTAGTCAATGCCCCAATCATGATAGCTCCGGTGTGGGATCTTCTATTTGAGATAATGTGTGATGCGAGTAGTTATGCGGTGGGAGCCGTACTAGGTCAACGTATTTCCAAAAACTTCCACCCCATTTATTACGCTAGTAAAACACTCTCATCTGCACAGGAAAATTACACTACAACCGGGAAGGAGCTATTAGCTGTAGTATTCACTTTTGACAAATTTCGCCCTTATATTACTCTTTCGAAAATTATTGTTTTTACGGACCACTCGGCCCTCAAATATCTTCTCTCTAAAACGGATGCCAAGCCTCGCTTGATTCGCTGGGTCTTACTCCTCCAGGAGTTTGACTTAGAGATCCGTGATAAGCGAGGTGTCGAGAACCTGGCCGCCGACCACCTTTCGCGCCTAGACAACCCGTTTATAGAAAAATTAGACGAAAATTCTTTTAATGACTATTTCCCTGATGAGAAGTTGTTCATAATTAACACATCTACTTCTCCTTGGTTTGCCCGCATCGCCAACTATCTAGTGGCTCGTGTGCTCCCAAAAGAGTTTTCATCTCAGCAAAAGAAGAAATTCTTTTCTGAGCTGAAAAACTATTTTTGGGAGGACCCGCATCTTTTCAGAATTTGTGTCGACCAAGTGATCAGGAGGTGTGTTTCTTTTGATGAAGGATTAGATATTATTAAACATTTGCATGAAGGACCGACAGGTGGGCACTATCAAGCTGCTCGCACCGCTCACAAAGTGTTAAGCGCGGGTTTTTACTGGCCTACCCTGTTTAAAGACGCGCATGCCTTTGTGAGTAGGTGTGATAGTTGCCAACGGTCGGGGAATATTTCAAATAAAAATAAAATGCCACAAAATTATTTCCTAGAGTGCGAAGTTTTCGACCTCTGGGGGATTGATTTTGTCGGCCCTTTTCCTTCTAGCTTCGGGAATAAGTACATTTTAGTTGCCGTTGATTATGTTTCGCGTTGGGCCGAAGCCTAAGCTCTTCCTACAAATGATGCCCGAGTCGTAGTTAATTTCCTAAAAAAATTATTTTCTCGCTTCGGTACGCCACACGCTATCGTTAGTGATAGGGGTTCCCATTTTTGTAACGCGCAATTTTCAAAAATCCTAACTAAATATGGCGTTACTCATAAGCTTTCCACTGCCTACCACCCCCAAACTAACGGACAAGTCGAAGTAGTGAATAGAGAAATAAAAAGAATTTTAGAAAAGACTGTTTCCACATCTAGAAAAGACTGGTCAGCCAAATTAGACGATGCTCTATGGGCCTACCAAACAGTGTACAAAACTGCCCTCGGATGTACGCCATATCGGTTGGTTTATGGAAAATCGTGTCATTTACCCGTAGAGTTAGAACACCGCGCCTTTTGGGCCTTACGATTTTTAAACTTCGATCCCCACTCTGTCGGCGATTTTATAAAATTTCAACTTAACGAACTCGACGAGTGGCGCTCTTACGCGTATGAAAATAACAGACTTTATAAAGAGCGGACGAAGCGTTTACACGATCGACATCTTAGGCACCCAAAAATCTTTAAGCCGGGCGACCAAGTTCTTCTTTATAATTCTCGTTTACGTTTATTCCCGGGTAAATTACAATCACGTTGGTCGGGGCCTTTTACTGTTTTAGAAGTATTTTCTTATGGTACTGTTTTAATTTCCCACCCTGATAAGGGTAATTTCAAAGTGAATGGTCAGCGTCTTAAACTATATTTCTGTGATGATGTCCGTCCCAACCCTGTTAACTCTATCTTTCCTGTCATGACATTTGATTAATCTGCACTTTACTTTTCTTAACAACTTTGAACTTTATTCGAACTTTATTTTTAAACAATACTTGCGACAATCTTCTTTTGATGCGTCGAGCTCAAACGACGCTTTAAACAAAGGGCGCTCTTGGGAGGCAACCCAAGTTATCTTTTTCTGTTTTCTTTATTTTACACTTTTTGCCCCGAATGGCTCCGGCAAGCTGCAACTTCTGCGACCGCCTGCTCCAACGGTTCTGCTTCCATGCCAAAGTCCACCAGACGATGTTTCATGAAGATCCACAGCACAAGCATGGCGGAGCGGCATCACTCAGCTTTCCCTCCAAATAAAACCGGGGAAGTACCTGTTTTTCAATTCTGTCTTTCATTTCTGTACTTTAATTTTCTCTCGTTCTCCAACCTCCTTCTCCATTGAGGACAATGTAGATTTTAAGCTTGGGAGAGGACTTCCTCCTTCTTTTTGCTTTTTGTAAATATCCAAAAAATCCAAAAAAAATATTTATATAGCTGCATTTTGGTATTTCAATAGTACCCCATTTTTATGTTTTGTTTTTCGCAAACTTCTTTATAAACAACGTAGTTAATTATAATTTTTCTAATCATTTTTTTTATCATATTTCACAAGTAAAATGTTGGTCATGCTGTGTTTCTAATTCACGGTAGCATGTTAAGGTGAAATATTTCTCTAAAACGTGTATTTCTATTATGGTTTTCCGTTCTTTATTTTTTTTACTTTCTCTAAAATTTATCATCCACTATTTTCCTTTTTGTCTTTAGATAATTTTTGTAAGAACAAATTTTGAATAACGTAGTAGATATGAACGATCCAAGTCACATATTATTTTTATTTTCAAGATAATTTCATCAATCTTCTTTTATTATCTCGAACTTGTTTTTTGAAATTTATCAACTCTATGTTTTAAATAAATTTTAAAAATAAGCGTGAAAATGATTTAGACCATTTTTGTTTGCGTTTGAGCTTTCCTGCCAACCTAAAATCTTTTACCACTAGTTAGCCGCTTTTGAGCCTTTTTTCCAAATTCATTTGATAACTCCACATAACATTTCATTTTCACCAAAGCTCAAATTCCTACCTATCTAATCACGCTAATTTAGGCTTGAGTTTCACTCTAAAATTTTCGTGATAGGAAATTTTGTGTTATCTTTGGCGAAATTGTTGAAAAAAGTGTACTCAAAAGCAATGTTTTGAAAAAAGAGAAAAAAAATAAATAATAATAAAAAAAGTAGAAAAAGAAAAAAAAAACATTATATATATACATATTTTGTTTAAAATAAAATTTTTTTTTGAAACTCGTTATTTTGGTTTAGTGTGATTTTTAAGCCTCCATGTTTACATTTGAATTCTACTCATATTCATAATCCTAAACCAAACGTTTCGGTCCCATTAAGTCCTTTTGATTCACGCCCTTTTTTTAAATTTTATTTAACAACTAGAAAAGAAGAAAAGTAAATCAGTTTTAGTTTTGAATTTAAACTTAGATTTTTGTTATTTAATTGATATAATTATAATACGTTGCTTGGATCTAGTAATAACTCAATACGTTCTTTTCATTTTCATTGCCTTGCTTAAATCTATTTAAAGAATTTCGTCAAAATTCTGGATGATTTATTTTTATTAAGTAAAGTTTATAAAAGTTAAACCATACCAAAATAATTGTTTTAGATTTATGTTTTACATTCTCCCTACCTAGAATTTCGCATAGTACTTGTGTAAGTATGATTAAAACTTTTTGAATTAGTCACTTTTTATGATTAGCTAATCTTTATATCTTTGCTTGGGGACAAGCAAAACTTAAGCTTGGGGGAATTTGATAATACGGTTTGCAGTCAATTTTATTAGGATATTTTCGGGATTTTAAAGAAAATCATGTCTTGTAAAGTACTTATTTTGATTCCCCTTTGTATATATTTTTGTCGCTAATGCGTTTTTTCTGCTTTTTGCAGGTTTTCACGGCTTTCAGCCGAATTTTGCTGTGACACGCCCCAAGGTCACGCCCTACCCGGGCGTGTACCTAGGGCGTGTAACCCTGAGGAATGAAGCAATTGGTCTGAAACTGCATTCCGTGGAAACTTAGTGTACACGCCCTCTGTCACGCCCGTGTCAAATTCGACACGGGCGTGTTCAAGAGGCGTGTCCCCAGGTTCCGAGGAATCGCTGCAACGCGCTCGTTTTTTCCGCTCCACCGTCGCACCGAAAGTGTCACACCCCAGGGTCATGCCTGACCCGGGCGTGACATATGGGCGTGTACTTCAGCAATTCTGCCTGTCACCTCCAGCATTCAATTTCAGCTCAACAAAGTCACGCTGCAAAGAACACGCCCCAGGTACACGCCCTACCAGGGTGTGACATGTGGGCGTGTACTTCAGCTACTTCGCCAGAATTAAATTCCAGCCCGAAAAAGTCGCACCGAATGTGTCACGCCCCAGGGTCACGCCCGACCCGGGCGTGACAGGGGGGCGTGACCCGACCCGAAAAAATCTATAAATAGAGCCCAACTCCAAGGGTTCAGGGACACCTTTTGCATTGAGAGGGGAGGTTCTGTACTTTGTATTTTTGAACTTTTTTTCAAGCATGTCTCTTTATTTTTAGTCCTTAGCTCTAGCTTTATGCTTTCCCTGTATTAGTTCCTAGCTTCGTTATGTAGTATAATGTTAATGATAGTGTAGTTTACCTTCCATGCACTTGTAATCTCTAGTTTTCAAGTTGTAAGATCCATGTTTCCATTAATAAAAAGTGTTGTTTTCTTTTTTGTTTCTGCTCTGTTTTCATTATTTTTCTTCTACTCATCCCCCCTCTTCCACCTCACCATGATTAACTAATCCTCCATGTACTCGATCTTGATGATCCGAGGTTCGAGTGATTAGGTTATGATGCTTTGAAATCTTACCTTTTATTTTTAGGGTTTAACCTTGAATTACTCTTGATTTATCACCGGTTGGAGGTATATCATCGATAAATACTCTCCACCTTTGCTTTCATTTTGGGCTAGCCGAGAGGCCGAAAGTTTGAAATGAGCACTCAAGAGTAAAGGGAGTTGTTCGCACCCATCGAGAGAGGCAGACGTTCAAATCTCCCGGATTGGAGTAAAATCCAATAGAGGGGTTCACCGCGTAAAGCGAGTTTTAGGCCTCCGATTTAGGCGAGAGTCGGTCGGACCTTCCTAAACTCAGTTAGGCACGGCCTTTGAGAGAAGCGTGTCAATATTTATGGAACCTCCACGGTCAAGGACCTTTACCCTAATTAGCTTAGGTTTATTTATCGTATTTTTCTAACCACTCTTGCCGAGGTGATTTCTGATCGAGTGCATTTTCCCCTCATCGTTACTAAGCTTTAGTATAATCGCTCTTTTAGCTCTCTTTATCTTTTCATGTAAGTAGCTCTCTTTCATTGCAACTAGTTCTCTTCCTTTAGTACGTTTAGCTTTCTTCTAAAACCTAATTTTTCCGTCGATAAAATAATAGATTTCGTGTGAGTAAGCTTACTTAACGGTTCCCGGATTTTAATACGGCACTTGTGTCCCCTAGCTGCATTTCGATAGGTATACTTGCCTTGTTGAATTGTTAGTTTGGCTATTTTCTCCTTGCAGATATCTAAGAGACAATCAATAGGGGCTGTTACACCGGCTGTGTCGGTGTCCTGGCTTGGCCTTTAGCGTCAAGCCGAACTGGCTGTTGTCCGGCCATGGTGAAGCAAGGCGGACTGGCTTGTTGTCCGGCCTTGGTGAAGCATCGGCAGTCTAGTTATCTAGCAGAGGTCGCAGCGTCTGGGAGTGTCAGCAAGGTGAAGTTCTTTGCTTTACGGTTGATAAGGCGCAGTCCAGATGCAGAGCACCCGTGGAGGTTGTCCGTTGTGATATAGTGGGAGCGACCGTCACCGCCAGTCTTGGAGGCAGCAAGTATATGCTGATATTGGTTGATGACTATACGAGGTATACTTTGATATACTTCATGAAAGTCTTTAATGCCCCCACTTGTCACGTGGCATATAACGGTGGGTCCGGCCGGGGCCCCACGCCATATGTCACAGACAAGCGACGGAGTTACTAGTGGAAATCAAAATCTACTCACATCCTAACTCAATACATTCTAGCACAGCATTTTAAGTTACCATGAACTCAACTCAAAGAATGTCCACTACGATATAAACTCCACATTTATATCAACACCAGGAATGTATACAACTCACACACACTGGCCTTAAGGCCTTACAGGTTTCTCTTTACACAAATACATTTTCGTACATCGGCACGCAGGGCGACCACACATGAAATTCAAACATACTTCGCACGGCCTTCAAGGTCTTTTAGCAGCAGTACATCCATTCCTCTTATTCCATTTTAAGAAGCAACACCTGCAAACACAGTTCCACCCAATAGCGGCAAACAAAGTAACGCTCAACTTTAGCTGACCACTTATAACGACTCTACCCCTTACCCGGGGCAGTGGTTCCTTCCCTGTATGCATTGCCATAATCATATGAATCAACACTACCAATCACAATCATATCACAAATGCTAGTATCCACCAAACGCTTTGTGCACTCAGGGCACCTTCTTGGTGTACCGGGTATACCAGTCGTACACCACCGATTTGAAGCTCTTCACTTGTTGGTTGGTCGGTTCCATCCTAGTCCACCAATCTCCTCGTTGGCGACATTTCGTCCATACCACTCAGAGGTACTACCTCACGGCATCCACAAACAACCAGAGCAGATCGACCTACACCAGTGGTGTAGTAGCCAGGTCTATCGAGGCTCCCCCAGCATTACTACCCATCGACCCCTCACCTATTTCCGATCGATCCACACTATGTGGTGTAGCAAGTAGGTTCCAGCTCACTTCCTCCCAAACATTGCCACCGATCGATCCCCAGTAATAAATATCAACACACACCATGTGGTGTAACAAGCAAGGGCTATCTCACACTTCCCAGACGTGCTACCCATTGATCACTCACCACAACCAGGAGCTTATTCAAAGCCTCCATACATTCATTCATCAATATCCATACAATCACACAACCATACCATAAACAATAAACCTTTCATATCATCAAATCCACAGAGTCTTCTCCCGTTTACCCATGATCATCACCAATCTAGACTACCCGTCTAGATGGGCTTCACACAGCATGCCTATGCCGTACTCCACACTTCCGGCTCTAGATGCAAACTCAACCAAGGAATCACTTACGACATCCACCTCTTGGTGGAGGATTCCATGCACATGCATAAAGAAAGGACTTCGATGTCCAATAAGGAGATCGTTACCCTTGAAGATCGCTTTGGCGCCATGAATCAACCGGATGGAAATCACCGCCTCGGCTTTTCCTTCACAAATCCGCTCTCGAATCTTGGCTCCGCACTCCACAGCTCCCCCAATAGCTGGTGCTTTCCTTTCACCTTTCCTTGCTTTCTCTCTCTCTCTTTGTCTCTCTCTTGGAGAAGAAGAATGGCTTAATATGAGAATGAAGCTTATCATCCTAATTCGGCCTTATATCAGCAAGGAGAAATCTGAGCCATCAGATCCCATAGGAAGAAATGAACAGCCACAAAAATTCCCTGAAAATAGCTCTTTTGGGTCTGATACGCCCTGTGACACGCCCGTGTCACAGGCCGTGTACTTTAAGCGGTGCACAAACCGCCTTATCCCGAAACAGGTCACGGCCAGGGTACATGCCCGTGTCGGCCCAGTCACACCTGTGTCGCAGGGCGTGTCTTTACTCGATGATCGTCGACCAAAGTTCATAGATTAGAGGGGTACACGCCCTCCGACACGCCCGTGTAATATGGCGTGTTCCCTCTGTCGACCACGTTTGTCAACCAAAGTACTCGAGTGTCGACCAGGTGGGACACGCCCTAGGTCACGCCCGTGTCACAGGGCATGTACTTCCCGAACACTTCGTTGAATGCATTTTCATCGAACTCGCGACGTCTACGCACCCGACCAGGACACGCCCTGGGACACGCCCGTGTCCCAGGCCGTGTCACCCAAAATTTTCCCATTCTGAACTTTGGGCTGTTATAACCCTCCCCTCCTTCAAATAAATTTCATCCCCGAAATTTGGCTTAATCACAACCAGCAACATAACCACTCACGTTGCACCATACGAAATCGCGCACTCAAATAAGGCAAGCCGGGATCGAGCTCAGAGGCCATAGCTTGTCTCACCCCAAGGCATCGCACAAGCTAAACAATACATACAGCACATACATACATCCCTACTCCCCAACTGTGCACATTCCTCATAACATTCATCGAAACACCTCATCTATATATTCACGATTTATCAATCACTAAGAGATTACAAGTGTGCACCACCATGTGATATCATCATATCATTATTTAGATTCTCATCATCACATATATGCACAGTAGTAGTGAACATATCTACACCCAAGTGATGCACATCACTATTCTACATGTCCTTCCGCTCAGCCACCTGATTTTGTAGATATTGTTTTATAGGCTCTTGAAGTCCCAAATTGAACACTCGCGGCTGAATTTCACCAACTGAGCTTTGCGGCTCTTGCACTTCCAAATTATGCAATCTAGGTTGTGTCCGGGCTGCAGATGACTCGGCCACGGCTTTACCCTTTTCTTCATAAGATGCACTTGTCTTTTTCTCACTCCCTGAAGGGACATGCCAACAAAATTTAGCTATGTGTCATTGCTTCCCGCAACTATAACATATACGTGTATCAATACGTCCTTGCCCATAGGTCGCGCCCAAAGAAACAGTCGACAGAGCGGATTTAGCAGGTCTAAACCTTTTCTTCTCTCGTCTTCTAAACTCTGACTGCTCCGATTGCGGCACTTTAAATTCTGGCTTCTCCACTGCCAGTTTCTTCTTCTCTTGTACCCGCTTCAAATCTTTCTCCAGGGCACGGGCCGTATCGACCAACGCTTGGAAGCCTTGGTTCACTGAACTCGGGAGGACCAACCTCAACTCATCCCGCAGTCCCTCATAAAAGAGATTCGTCTTTCATGCTTCCTTCGCGAAGGTAGAACCCGTATATCTCCCTAGTCTGTTAAACTCATGCAGGTGCATATAAATATCAGCCTCACCCTACACCAGGCGCTGAAACTCGTCTCCATCGCAATTCGCTGTGACACCAACAAATACTTGGCGAGAAACAATCTGGAGAATTCCTCAATTGAAACCTCCGCTAAACCTCGGCCTGCCAAGTGATGTACCTCCATCTCATCCCACCATAGTCTCGCATCTCCTTCCAGCAGAAAAGTGGCTAGGGTCACTTTCTTCTCTTTTGCAGTCCTGATTGCTGTCAGGATCCTCTTTACTCGAGCCAACCAATCTTCCGCCTGCATTGGGGAAAGCGCTCCACCAAACGTAGGTGGATGAAACTCCATAAAGTGCTTCAAGGACTCACCCATTTCTTGCTCGTCCACCACAACTGCCGCGTGCTCTTGACTTGCACCAGGCCGTACTGGAACCCATGCAGGCCTTGCCTGCCCAGTCGGCTGTGCCTGTAACACCGCTCCACCGTTTCCATCACCACCCATATCGTCTCCCTTGAAGGAGGTGTAGGAGCTTCAACGGGTGATGCACTCTCATCGGATCGCTGGGGCTCCGACTGCCCAGCACCATTACTCGCCACCTAACAATGTACAAAACACCATTAATCAGCCATGTCATAACGGTCATTATATATTGACTACACACATGCCCCTTACGTGCATGAAATACATTACTAGTGGACATTCATGAGTTCAATTATGTTCTCGCCTCCCAAACAATCTCAACCTGGCTATGATACCATTTTGTAACGCCCCCACTCGTCACGTGGCATATAACGGTGGGTTCGGCCGGGGCCCCACTCCATATGTCACAGACAAGCGGCAGAATTACTTGTGGAAATCAAAATCTACTCACATCCTAACTCAATACATTCTAGCACAGCATTTTAAGTTACCATGAACTCAACTCAAAGAATGTCCACTATGATATAAACTCCACATTTATATCAACACCATGAATGTATATAACTCACACACACTGGCCTTAAGGCCTTACAGGTTTCTCTTTACACAAATACATTTTCGTACATCGGCACGTAGGCCGGCCACACATGAAATACAAACACGCTTCGCACGACCTTCAAGGGCCTTTAGCAGCAGTCCATCCATTCCGCTCATTTCATTTCAAGCAGCAGCACCTGCAAACACATATCCACCCAAGAGCGGAAAATAAAGTAACGGTCAGCTTTAGCTGACCACTTATAACGTCCCTACACCTTACCTGGGGCAGTGGTTCCTTCCCTATATGCATTGTCATAATCATATGAATCAACACTACCAATCACAGTCATATCACAAACACTGGTATCCACCAGACGCTCCGTGCACTCAGGGCACCTTCTTGGTGTACCGGGTATACCAGTCGTACAATGCCGATCAGAGGCTCTTCACTTGTTGGTTAGTCGGTTCCATCCTAGTCCACCAATCTCCCTATTGGCGACATTCCGTCCATACCACTTAGAGGTACTACCACACGACATCCACAAACAACCAGAGCAGATCGACCCACACCATGTGGTGTAGCAGCCAGGTCTTTCGAGGCTCCCCCGGCATTACTACCCATCAACCCCTCACCTATTTCTGATCGGCCCACACTATGTGGTGCAGCAAGTAGGGTCCACCTCACTTCCTCCAAAACATTACCACCCATCGATCCCCACTAATACAGATTGACCCACACCATGTGGTGTAACAAGCTTATTCAAAGCCTCCATACATTTATTCATCAATATCCATACAATCACACAACCATACCATAAAGCATAAACCTTTCATATCATCAAATCCACGGAGTCTTCTCTGGTTTACCCATGATCATCACCAATCCAGACTACCCGTCCAGATGGACTTCACACAACATGCATATGTCGTACTCCACACTTCCAGCTCTAGATGCAAACTCAACCAAGGAATCGCTTACGACATCCACGTCTTGGTGGAGGATTCCATGCACATGCATAAAGAAAGGACTTCGATGTCCAAGAAGGAGATCGTTACCCTTGAAGATCGCTTTGGCTCCATGAATCAGCCGGATGGAAATCACCGCCTCGGCTTTGCCTTCATAAATCCGCCCTCGGATCTTGGCTCCGCACTCCACAGCTCCCCCAGCAACTGGTGCTTTCCTTTCTCCTTTCCTTGCTTTCTCTCTCTCTCTTGGAGAAGAAGAATGGCTTAAGATGAGAATGAAGCTGATTATCCCAATTCGGCCTTATATCAGCAAGGAGAAATCTAAGCCATCAGATCCCATAGGAAGAAATGAACAGCCACAAAAATTCCCTGAAAACAGCTCTTTCGGGTCTGTCACGCCCCGTGTCACAGGCCGTGTATTTTAAGCGGTGCACAAACCGCCTTATCCTGAAATAGGTCACGACCAGGGTACACGCCCGTGTCGGCCCAGTCACACCAGTATCACAGGGTGTGTCTTTACTCGACGATCATCGACCAAAGTTCGTCGACCAGAGGGGGACACACCCTCCGACACGCTCGTGTCGGATGGTACACGCTCGTGTAATATGACGTGTTACCTCTATCGACTACGTTCGTCGACCAAAGTACTCGAGTGTCGACCAGGGGGGACACGCCCTAGGTCATGCCCGTGTCACATGGTATGTACTTCCTGAACACTTCATTGAATGTGTTTTCGTCGAAGTCGCGACGTCTACGGACCCGAGCAGGACACGCCCTGGGACACGCCCATGTCCCAGGTCTTGTCACCCAAAATTTTCCCATTCTGAACTTTGAGCTGTTATAAAGTCGAACATGTTCCGCTTGTTTGTGGAGTTCAAGAAGCTTGTGGAGGGCCAGCTTGGCCTGCAGATAAAGAATTTGAGGACAAACATCATTGGTGAGTTCGTCTCAACCGAGTTATAGAACTTTTGCAGGAAGCATGGGATCTGAATGGAGCTTTCTCGTGGACATAATTCATAGCAAGGTGGTATTGTAGTTAGGATGATCCGTCTGTTGATGGAGACCTGCAAGTGTTGGCTTCAGTGCAAAGGCATTTCTAAGGCTTTTTGGGCGGAAGAAATGGCCTGTGCGGCACATGTCATCAATCGGATGCCTCTTATTCTGATCAATGTGAAGAATCCATTTGAGCTGATGTTCGGGGTGAAGTCCAATGTGAAGCACCTTCGGGTGTTTGGATCTACCTGCTATGTACACGCTCCGGATGCTCTCAACCTGAAGCTAGTGTTTGTTGGGTATGATGAGCAGAAGAGAAGATGGAGGTCTATGGATCCTACGATGAAGAGGTTCATCGTGTCAAGATACATTGTCTTCGATGAGCTGACGTCGTATTGGGGAAGCTCATGTGTGGAGCTGGATGAGAGAAGGTTAGATGTTGGGCTGAAGAAGGCTGCTGTTAAGGGTCAGATGGAGCTGCCTGTGTCACCAGGAGCTCCAGGTTGTTCTTGCTCCGGGTCAGAGGAGTATGGGTCAGGAAGTAGGGGGAGCAATGCTCCAGGTGCTTCTAGATCGAAGAAGGAGGCTTCTGGTTCAGGAAGCAGGGGAGCGATGTTCCAGGTAGTTCTTTATCAAGAGCGGAGGCTTCTGGTTCAGGTAGCAGTGGGATCGTTGCTCCAGGTGCTTCTAGTTCCAATGTGGTGGCGTCTTGTTCAGGAAGCAAGGAGAGCATTGTTCTGGTTTTGCCCAAAAATGGAGCTAGTTTAGGAGCAGCAGCGGAGGTGGCTAGCCGTGATCAGGTTCTTCGGAGGTCGAAGAGGATCAGCAACCCACCAGCTCAATATAGCGAAGGGAATGCGGTGAGCTTGGTCTCATGTTTTCTTACAAGCCCTAGGGTCAAACGAGTTCCTTCTAGATTTGATGACACTACTGGAGTTAAGGAGGTGGATGACTCAAATTGGTCCCTTATGCCCAAGGTCGTTGGTGATACTCCTGTGATGCACGAGTGGAGGTTGAAGCTGAAGAAGAAGGTAGAGAGAAGCATGGCTCCTTTTGGGAGATGCTGGAGGGATCCCTCATGATCCAGGATATATAGGGCGGGGACTATGTCTTGGACATCTCCTCGAAGGCGCTATCGGAGGGACCAGGTGCAATGTTATAAGAGCTACTGGGTTAGTTCACCACTTCTCACTTCAAGGGGGAGTGTTGAAAATGGTGAAGTGAAAGTGGGTGATTGGACGACTTGGGTGACATGTCTGTGCGAACTACACGGATAGGATTGGCGGACTAGGCGACAGGATTGGCGGAAAGCCAAGTCAGCAGAGCTGTTGCAGACATCTTGTTCTTTGGCGGCCTGGGAGGTCTGTTCGCACGGACTAAGCGAACAAAAGTGGCAGCCTGCCAGGCTGGCTTATGCCCAACAAGCAGTTGGATTCCAGAAGGTAACCGGGAGGATAACAATTCTATTCGCTGAGTCCGGCAAGAAGCGAACTGGACTAGAGCTCGGCAGACCGGCTTGGCAGAAGCCTTGGTCTAGCTCTGGTAGAGTGGCAAGTGGTAGTCGCAGAGGTAGCCAGTCAGTGTGGACAGGTGCTGGAGTTCATCGGGGCAGGCAGACTGGATCCAGAGTCTGCCAGTAAGTGCGGACTAGATCTTGTGGCTAGTGGTGTGGACTTGGTTGGTTCTAAACCAAGTTCAGGTTTAGCTTAGTCCGGGGAGATCTCACAGTTAAGTATGGACTGCTTCTCAGTCTTCCGAGCTCGGTAGTAGTGTCGTATGCCTTGGTTACGAGCTTGGGAAATGTGGACTGGAGTCGTATCCGAGAGGCGTATGAGCTAGAGTTGTGTCCGCTGAGTCCAGCGGTTGCTTTGATGGAGTGGTTGTGGGCTCGGAGTATGCGGGCTGGAGCTGTGTCCGCTGAGACCGGTAGTTGTCTTGGTGGGATGGTTGTGGATGCACGTTATGTGGACTGGAGCTGTGTCCGCGGATAGGCAGACAAGGTGTTGTTGCAGAGTCTGGCTGCATCGGCATCCTGGCTTGGCCTTTGGTGATAAGTCGGACTGGTTGTTGCCCGGCCTTGGTGAAGCAAGGAGGACTAGCTTATTGTCCGGACTTGGTGAAGCATAGGCGGGCTAGTTATCTCGCAGAGGTTGCGACGTCTGGGAGTGTATCTATGGTTTGCATATACACTTGTTCTTGCTGCGGGATGAGGCGATGATCCTATCGTCTAGGGCGGTGATCACAATCCTCATCGTGCCTATAAATAGGACCTCCCGTCGCATCAATTAGAGTGTGAATGAACAGTAAGTGAGCCCGCCAACAGTTGTTGTGGACTGGATTTTAGTATCCGGGCGGCTTGATGGAGTTGACCGGTTTATGCTGTGCAGGTTGTGTGGATATCGCTAGAAAGCCAGTACTTGGCTCTGATTGCGGTTAGGGACAGTGCGGACTCTGCGGTTAAGTAATAGTCAGTAAACAGTAGGTCGCGGACTTCGACCTTACGATTTTCTCTTTGGCAACTTATTTCCGGGTTCAATAAGTCATCTGCTTCAGGCGGCCTGTTCAGTTCGGCATCACCAGCTTGTGCAGTCTGGCAGCTAGGCGACCTCGCAGTTAGGCGGCTTGCAGATCGGAGGCTAGAGCTCAGCATTGGAATAAGGGGCAGTCTGCACAGCTTGATTTGCGGTCTGGCGACCTGGCAGACTGTGCAGACTCCTTAGTGTAGCAGTAGATCCGGCATCTACTTGTGCAGTCCGCTCGGCTTGTTTTGTCTTGTTTTTGTATTATCTTTGCTTTCCCTGTGTTGGTTTTGGCAAATCATGTCTTGCCATGTATGTCTCGCCTTGTAAAGGAGATTGTTGTTATCAATAAAGTCTCTTGTTGTTGCATGTATTTCTAGTTGTGACTAACTTTAGTTGAGATAACCCCTGCTCACTCCAAGATCCGAAAATTTCAACACTTCTAAGCACAAGCAGAAACTACTTGAATATCAATTTTTTGTTGATGTGAAGAAGTTAGGTCTGAGTCTACTCAGTTCAGAAGACTGACTTAGAGAATCATTTCTCTATAGTGTTATATTATCAAACTTATACTCATTATGTAGGATCTTAATTGATCTGAGTTGTAAGACTATATTATAAAGGCTGTGACATAAGATTCAGCATGAATTTAAGTGGGTAGGGCATGTGTTCCTGAGGTAGGATCTGAGTCAGATCTAAGCTATAAGAGATAAAATCTCTGAGTGTAGGGATATCCTTCTAGCCTGAGTTGTAGGGCTTTTTATTAATCCTGAGGTAGGTTATCTGGAGGATCAGTGATATGTAGGAGTAAAGTCTACTCTAAATATGTAGGGCTTAGGCCTGTGGTAGGACTTGGAAAAAGTCTGAGAGATCCTGAGGGATTTGTGTTGTAATCTCCTTGAGCTGAGATTTGGAGAATATTGCCTTGTCTAATCCACTGTTAGAAAGGTGGGAGGGAAAGTGGATGTACACATATCTTGGGGAACCACTATAAATACTATGTATTGATCTATGTTCTTGAAAGCTAAAATAATAATCAAACTCACAACACACCAAACTCAAAAGTATTATATAGAGACTTGAAAAACCTATTCATGCCCTCTAGATGTTTAGTTACTCTTGAAACAAAGACTTTCACCCGACACAAGCAGATCAAATACAACTCTGGATTTAATATTGTCAAACTAAAGAGATGCGGACCATAGGTTCCAACAAACTCCCCCCTTTGATAATATCAAATTCCGTTCATGAGATATAAATAATAATAACATGGTATAGTGTAATTCAATCAATAAGCATGAACTATAGCAGGTATAATAATAAGGATAACATACTACTCCCCCTACATGTGTGCTCCCCCTATATATGTGCTCCCCCAACATGTGTGCTCCCCCTACAAGAGATCTTCCCCTATGTGACTTATCGTAAGATTAGCTCATGAACACTCAAATCTCTCCCTTTTGATATTATTGAAAGGATTGGGGATGAACGAACGTGTCGTGAGAAAAACCAAGCGAGAAAACGTGCATGCATGCATAATAAAAAAACATAAGCACCAGGGCAAAAAAAGAGCAAAATATAATGAGTACTGACCTACCTAACACAAGAAAAATATTTGATTTTAAAAATTTTGCAGAGCATAATAAATTTGTACAACACATGTGAATCTAAACACACAAGATTTGACGTACAATGTCAGGAGATTCAGAGAGTTAATATAATGAAACATTATAAGTGTCATGAATAAAAATTGTGTACTAGTGCACATGAACAATAGACAGTCAATGTAATTTAAGTCCAATTCTTATTCATGAAAGCGTTAGATAGAATAATGATAGGTGTACGTGTAGAATCATATAGAAAATATCAAGTAGAAATAATCATAAATACATGTTTTATCTCTATAATTCAATATGCTAACACAAAAGTAATGAAGTAAAAAAATCACGTCACGTTTCTATCCACGTCAAACCAAGACTAGAACATGGGGCACTAACTCAATTTGTAGTCTTTGCACAAGATCAAAATAATTTTTTAGACCAATGTGCTCATCCTCACAATGCTCATGAAAACTTATCAGGAGGAATGAGTAGTTCTTGGGGGTATCCTTGACACAAGATTTGATGGAGTATAGATATTTTTCACATTTTTGTTTTCATGACTTTTTTACTATTAATTTTATATCATTTTTTGAGTTCAAGGTCCTTGAATCAATCAAAATCTACCCACATTAATAGATACACTTTAACTTGTATACAAAAGACTTTTTCACTAGAATATTGATCTAAAGTTCTAAACTTATATAAGAAACATGAATACCGTGACATTGATTGTTCAAGTCATTCCTAGCATGTTAGACACAATATCACGAGTTTTAACATGTAAGCTTTGAACTTCTACAAGAGTGCATTTTCTAGAGACATGTGAACAGTGAAATGTCATTACGCTATCTAAATTCTCACACATACCTAGAGGCATATTCAACATACACTATAGTGTTCGGTCGCACTCAGTAGCTAAGTAACAATAGATTAGACACAACATGACAAAACAAATAATGCGACAAACATTGCACGTAATCGTTATGTTTTAGGATCTAGTCATGTATGTCCTATAAATGATTGTTCCATGTCTTTATTTTCGGCTTTTATAATTTTTTATTACTCAAACAAAACAAATTGAAAAAATGTGTTTTTTGGATTTTTTCAAAAAAAATTTATTTTCATTTTTTTAAAACACGCCAAAAAAACACATGAGACATAAGGACTGAAAAACAAAAAAAAAGAAAAAACAAACAGACCACAAATAAGCATTCAAAGAAAAACAACTTACTGCTAGCGTGAGTGCTACCGTAATGCGACAACTCACTGAAACTCAAGTTCGTTAAAAAATTGCCCAGATTTCACTAATTTTGTAACATGACTATGTTGAGAGATCCAAAGCACGCAAATCCCATCGAAGCAAAGAAAAATGAGTTTCAGGGAGGGGTTTTGTAAAGATATTGGCAAGTTGATCGTCAGTCCCAATGAAGCTCACTCTCACATTTTCTTTCTTAATGTGATCCCAAATAAAGTGATGACGAATGTCTATGTGTTTTGACCGAGAGTGGTGCACCAGATTATTTTTTAAGTCTATGGCACTCTTGTTGTCGCACCTAAGTTCAATGCTTTTGAAGGAGATACTGAAGTACTCTACCGTTTGTGACATCCAAAGTGCTTGTGCGCAACAGCTTCCTAGGGCAATGTATTCGGCCTCGGCTGTGGAAAGGGCAGCATAATTCTATTTCCTACTCGACCATGAAGCTAGTGCAGGTCCTAAGAAGTGACACGTGCCACTTGTGCTTTTGCGATCAGGTGAACAACTCGCATAATCTGGATCAGAATAGCCATGAAGCGTGAAATTTGTGGTGTGTGGATACTAAGGACCAAGAATTTGTGACCCTATGAGATACCTAAAGATGTGTTTAATGGCTTTTAGATGGGATTCTTTAGGATTTGCTTGATATCTAGCACAAAGACACACTAAAAACATGATGTCGGTGTTAAATTTTTCACTCAAGATGATCAACGAGATAGTCTGACGCCAAATTAATATTTTCAGAGCTATCAAGATCATACCTTGATCAAGCGAAAACTGGGAAAGCAAGCTCAAACACCAAAAGCAACCAGAAGGACAAGCAGATAAAATTTTATTATCTTCTTTACAGGGCGAGATATATGAGACGAGACATGATTTTGCCATTATACAAAGAAAACAGAAAAGATTACAAGACAATTAAAGAGGACAAAAACCAGAGACCGTCGAGATCGCTTGAACTACTACTAGATGCCGAATAGAACACGGAGTCTGCCGAGATTGCGAGGTTGCGCGGACACACCGTTATTCACTGACTGCTGCAAGCTGCTGCTGAACTGAAGAACAGACCGCCAAGTCCGCCTAGACCGGCGACCTGGTTATTGAAATTATACCAATTGAAGGAGAGAAACTAGTTAGCCGCCACCTGCGACCTGCTACAAATGCTGATTGTAAACCGCAAGCTTCATAGCTTCCTGACCTTAACCAGAACCAGATGTCCGGCTTCACAGTGCTAGCTGCACAACCTGCAAACAACAACTAGTTAAATCTCAACCCGCGCGACCTGGAAAACAGAGTCCGTAACAATTGATCTGCGCTCAACTTACTGTTCACTCAGTTACTGTAGACGTGTCAGGGGAGGGCCTATTAATAGGCTGGGTGAGGAGTGTGGTCACCGGCCTAGTGAATAGAGTAACCACCCCAGCTTCCAGCTAGCAAAACCCAGTTTGCCAAGTCCGCAAGGAATTGATCGGACTTCAAACAACTAGCCAGTCGCCAAGTCAAGGTCAGCCCACAACCAGGTGGACACCACGCCAATACATACACATGCAACATGTGGACAGCAACATCCCATTCTGTGTCAGTTCACATGGTACATGTGGACAAGGTAACAGCCCGCAAGCACAGCACCAGTCCGCCACACTACACAGCACACGGAGACATCCATAGCCCATACTGCATAAGTCTGCACACCATACGCGGACATGGAGACAGTCTGCATAGCTCGAGAATAATGCCTCTGCTCGCCACATGAGTCCACGACCAACAAGCAGACCGCCTGGTCAACAACGGACTTTGCGGACATAGCATCAACCCGCTACACAAGTCCACGACCAATAGATAGATCGCCCGGTCAACATCAGACTCTGAGGACACTACGAACACCCTGAACTTGTCACAGAGTGTGACCAAGTCTAGCAACCCACCAAACAACTGGGCGAGCTTAGCAGACACGAAACCCAGACCGCCAATTCCATGGACAGTCTGTCACCATGAATGTGGCTAATACCTACCGCATCACCGGAGAACTGGGCAAGGACCAAAGCCAATCTCGAAAACCAGTCTGCAATAGCGGACTCCGCGGACTCTAACCAAGTCAGCGACATCTCCGCGGATATAAACTCCAATCCACCTGGTTACTTCAAGAACAAGATCTGCAAAACCGTAGGCCGAGCTGAGCACCGCCACTAGACTGCCAAAGACAGACCGTCCAGGTCGCTCCACTAGATACCCAAACTGCCATGGCTACTCTGGCCGCAAACCACCTAGGCTGCAACAACAGTCCGCCTAGGCCGCGTACTCAGACTGCCCAGACCGCGAGGTTTGCTCCATCATCCACTTTCACTTCATAATTTTCAACACTCCCCCTTGAAGTGAGAAGTGGTGATCAAGCCCAATAGTCCTTATAACCATTGAAATGGCCCCTTTGACAACGGCTTTATGAATATGTCAGCAAGGTTATCTTCACTTCAAACATGCCCAACCATAAGAGATCCCTCCAACACCTCCCTTATGAAGTGGTGCTCGATCTTTATATGCTTGGTCCTTGCGTGACAAACTGGATTATTCACCAGTTTGAGAGCACTCACATTATCACCTCAGAGCAGAGTAGGACCTTGCACTTCCTCATGGATGTCATCTACTAGGCTCCTTATCCAGATGGCTTCTCGAGCAGCCAAAGCCAAAGCCTTGTACTTTGTTTCCGTAGTCGAGACGGACACTGAGTCCTTCTTCTTACTACACCACGAGATGCTAGTTGATCCACAAGTGAAAACATAACCCGATGTTGATCTTCGATCCTCCGAGTCACCACCATAATCAGCATCCGTGTATCCTAGCAATGAAAAGTCTGTGTCCCTCCTATAGAGGAGACCCATATCAGAAGTAGTCTTGACATACTTCAATATATTCTTTGTCGCCAACAGATGAGACTTCCTTGGCTCTATCATAAACTGACTTACTTGGCCAACAACGTAAGCAATGTCTGGCCTTATAATCGTTAGGTAGATCAAGCTCCCCACTAGAGCTCTGAACCCCAAGGTATTAGGAATAATCCTTCCTTCATCTCATCAAAGCTTCAGCCCATGATCCAGAGGAGTAGAGCAGCTCTTCTCTTCATTCATGCTGAATCGATTTATAATGCGAACCGCATATCCTTTTTGGGAAATGTGTATCCCGCTCTCCTTCCTATCCCGCTCTCCTTCCTATCCACTTCGAGATCGAGAAAGTGATGAAGATCTCCCAAGTCTTTCATCTTGAAGCGAATAGCTAGTTTAGCCTTGAGCCTAGCTACCTCCTCCTCGGAATTCCCTGTGATGATCATGTCATCGATATACAGTAGGACAAAGACCTGAAGCTCCCCCTTCTTCTTGATGAACAAGCTTGAATCTGAGTTAGAAGTAAGATAACCACATAATTGGAGGTATTCTGCTATCTTCACATACCAAGCTCTTGGAGCCTGCTTCAACCTGTAGAGAGCCTTCTTGAGTTTGCAGACATAGTTTGGATCAACTTCAGAGACAAATCCAGACGGCTGATCCATGAAGATGTCATTATCAATCTCACTGTAAAGAAAAGCATTCTTTACGTCAAGCTGCCACAACTTCCATCCTTGGCAAGCAGCCAAGGCAATCACCACCCGAACCGAAGATATCTTCGCGACTAGACTAAACGACTCCTCATAGTCCTCTCCATACTGTTGTGAGAATCCTCGAGAAACCAGGTGAGCCTTGTATCTTTCGATACTCCCATCAGCCTTCTTCTTCAACTTGTACACCCACTTGCAAGTCACTGGAGTAATGTCATTAACCGTAGGCATAAGGTCTCAGGTTTCATTCTTCTTGAGAGCAGTCATATCCTCTTCCATGGCATCTTCCTACTCCTTGATTCCAGTGGATTCATTGAAGTTTAAAGGTTCTCGCTCATCCATAGGGCTAGCAAAGAAACAGGAGACAAAGCTCATTGTATTCCCTTCACAGTATCGAGCTGGTGGCTTGATAGTTCTCTTTGATCTCTGAAGGGTTTGCTCCTTGCTCACCACCTCTGTTTCTTCTTCAGGCTCAGCTCCATTTCCGGGTAAACTTTGAGCAAGGCTCCCCTTGCTTCCTAAACCAGAAGCCTCTGCCCCAGATCTTGAAGCAACAGGAGCTGCTGGTGATACAACAAGCTCCTCTTGAAGAACTTCATCAGTAACCTTCTACTCTTCATCAACCTTGCTCTCTGGTAGCTCAACCGAGCCTCCTCCATATGACATCAGTTTATCAAAGACCACGTCTCTTGATACAACAAACTTTTTCGTCGCAGGATCCAAGCACTTCCATCCCTTCTTCCTCTCATCATAGCCTACAAAGACAAGCTTCCTTGCCTTTACATCAAGCTTTGTCCTTGAAGCATCCGGGACATGCACATATCAAGTTGATCCAAACACCCGAAGGTGTTGCACGCTTGGTTTCTCCTTCAACAACATATCAAAAGGAGAATTTATATTAATCGGACTAAGAGGCATCTGATTGATGACATAAGAAGCGTAAGATATTCCCTATGCCCATAAAGACCTAGGAATGTCTTTTGCATGAAGCTAGCACTTGCAGGTTTACGTCAGATGACGGATCTTCCGCTCCAATACTCCATTTTGTTGTGGAGTATGAGCATAAGTAAGCTCCCTCTAGATCTCGTGCTTCCTGCAGAATTTATAGAGTTCGGAAGAAACAAACTCACCACTGTTATCTAATCTAAACTTCTTGATCCGCAGCCCAACCCGGCACTCCACCAGCTCCTTGAACTCCACAAACAAATGGAAAGCTTCTGACTTCTCCTTCAAGAAATATACCCAAGTGTATCTTGAGCAATCATCAATCAGAACAAGCATGTATCTGCTCCCACCAAGGCTAGCAGTGACAGTTTGCCCCCATCAGATCACCATGGATGCACTCTAATGGTGCTTTGCTCCTTATTTGTGATTTGTCAAAAGGAAGGCAATGAGGCTTACCATACTGACATCCTGCACAAACATGACCATCACCAAAGGATGATAGCTTAGGCAAGCCTTTCACAAGGCTCATGTTTGCCATAGCTTTCAGCTTACCTATCCCTGCATGCCCCAACCTCTCATGCCATATAGCGGCACATTCATTGGTCCTCATACGATCAACGTATGAGTTTGTTGCAAGAACAAACAAGTTCTTTACTCTCTTCCAAACGTGAGCAACATAAGCCTTCACCACTGATACATTGTGAAGAAACTTCACTTATGTTGGCCCATATAGAATGTGATAGCCTGCATTTACCGCATTGGTCACAGAGAAGAGGTTCTTCTTCATACCCGGTACATGATACACACTCCTTAATGTGAGTGGCCCCTTATCCCTACCCAAGGACACAACCCCCTCCTTCTCTACTGCATAAACAATATTATCAGCAATAATAATAGCTTCGTTAGCTGAGTAAGTTTGCAGTAAGGAGAAATTCGACTTATCTCTGGTGAGGTGATGACCACACACGGAGTCCACGATTTAGTCATCTTTGAAGTCAATGGCAGACAAAGCATGGACACAAGTGTCTGTCATAAAAGCTCCACCCCATCCAGCTTACTCAGTACTAGAGCAAGCTTCCTCCTTGCCTGCAGCATGCCCAGGCTGCAGCTTGACCTTATAGTCATGCTTGAAGATCCCCGACTGATGACATCTGTAGCACTTCAAATTCTTCTTCCAGTTCTTCTTAGGAGCAACGCTCCTTTCTTGCTGATAAGAGGTTGAAGGCTCATTTTCAACAACGGTCTTCTTCTTCTTCCCTTCCCATCTCTTCTTCTTCTTGCCTGTGAAGAGTGCTTCACTACCTTCTTCAGAGATAGTGACTCCAGCCATCTGTCTGGCCAAACTTTCCTGTGAAGCAAGCAGGTTCTCAAGTTCCAGTAGAGATGGTTGAGTTGCCCAACCTTGAATAGAGGTAACAAAGTCCAAATACTGCTTAAGCAAGCCGCAGATTATGTGCCTTTTCATCTTAGCCTCAGATATGGGCTCATCAGGATCAAGTGTTGATAACTCAGCACACAGACTCTTCATCTTTAGAAAGAACATAGAGATGGTCAGGTCTCCTTGAGTTGTCCTAGCCAACTCATTCTCCAAAAACTGTAACCTTGCCACATTCTTCCTATTGAACAACCCATCAATAATTGTCCAAATATCAGCAGCTGACTCACATCCAATGATGTGATCAAACAGCTCCGGTGAAACAGCCCACTTGAGGGTAAACTCGGCCTTTGCATTAGTTTTCCTCCAGACTCTCACCTACTCAGCAGTCCCAAACACAGATGTAACTTCCTACCTATCGTCACCACTAATGACCTCCCATAGCTCCTTACCTAGAAGATAACTCTTCATGCATGACTTCCACTTTTTAAAGTTAGTCGGCATTAAGAGTTTAATACTCAGACCTCTTGCATAACTCCCTTCCATTGCAACAACCTTGGTCTAAGCTTCCAGTAGCACAGAGCACAACACAAGTTGACCACTGCCCAAGCAACTGAACCTCCCTCTGATACCATGTTAAATTTTCACTCAAGATGATCAACGAGATAGTCTAACGCCAAATTAATATTTTCAGAGCTATCAAGATCACACCTTGATCAAGAGAAAACTGGGAAAACATTCTCAAATACCAAAAGCAACTAGAAGGACAAGCAGATCAAATTTTATTATCTTCTCTACAGGGCGATATATACGTGGCGAGACATGATTTTGCCAGTATACTAAGAAAACAGAAAAGATTATAAGACAATTAAAGCAGACAAAAACCGGAGACCGCCGAGACCGCTTGAACAGCTGCTAGATGTCAAATAGAACATGGAGTCCGCCGAGACCACGAGGTCGCGCGAACATACCATTATTCGCTGACTGCTGCATGATGTTGCTGAACTGAAGTACAGACTGCCAAGTCCGCCTATACCGGCGACCTGGTTATTGAACTTCGACCAATTGAAGGAGAGAAACTGGTTGGCCGCCACCTGCGACCTGCTACAACTACTGATTGTAAACCGCATACTTCATCGCTTCCTGACCTTGATTAGAACCAGACGCCTGGCTTCACAGTACTAACCGCACAACTTGCAAACAGCAACCAGTTAAATCTCAACCTGCGCGATTTGGAAAACCGAGCCCGCAATAATTGATCTATGCTCAACTTACTGTTCACTCAGTTACTGTAGACGTGCCACGGGGCCTATTTTTAGGCTGGGTGAGGAGTGTGGTCACAGGCCTAGTGAATAGAGTCACCACCCCAGCTCGCAGCATGCAAAACCCAGTCCGCCAAGTCCATAAGGACTTGATTGGACTTCAAACAACTCACCAGGAGCCAAGTCAAGGTCAGTCCACCACCAGGCGGACACCGTGCCAGTCCATACACATGAAGAACCTGGACAACAACATCCCATTCTGTGTCAGTCCGCATGCTACATGCGGACAAGGCAACAGCCCGTAAGAACAGCAGCAGTCTGCCACACTGCACAACACAAGGACACAGCCACAGCCCATAATGCATCAGTTAGCACACCATATACGAACATGGCAACAGTCCACATAGCTCGAGAACAACGCATCAGCTCGATACATGAGTCCATGATCAACAGGCAGACCGCCTGGTCAACAACGGACTCTGCAGACACCGCATCAGCCCGCTGCACAAGTCCACGACCAACAGACAGATTGCCCGGTCAACAGCAGACTCTGCAGACACTACGAACACCCTGAACTTATCACAGAGTCTGACCAAGTCCATCAAACCACCAAACAACTGGGCGAGCTTAGCAGACACAAAACCCAGACCGCCAACTCCATGGACAGTCCGGCACCATGAATACAGCTAACACCTGCCACATCACCGGAGAACTTGGAAAGGACCAAAACTGATCTCCAAAACCAGTCCGCAATAGCGAACTCTGCGGGCTCTAACTAACTCCGCCATGTCTCTGCGGATATAAACTCCAATCTGCCCGATTACTTCAAGAACAAGATCTGCAAAACCGCAGGCCGAGCTGAGCACCGCCACCAGACCTCCAAAGACAGACCGCCCAAGTCACTCCACTAGATGCCCAAACCGCCAAGACTACTCTGGCCGCAAACCACTCAGGCCGCAACAACAGTCCTCCCAAGCCGCGGACTTAAACCGCCCAGACCGCGTGGTCTGCTCCATCATCCACTATCACTTCATAATTTTCAACAGTCAGATCTAGATGCACTGAGATATAGCATGGAGCCGATCATGCCTCTAAATAAAGTTTGGTCCACCGATATGCCACTTTCATCCTTTCCAAGTTTTAGTGATGCGCTCATAGGAGCTTTTGCTTGTTTCAAATTCTCATAACCGAATTATTTAATCATATCTTTTGCCTATTTGTCTTGACAGATAAAAATATCATTGTCTCGTTGAGAAATTTGAAAACCTAGGAAGTATGTCAACTCTCCTACCAAACTCATTTCAAATTCACTTTGCATCACTTTTATGATTTTTTCATATAGTTTTTCATTAGTGGCACCAAAGATTATATCATCGACATATATTTGTATGATCATTAAATGTGAGTCACTATGTTTTACATATATTTGTATGATCATTAAATATCATTCTCTCTTTGGAAAGAGTTTCAATTTTGGAGGAAGTCCTGGAGAGGCTCTCTTCTAATTGTTTTATTATGCTCAAGAAATGAGAACACTCTTGGCACTTAACCTTCTCTTTTCCACATTTAATTAATTCATTATTCAAACATGTCAACTCCTTTTTCATTTGTTTATTCTCATATTTCAAAACACTATTTGTATTACTCACATTATCTAATTTATCACATAATGTTTCGTATAATTAAAGAAGTTCTTTGTAAGTGGGAGAAGTAACCTCAGTGTCGCTATGGATACTAGATTCGGAGTCATTGCAATGTTTCCTCATGAGGCACAGATTCGCCTCGTCTTCACTACTTGAGTCAGAAGTGCTTAACTTGTCAGAACCAGCATCGTCCCATGTTGACACTTTGAGCACTTTTCTCTTTCCTTTGTCTCTACCTTGCCTCTATTTTTCTTCCTTTTGTAGCTTTGGGCATTCTCTCTTCATGTGCCCAGACTTGTGATAGTGAAAGCACTTAGGAGTAGGCTTTTATCCATCACTCTCAGACCCCTTGATGGTTTGGTCCATCTCCTCTTCTTTTCAGCACCTTTCTTCAGAAATCTCTTGAACTTCCCTTGCCTTTTAGGATTGTTCATGAATCTTTTAAATTCTCATACTTAGTGAATCTTTTCATCTTTTTTGTCAGACTCTTCCACTACAACCTTTTCCTTTACCACTCTCAATGTAAGTGCCTTCTTCTATTCCCTGGGATACTCCTCAGCTTGTATTTTTAGTTCGAGCTCACGGGTCTTCAAATTTCCAATGAAGCTCTCTATCTCCATGGTGCTGATGTCATGAGATTCAGCAATAGCTGTTTTAGGGTTGAATCGTGGAGGCAAAGATCGCATGATCTTCCTAATAAAGTTCTCATTTGAAAGGTATTTCCAAGACATTTGGAGTCATTGACGATCTTAGTGATGCGAGTGTACATGTTATCCACCTCCTCATCAATCTCTATCAGGAACTGTTCATACTCAATCTCCAGTCAAAATAGCTTTGATTCTTTCATATGCAAAGTACCTTCATAAGTTAGTTCGAGTAAGCGCCAAATATCATAAGCAGTTTCATATTTACAGATTCTATTGAATTCAGTTTTATCTAGCACATAGAATAAAGAATACATGGCCTTAGAATTATTAGTGCATCTAAGTTTATCAGCGTCATCCCATTTATCATGCAATTTTTCCAAAACTTGGTCACCTGCACTGATGGTGGGTGCAGTGTATTTTGTTACGACCATGACCTGTACGTCCATGCTCTATGTCATCAGGAATATCTTCATGCAAGTTCTCCAATGGCTATAATCACTCCCCATAAACAATGGAGTTCTACTCGCACCTTGACCCTCAAAGAAAGCATGATTCACATTGGCTATCTTACTTCAGGATGTTAGTCCTTTTTGAAGTAACGTAGCTCTGATACCACTTGTTGGATCTGGTGGCCAATCTTAGAGGGGCGGGGGGGGGGGGGGGGGGGGGGGTGAATAAGGTTTTTAAAGTTAGTTCGAAATTAAAACAAGTTTTACCAAAAAAAACGAGTTCTAGAAGCTACCGCGGGCGGTAAGGCTAGCCCCCGACGATAGGTAATAGAGATCAATTCTCTTTGTAAAACTTCATTTTCAGATTTGCAGCACAACACTCAAACCTCTAGCAACATACAACCATGATTTTAAGATGCATTAACCAAAATATAATTTTATCCAAAATAAGAACAGTGATTTACAATAGCAAAACTGGATCTCTGTGACACCAGAGATTGAAGGAGATGAATACAAACTTATTTTGGTTTCTATACCGACCCTCTTAGGGCCGGTTGGCTCTCGCACTTCTTTCTAAGAAGATTTATGAGCCTGCTCTTCACCTTACTCCCCCAAAGGGTCTTAGAGCCCTACTAGGTCTCCCAGATCTAGACGTACTCCTAGGATAATATCTTGCAGACTCCTCTCAGGAATTCGATGACCTCCTAGGTCAATTTCCCTTTCACCAAGATCAGATAAAAACAAAGAAAATACAAAAGAAAATTTAGAGTTTAAAAGTTATTTTTCCCTCAAACATAGAACTCCTCCGAGGAATGGTGCGCGTTCGATACTCTTGAATATCGTTCTCGTTTCAATCGATCAGCCGCAAATGGTCGTTGAAGATTTCATTCGCCGGAGTTCTTCGATCATGGACCGGAGGAAGAAATAGTGCTTTTCCTTCAACGAAGATGAAAGTTCGTCCTCCTACAATGGCGGCTGAACCCTAGAATGAAAAATTCTCCTTCGTATCTTAACCAGGAAAAGAAACGCGCGCTTTTATATGTCTTGAAAAATACGCTACCGTCGGTGGTAGGGCTAGTGCCAGGTAGTAGGTTGATTTACGCAGTGCTGACAGTTGTCCAGTAATTTTGGAAAATTATCCGAAAAATATTCACTCTATTTTTTGATACCGCGGCGCAGTAAGCATCTAGCGCATGGCGGTAGGTCATAGAGCGGCTGTTCTTTAATTCTTTGGGGCTAGCTCTTGCGGTAGGGCTAGCGCCTACGGTAGTATTAGCACTGACGGTTGGTCATAGAGATTGATTATTTGTTATTTTGTACCTGTAAACCTGCACACTATACCCAACACAAGTATGGAAGTTGCCATTTGTTGAAGATGCAGATCGAGCAACTCGGCCAACATGGACTATGTTGAGTTTTTGGGGATGACACAACACTTGTGCATGCAGCGGAAAAAAAAGAACAAGAAAAGCCCAAACGAGTTCGGATCTAGCAATATTCATGAATCAAGAAGTAAAGCATGTTGTAATAAAATTACCTTTGAGTGATTGAGTCAGAACTCAACCTAGATGCTCCAAAAAAACAGGTCGGCCACACAACAGCTAAAGTCTTGAGTGCAGAAAGTATATTTGCGCCTCTACAGTAATCCACACGATCGGGAGAACTACCAGCAACTTTTCACACAAGCTCTAGGTCGGGAGAGGACACTCAGCATCTCCACAGACTGCTAGATCTATTATAAGAGAGGCAGCGGTGACACTCATTGGGATCGGGATCGGAATCAGCGACAGGATTGGCGGAACACTTCCGTCGGGTTTCTTAAGTTTTCTTCTTATTGCACAATATCGGCTTGTATGCTGAAAGAAAACACTTGTATAAAGAAAACCCTAAAAACATCCTATTTATATCCCAGGAGATAGATTCAGCAAGTCAACATTTGACTCAGCACGGGCATTTATCGAACGCAGCTCGACGAACAATTCGTCGAACTCAGTTTGACGAAATCAGCGCCAAAGGCTAGAATGTCGAACATGATTCATCAAACTTAGCTCGACGAAATCTGCACCAAGGCCAAAATGTCGAACTTCATTCGTCGAACTCAGCTCGACGAAATTTGCGGCAAAGGCCAGAACGTTGAACTGAATTCGTCGAACTCAGCTCGACGAAATCTGCGCCAAGGCCAGAACGTCGAACATGATTCGTCGAACTCTGCTCGACGAAATCTGCGCCAAGGCCAGAACGTCGAACTTCATTCGTCAAAGGGTGTTGAGTGAATACAATACACTCAACGCCTAAGAGCCAGATTCGCCAGGTAAACACTTTACTTGATGAAGGCATTGAGTGCACTCGACACACTCAACGCTTAAGTGCGACAGTCAACGCACTCAACACCAACATCTACAGAGTTAACACTTAAGCCGCAAAAGCATTGACTAGACTCGGCGCTCTCAATGCTTTCAGCCCGATGGTGTTGAGTAAGCTAAACACACTCAATGCCTAATGCCTTAAAATCATTTCAATCTCCATGACGTTGAGTGAACTAAACACACTCAACACCTTCAGCCCCATGGCATTGAGTGGTCTCAACGCTCTCAATGCTTTCAGCCCGATGGTGTTGAGTGAGCTAGACACACTCAACGCCTAATGCTTAGATAATTTTCAGCCCCTTTTCAATATCATTCAACTCATCATATGAGCTAAATAGTACAGATCTAGTCTCCCAATTTCTCCACAATCTTATGTGCGACCCTGATAGACTCATACTGAGTTGGCAGTGAGGCTACATGCTTGATCACTTCCAAATCACTATGGTTGCACCAACAGTCTCCCACTTGATCTAGAAAGTATCAAATAAAAGCTTCACAAATAATGAACGACATCTAATAATACATCATTGCTCCCCAAACAGTAAGAGTTTATAAAACTCAAAAGCCATTGTGACCAATGCTATAATATTGTCATGTCCCTTCGTCCCTTACATCCGGATAGAACTAAGGTATAGACCGTGTCACCCTCATAAATATTCAATCCAAGTTTCTTGATCTATAATGGACTTGCAGAAACTTTGTGAGTCCAATATTATATATTGACTCAACCAAGCATGGTCATGCACTTCTCAGTCTCATTCCATCAAGGGCCCCATAGATGCAACTTCTGTTATATAGGAGGAAAAATCTCATCTTTGCTCACACGCAAACACCCAAATGATTCGTAATGTACCCAATAACCACCTTTTTCATCCAACTTTCTCAAGACTGGACTTTTGATGGCATCAAAGCACGTTCTTCCTCACTCAATGAAAGCCGTGACTTCAGGTCAAAGGATCACAAACACCATTGCCACTTGATCCATACTTGTGACCGTTCATATAACAATCCACAAAGTATTCTCACGGTGGGTCTATCCAGTACAACTTGTTCACAACAATTACCTGTGTGACAATATCACAATATCATGACCTGTGAGGACGGGTCATTAGTCATGCACATGCTAGTCTTAAAGGTATCATCATCACCCTTAGCTTCTAAGATGATACCAATGACTATATACCTTTAAGAATGAAGCTTCTGAAATCATAGATTCTCACATCAAGTCACTACTTGACCTATGAAAACAAGCACTCTAAGGGCATTTATTAAATTGAACTACTCTATCACAATAGAAATAACTTCATAATAAAAGAACTTGTCAAAATATATAAAATGAAATGCATATAGTACATTTATTAATCAAATGAAATATTATACAACCAACAAACATACAATCCACAAGACTCAAACAAGAATTGATCATTTAGGTATCGTATACCCATATATATAACATGACCATCATGCTTTCTCTGTGCAGTTTGTCAGTGGATCTGCAATGTTTTCCTCAGTCGACACTCTACATATGCTCACATCTCCTCGATCGACAATCTCTCGAATTAGAAGGAACCAGTTAGAGTATGTGCTTGGAGTGCTGATGAGATCTAGGATCTGAAGCAAGTGCAATTGCACCGTTGTTGTCACAGTAGAGATCTACAGGACGAATAATGCTAAGAACTACATCTAACTTGCCGATGAATTTCCTAATCCATACATCCTCCTTTGCTGCATTTGCAGCGACAATATACTCGGCCTCAATAGTAGAATCAACAACTGTATCCTGCTTGGAACTCTTCCAACTAACAACACCTTCATTCAGGCAAAACACAAACCCTGACTGAGACTTTGAATCATCCCTATCAGTTTGGAAGCTAACATCTATGTAACCACTAACAACGAGCTCTTCCTCTCCGCTGAATACCAAGAACATATCCTTAGTTCTTCGCAAGTACTTGAGGATATTCTTGACGGTTATCCAGTGACCTTCACCGGGATCAGACTGATATCTGCTAGTCATGCTCAAAGCATAAGAGACATCGGGTATAGTACATAATATTGCATACATGATTGATCCAATTGCCGAAGCATATGGAACCAAATTCATGTGGTCCTTATCTTCACAAGACTTATGACACTGGTCCTTAGAGAGACTCACCATGAGACATGGTCAAGAATCCTTTCTTGGACACAAGCATGCTGAACTGTTTCAACACCATGTCAATGTACGTACTTTGGGTCAAACCCAGCAACTTCTTCGATCTATCTCTAAAAATCTTAATGCCGAGTATATAAGTCTCTTCCTCTAAGTCCTTCATTGAAAAGCAGTCCCCTATGTTATTCTTAACAACTTGCAGGGTCAATTTGTCATTCCGATCAATAGTATGTCATATACATACAATATCAGGAAGACTATAATGCTCCACTAATCTGTTTATAACACAAGGTTCATCCTCATTCTTGATAAAATCAAACTCTTTGATCTTTTCATCAAAATGAAGATTCCAACTTCGAGAAGCCTGTTTAATCTAAAAATGGATCTCTGCAGCTTGCATATTTTAGTGGCTTCACCTGAAGATACAAAACGCTTAGGTTGTGTCATGTACACTTACTCGAGAGGTTCGTATTAAGGAAAGCCATTTGACATCCATCTGTCAGATCTCTTAGTCATAATATGCAGCAATAGCATGCAGAATTCTGATGACTTGTAACACCCCCTATCTGTCGCATAGCATATAGCAGTAGGTCCGGCGGGGCCCGACGCCATATACCATGACAGACCGGGTAGTTACGTATGGAAACCATCCAACCAATCTCACCGTCCTACACAGAGCATTCTAGCGGAAGCAGTTTATAAAGGTGTAAACAAGAACCCAGCATTAAAGCACGAATGTCCACTAATACAAATTAGGAATGTTATACAAAAATACCCAAAACCGGCCTTAAGGCCTTACAAAATGTTTCACTTGAATATTACATGTTTTACAAACCACGGCACGCAGGCCGGTCATACATGAATAAAGCAGTAAACACTTCTACTTGGGCCTTCGATGGCCAGCTTCGCAAAAAGGTCTTTAGCCCGCTATTGACCGCTTGGTCCAGCTGCACCTGCAAGCAACAAACCACCGCACGGTGGCAAAACAAGGCAACGGTCAGCAATGCTGACCAAATTATAACGATCCCGCCCCCAACTCGGGGCGGCGATGCTCCTTCCCTGCATTTCATTAGCATAAGCGAGCAATGTATATAACCATAGTCATTTCATCACAGACGTTGGCTCGCACGGCCACACGCCCCGTGCACTCAGGGCACATTCTCGGTGAACCGGTCGATGTCACGTCAATTTAAGCCATCAACATTCTGGACTCACCACCGCCACTGACGGCCAAACCTATGAGCAATTTGTCTTCTTGGCCTGGGTCACGACAATTTAAGCCATCGACCGCCGAAGACCCTACTCTATGCCAACGGTAAGTGCCACGTGCCTTTAGGTCTCTTTAACCGAACGACATAGAACGGGTACGGTTCCATCTAACACGTGCTCACATCGCAACGACAATTTAAGCCATGTGCGCGGGTCAAACTTCCACCGAGTCCCGTGTCCATCACAATCACATAACCCAGTTATGTTCAAGTTGGCTCTCAGGCCACCAAGTTGGCAAGATCTCGTATCCGCCCAGTTTTCCGGGTGCACCTTTGGGTTAGTCCCAAGGCTCCCTGCTGCAATCTACCGCGTAGAAAACCCGAAAAACAACCAATAGCACGGAGTCTTCTCCGGCATTATGCAATGCAACATCACCGATCCGGACCAACATGTCCGGGTAGGCTTCACACATCATGCCTATGTCCGTTCTCGCTTACGGACTCTAAACAACGGGGACTTCACATATCTACCCGAAGGAACGCCTCCAACTCTCCGCAAACTCGCGAGAGCGGGCTTCCTATGCAAAGAAAGAGAGCTATTCATGCTCAAGATGAGGATCGTTACCCTTAAGTTCCTCTTTGGCGCCATGAAAAGTATTGGATGAAAACACCGCACTAGCGTTGCCTCCGTGGATCCGGAGTCGGCTCGCGATTCGGAGCTCCGAAGCTCCTCCAATGGCGGATCTAGCTCCTTCTTCTTCCTTAGCTCTCCTCTTTCTCCAAGGGTTTGGAAAGGATAAAGTATGAAAAGTGATGGATTTCTAAGTCAATCCACGGGTATATCCCTTCAAGAACATCCCCCAGCCGTTGGATCTCAAACAAGGAAACGAACGGCTTTGATTCGGGCTGAAATGCCCAATCTGGACCGAACACGGCCTGGCACACGCCCGTGTCCAGGGCCGTGTGCCTCATTCGCCGTCAAAATCGAATCACCTGGAACCTCACACGGGTATCGAACACGCACGTGTTCGAGCTGACACGCCCGTGTTCCACCTGACACGGCCGTGTGGCCGGCCGTGTACCCATGATTTTTCCCCTTTTTCAACCCGAGCACTGCACGGGTCTAGGACACGCCCGTGTCCTTGCCCGTGTCACCTTGACACGCCTGGGCTCCAGGCCGTGTACACAGTCTCGACACTTCGCGGCTAAGTGTCGACACGGGTCGACACGCCCTGCGACACGCCCGTGTCGCAGGCCGTGTGCCATGTCTCGACACATTGTCGACACCAAAGTGTCGACTTCGCGGGACAAGTGTCGACACGGGTGACACGCCCTGCGACACGCCCGTGTCGCAGGCCGTGTGCCCAATCTCGACACAATGTCGAGACCAAAGTGTCGACTTCCCGCCTTAGTGTCGACACAGGCTTGACACGCCCTGGGACACGCCCGTGTCCCAGGCCGTGTGCCTGCAGCCAGAACTCAAAACTGGCCCAAAACATCCCCCTTTGCTCCTTTGAGTTTCGGGGCGTTACAACTCTACCCCTCTTAAAAGAATTTCGTCCACGAAATTACATAAAGGAAAGACATACAAAACAAAATTTGTACCTGAGCGGAACAACTCCGGATACTCGTCAAGCATAGTCTGCTCTCGCTCCCAAGAGAGCTCCTCACGACCGCAATTGTCCCACCGGACTTGACCATCCTGATCTCTTTATTGCGTAGCCGCTTGACCTCCGAGTCCTCAATCCGCACGGGCTTGACCTTTGTCGTTAGCCCACTATCCACCGGCACTTGATCAACGCGATCACTTGCGTAGGCTCTTGCACCGCCTTCCGAAGCACCGAAATGTGGAATACATCATGTAAACCACTTAGCTCCACTGAAAGCTTCAACCTATAGGCCGCTTCACCAACTCGCTCCAGAACCTCAAACGGTCCAAGGTACCTCGGGCTTAGCTTTTTCAATCGCCGCACCCGCGAGACACCCTTGAACGGCTTGATCTTTAAGTATACATAATCGCCCACAGCGAACTCCACGTTCCTGTGCTTGGCATTATAGTACTTTGCTTGCCGGTCCTGAGCGATAAGCAACCTCTCCCGAATGGTTCTCACCAAAGAAGTAGCATCATCCACTTCCGATCGCTTATACAACTTTGACTCCCGTTTCTAACCAAGACAACGGCGTGCGACATCTTCTACCATATAGGGCCTCGAAGGGCGCCATCTGAATACTCGCTTGGTAGCTGTTGTTGTATGCGAACTCCACCAAATAAAGGTGGTCTTCCCATTGCTTTCCAAAATCCAAGACACACATGCGAAGCATGTCTTCCATGGGTCTATTGACCCTCTCGGTCTGCCCATCCGTTTGTGGATGAAGGCTGTGCTGAATTTCAGCTTTGTTCCCAACATTTGCTGCACAAGCCTCCAATCATTGGACGTGAACCGCCCATCTCGGTCACTCACGATGCTGCGGGGCACACCATGAAGCCGCACTATGTTATCCACATAAAGCTTTGCCAGCTTCTCCACCGGATCATCCTTCCTATGCGGAATAAAATGCGACACCTTCGTTAATCGATCAACAACCACCCAAATGGCGTCGTTCCCCTTTTGCGACCTTGGCAAACCGTGCACAAAGTCCATAGAGATGTCGTCAAATTTCCACTCCGGAATAGGCAAGGACTTAAGAAATCCTCCCGGCTTTTGGCACTCCGCCTTTACCAAGGCGCAAGTTTGGCACTTCGCTACGTATAGCGCCACATCCTTTTTCAAACCCGGCCACCAAAACAGTTTCTTCACATCACGGTACATCTTCGTGCTCCCCGGGTGAATCGAGTACTTGGTATGGTGTGCCTCGTACAACAACTCACCCGTAAATTGCCCACACTTGGGACGCACAAACGACCGTCTTTCCACAGCAATCCGTCCTCCACGACGAATTGGAATTTGACCCATCCAGAGCCTCTATCATGAACTGCTTCATATGAGCATCCATATCCAAAGCCTGCCGAATCCGATCAGCCAGGTCATATTGGACTTCAGTCCAATTCAGAACTGCTTCAGCACTTGATTGTCTATCCACACAAACAATCTCCAACGCCTCCAACTCCCGCACCAACCGCTCATCATGCACCGATAGCCAATTGGCTTGAGCTGGGGCTCGGCGACTCAACGCGTCCGCAACCGCATTCCCTTTGCCAGGCACGTAGTGGATCTTGAATGTATAGTCCCCCAGGAACTCCATCCATCTACGCTGCCGCATATTCAGATCCTTCTGATCAATCAGATACTTTAGGCTCTTGTGATCGGTGTAGATATCAATCTTCACACCGTACAAATAGTGTCTCCACAGCTTCAAGGCAAAAATCACGGCCGCTAACTCCAAGTCATGGACCGGATAATTCCTCTCGTGCACTTTTAGCTGTCTCGAGCCATAAGCTATCACGCTCCGTGCTGCAGTAGCACGCAACCCAAACCGCTGCCCGAAGCATCGCTATATATCTCATAGCCTTCGGTTCCACATGGCGAACTCAGCACAGGCGCCGTGGTCAACCGACACTTCAACTCCTCAAAAGCTCGCGCGCACTCCGGCGTCCAAACGAACTTATGCTCCTTCCTCGTCAAAGTAGTGAGAGGTAACGCTATCCGCGAGAAGTTCTCTACGAAGCGCCTATAATAGCCGGCAAGCCCCAAAAAGCTCCGGACTTCTGCTACCGTAGCAAGCTCAGGCCACTCCCGTATCGCAACAATCTTCGCCGGATCCACAGCAATACCCTCTCCACTCACTATATGACCGAGGAACGCCACTGAGGATAGCCAAAACTCGCACTTCGAGAACTTGGCATACAACTGATTTCTCCTTAGTGTCTCCAACACCAAATGAAGATGCTTGAAGTGATCTTCCTCACTTTGCGAGTACACCAAAATATCGTCGATGAAGACGATCACGAAATGGTCCAAGTACTCCCTGAACGTCCTGTTCATCAAATCCATGAATACTGACGGCGCATTAGTCAGCCCAAACGGCATGACCGTAAACTCATAATGCCCGTATCTCGTACTAAACGCTGTCTTCGGGATATCACTCTCCCTTATCCGCAGCTGATAGTACCCAGCCTTGAGATCCAACTTCGAGTACACCGTCGACCCGACTAACTGATCAAAGAGATCATCAATCCGGGGGATCGGGTACTTGTTCTTCTCAGTCAGCTTGTTTAGCTCCCGATAATCAATACATAGCCTCAAGCTTCCGTCCTTCTTCTTAACAAAGAGGACCGGTGCGCTCCAAGGCGAAGAACTCGGGCGCACATACCCTTGCTCCAACAACTCTTGCAGTTGAACTTTCAGCTCTGCCATTTCCTTAGGCGCTAGCCGATACGGAGATCGTGACACAGGCTTTGCACCTGGCACTAGCTCGATCGTAAAATCTATCTCCGCTGAGGCGGGGCTCCAGGAAGATCTGCGGGGAACACATCAGGGTATTCCGATACCACTGAAATACAATCCAACGCGGGCTTCGGCTTTGCAACCTCCACTAGTGTAAAGAACAGTTCTGCTCCGGCACGAACCGCCTTCACCACCTGAAGAGCAGACATCAACGTCTTGCTCGACCCCTTTAAGCCCGTAAAAGTCGTCTCACGACTTGCTCCCAGCTTGACTTCCTTGCTACCGCAATCTATATGGGCCTGCTGCTCCGAGAGCCAGTCCATGCCAAATATGACGTCGAACTCCACCAACGGAAGTAAAGACGCCCGCAGGTCGAACTCCTGCTCCCAATACGAATCTTAACATCGCAGATCCTATCCGCTCGCATCGAACACCCATTGGGCAACAACACATCCAACTTATCCTTCGCCATCGAAGAAGGGACTCCGATGCGTGATATAAATCCTTCGGACAAGAAGGAGTGTGAAGCTCCCGTATCGAAGAGTGCTCGTGCCGGATTTTCACAAATCAACACAAATCCTAAACAAGTAGTGGTAAGGTAACATGTGCATAACAAGTATTAAAGAAATTGACTTGCTATAAATTAAACCGTACCTGTCACCACATCAGCTTGTTTAATGGCCTCCTGTTGGCCAAGATTGTAGACCCTTGGTTGGGCCGGAGCATAATGGGATGCGGTCGACTCCACCGCCTTTCCCTTCTCTTCATAAGTAGCTCCCGGCCTCCTCTCGGACTTAGGACGTCCGCTCCAACAATCACGGGCGAAATGCCCCGTCTTTCCACATGTAAAACACACGCCCCGGGGTCCGACCGTAGTCCCCAGAAGCGCCAGAAGGAGCTGGACCCGAAGTCCTATGCTTCTTGAAAGACCTCCGATAGCCGGACTTTGAAGTAGTCGGCACTCTGAACTCAGATTTCTTCTCCCAAGCTTTTCTTGCTTGCACGCTCTTCATGTCCTTCTCCAAGGACCGGGCAGTATTGACCAAGGTTAAGAAACCCTGCGTCATCGGCCCCGAAAGTAATAATCTCAACTCATCCCTCAAGCCTTCATAGAAGCGATTAGTCTTGCGCTCCTCATCCATGATGGTGGAGCTAGCATATCGACTCAGACGAGTAAACTCGTGGAGATATTCATCCACGCTCCTCTCACCCTGTACCAACTTCAGGAACTCATTCTCCAACGCTATCTTCTGCGTCGAAGGGAGGTATCTAGCCAAAAACAATCTCGAGAACTCCTCCATCGAGACATCACAAAGTTGCCTACCTCTCAGTAATGCAGCTCCAATCCTTCCCACCACATCCTCGCTTCACCGTCCAGCAGGAACGTAGCGATGGTGGTCATTTGCCACTCCTCCGTCTCCGTCGCTGTCATGACTCTCTTCACCCTGGAGAGCCAGTCTTCAGCCTGAGATGGGGTTCCCAACCCCGAGAATAACGGAGGGTTAAAGCTCATTACATGCTTCAGCTGCCTCTCAGTTGCCCTCCTTGGCACTATTGGTTCCACAACCACTTGCTCCACTCCTCGGCTCAGCCTCTTGAAGAGGTACTTGCTCCATCACAGGAGCGGGCTGCTGCGCTTGCCTTCCAGGCTGCGCATTATCACGGCCAACACCGCTTCAGCCAATCGTATATTTTCAGCCGACAGAGGTGTTGCAGGAGCAACATCCGGTGCACTACTAGCCTCAGAAACTCGGCGTTCTGACGGCCCAACACCACTTCTGGTCACCTATAGTGGTACAAAAACCGTTAAGCGACCAAATAAATTGCAAACAGCAATTATAGGAACACGCAGGTTCCTCAAACACGAGTATTTTCATTCCTAAGTGGACATTCATGGGTTCTTTTACTGTTATACGATGACGCACACAATGTGCTCACCACCCCTTAAAAAGAATTCGCCACGAATTCAGTTTAAGCCCGACCAAAACCAGTAGTCTGATACCAAATTGTAAACCCCCTATCCGTCGCATAGCATATAGCAGTAGGTCCGGCCGGGGCCGACGCCATATACCACAGACAGACCGGGTGGTTACGTATGGAAACCATCCAACCAATCTCAACGTCCTACACAGAGCATTCTAGCGGAAGCAGTTTATAAAAGTTGTAAACAAGAACCCAAATTAAGCACGAATGTCCACTAATACAATTAGGAATGTTATACAAAATACCCAAAACCGGCTTAAGGCCTTACAAAATGTTTCACTTGATATTACATGTTTTACAAAACGGCACGCAGGCCGGTCATACATGAATAAAAGCAGTAAACACTTCCACTTGGGCCTTCGAGGGCCAGCTTCGCAAAAGGGCTTTAGCCCGCTATTGACCGCTTGGTCCAGCTGCACCTGCAAGCAACAAACCACCGCACGGTGGCAAAACAAGGCAACGGTCAGCAATGCTGACCAAATTATAACGATCCCGCCCCCAACTCGGGGCGGCGATGCTCCTTCCCTGCATTTCATTAGCATAAGCGAGCAATGTATATAACCATAGCCATTTCATCACAGACGTTGGCTCGCACGGCCACACGCCCCGTGCACTCAGGGCACATTCTCGGTGAACCGGTCGATGTCACGTCAATTTAAGCCATAACATTCCGGACTCACCACCGCCACTGACGGCCAAACCTATGAGCAATTTGTCTTCCTGGCCTGGGTCACGACAATTTAAGCCATCGACCGCCGAAGACCCTACTCTATGCCAACGGTAAGTGCCACGTGCCTTTAGGTCTCTTTAACCGAACGACATAGAACGGGTACGGTTCCATCTAACCGTGCTCACATCGCAACGACAATTTAAGCCATTTGCGCGGGTCAAACTTCCACCGAGTCCCATGTCCATCACAAATCACATAACCCAGTTATGTTCAAGTTGGCTCTCAGGCCACCAAGTTGGCAAGATCTCGTATCCGCCCAGTTTTCCGGGTGCACCTTTGGGTTAGTCCCCAAGGCTCCCTGCTGCAATCTACCGCGTAGAAAACCGAAAAAAAACCAATAGCACGGAGTCTTCTCCGGCATTATGCAATGCAACATCACCGATCCGGACCAACATGTCCGGGTAGGCTTCACACATCATGCCTATGTCCGTTCTCGCTTACGGACTCTAAACAACGGGGACTTCACATATCTACCCGAAGGAACGCCTCCAACTCTCCGCAAACTCGCGAGAGCGGGCTTCCTATGCTAAGAAAGAGAGCTATTCATGCTCAAGATGAGGATCGTTACCCTTGAGTTCCTCTTTGGCGCCATTGAAAAGTAATCGGATGAAAACCACCGCACTAGCGTTGCCTCCGTGGATCCGGAGTCGGCTCGCGATTCGGAGCTCCGAAGCTCCTCCAATGGCGGATCTAGCTCCTTCTTCTTCCCTTAGCTCTCCTCTTTCTCAAAGGTTTTGAAAGAGATAAAGTATGAAAAGTGATGGATTTCTAAGTCAATCCACGGGTATATCCCTTCAGGAACATCCCCAGCCGTTGGATCTCAAAAAAAGGAAACGAACGGCTTTGATTCGGGGCTGAAATGCCCAATCTGGACCGAACACGGCCTGGCACACGCCCGTGTCCAGGGCCGTGTGCCTCATTCGCCGTCAAAATCGAATCACCTGGAACCTCACACGGGTATCGAACACGCCCGTGTTCGAGCTGACACGCCCGTGTTCCACCTGACACGGCCGTGTGGTCGGCCGTGTACCCCATGATTTTTCCCCTTTTTCAACCCGAGCACTGCACGGGTTCTAGGACACGCCCGTGTCCTTGCCCGTGTCACCTTGACACGCCTGGGCTCCAGGCCGTGTACACGGTCTCGACACTTCGCGGCTAAGTGTCGACACGGGTCGACACGCCCTGCGACACGCCCGTGTCGCAGGCCGTGTGCCCTGTCTCGACACAATGTCGAGACCAAAGTGTCGACTTCCGCCTTAGTGTCGACACGGCTTGACACGCCCTGCGACACGCCCGTGTCTAGGCCGTGTGCCTGCAGCCAGACTCAAACTGGCCAAAAAGTCCCCCTTTGCTCCTTTGAGTTTCGGGGCGGTACAGCCCTTAACCATGACAACAGGGGAAAAAGTCTCATCAAGTCAAACATAATTTTCTTAAAACCCTTTGCCACCAGTCGGCCTTTGAATATCTGTACATTTCATCCATGTAGACTTCTTCTTGAGTCCACTTGCACGTTATAGGTCTTACCACATCAGGTGGTTCCACAAAGTCCATACTTAGTTTTTTTCTTATGTAACACCCCTATCTGTCGCATTGCTATACATTAGGTCCGGTCGGGGCCCGACGTCATAACCACAGGCAGAACGGGTGGTTACTTAATGGAAACCATCCAACCAATCCAACGTCCTACACAGAGTCATTCTAGCGAAGCATTAAAAATTGCATTAATAAAGAACTCAACACTAGCATGAATGTCCACTACAAGCCACGGAATGAACTACAATACACACAAGTACAATGACCTAAGGCCTTACAAAGTTTACTCAAATAGATGTGTTTTTCCAAATATTGGCACGCAGGCGGCCATACATGAATAAAAGAAAACACTAAGCATTAGGCCTTCGAGGGCCAGCACAGCAACTTGGGCTTAGCCCGCTATTTACTGCTCGGTACGCAGCACCTACAAGTACAATCCACCGCAATGGTGGCAAACAAAAGTAATGGTCAGCAATGCTGACCAAATTATAACGATCCCGCCCCCAATGCGGGGAGGTGATGCTCCTTCCCTGCACTTTATTAGCATTAATCAAGCAGTATATATATGCATTACATCACAGGTGTTGGCATGCACGGCCACACGCCCCATGCACCCAGGGCACATTCTCGGTAAACCGGACAATGTCACGTCAATTTAAGCCATAGACACCCCGGCCTCACCACCGCCACTTTGACAGACAAACTATGAGCATTTTGTCTTCCCGGCATGGGTCACGTCAATTTAAGCCATAGACCGCCAAAGACACTCATCTATGCCAATGGATCACACCGAATGACATAGAATGGGTACGGTTCCGCCTAACCCGTGCTCACATCGCAACGACAATTTAAGTCATATGCGCGGGTCAAACTTCTCCGAGTCCCGTTTCCATTACACACTTCACATAACCCGGTTATGTTCAAGTTGGCTCCCAGGCCACCATGTTGGCAGAATCACGCATCTGCCCAGTTTTCCAGGTGCACCTTGGAGTTAATCCCCAAGACTCCCTGTTGCAATCTACCCCGTAGAAAACGAAAAACAACATTCGCACGGAGTCTTCGCCGGCCATTTATGCAATGCAACATCACCGATCCAGACCAACTTGTCTGGGTAGGCTTCACACATCATGCCTATATCTGTTCTCGATTACAAACTCTACATGTACACAACGGGGACTATTCATCTCTACCCGAAGGAACGCCTCAAACTCACTGCAAACTCGCGAGAGCGGGCTTCCCTATGCAAAAGAAGTAGAGATTCACATGCTCAAGTAGAGAATTGTTACTCTAGCGTTCTTCCTTGGCGCCATAGAAAAGTATGCGGATGAAAAGCACCGCCCTCTCCTTGCCTCCATAGATCCGAAGTCAGTTCGCGATTTGGAGCTCCGATGCTCCGTCGGTGACTGGATCTAGACTTCTTCTTCCTCATTGCTCTGCCCTCTCTCTAGAACTTAGACAGAGAACCATCGAACAAAAGATGAGGGTTTTGAAACCCTAAACTCTGTTATATCCCAACAGGAATAACCTCCAGCCATCGGATCCCAACATAAAGAAATGTACGGCTACGATCCGGGTCTGACATGGAAAAACTAGGTCGAACACTGCACGGTTCACAAACTGGAGCAGGACACGTTCGCGACAAACTCAAACTGTGCTAGGACAAACTCAAACTGTGTCGAGACACTGCCAAGACCCCTGTATCGACACTCTGTGTCGACACTCTGTGTCGACACAGCACACCCTATGTCGACACTCTGTGTAGACACAGCACACCCTGTGTCGACACTGTGTGTCGACACAGCAGGCCCTGTGTCGACACAGCAGGCCCTGTGTCGACACAGCAGGCCCTGTGTCGACACAGCAGGCCCTGTGTCGACACAGCAGGCCCTGTGTCGACACAGCAGGCCCTGTGTCGACACAGCAGGCCCTGTGTCGACACAGCAGGCCCTGTGTCGACACAGCAGGCCCTGTGTCGACACAGCAGGCCCTGTGTCGACACAGCAGGCCCTGTGTCGACACAGCAGGCCCTGTGTCGACACAGCAGGCCCTGTGTCGACACAGCAGGCCCTGTGTCGACACAGCAGGCCCTGTGTCAACACAGAAGGCTCTGTAACAAACATGCCACAACCCGCCAAGGACACGGCCTATGACACGCCCGTGTCCCAGGCCGTGTGACCACTGCCAAATTCCAAACTTGGCTCAAAACGCTTCTCGTCGCTCTTTTGAGTTTTGGGGCATTACAAATCTCCCCCTCTTAAAAGAATTTCGTCCCCGAAATTACATAAAGGAAGGATGAGTATAAAACTTAAACGGTACCTGAGCAAAACAACTCTGAGTTCTCCTCAAGCATAGTCTGCTCTCGCTCCCAAGAGAGCTCCTCCCGACCGTAATTATCCTAACGGACCTTGACCATCCTGATCTCTTTATTGTGTAGCCGCTTGACTTGCGAGTCCTCAATACGTACGGGCTTGACCTACGTCGTTAACCCACTATCGACTGGCACTTGATCGACCACGATCACTTGCGTAGGCTCTTGCACCGCCTTCCGCAACACCGATATATGGAATTTATCATGTAGACCATTAAGCTCTACTGATAGCCTCAATCGATAAGCCGCTCTGCCAATCCGCTCCAAAACCTCAAACGGTCCAAGGTACCTCGGGCTTAGCTTCTTCAAGTGCCGCCGCGAGACACCCTTGAACAGCTTGATCTTCAAGTATACCCAGTCGCCAACAGCGAACTCCACGTTCCTGTGCTTGGCATTATAGTACTTAGCCTGGTGGACCTGAGCGATTAGCAACCTCTCTCGAATGGTTCTCACCAAAGAAGTAGCATCCTCCACCTCTTGTCGTTTGTACAACTTTGACTCGCCCGTTTCCAACCAAGACAACGGCGTGCGACATCTTCTACCATAAAGGTCCTCGAAGGGCGCCATTTGAATGCTCGCCTGGTAGCTATTGTTGTAAGCGAATTCCACCAAGTATAGGTGATCTTCCCATTGCTTTCTAAAGTCCAGGACATACATGCGAAGCATGTATTCCATTGTCCAATTGACCCTCTCGATCTGACCATCCGTTTGCGGATGGAATGTTGTGCTAAAACTCAGCTTTGTTCCCAACATCTGCTACACCAGCCTCCAATCATTGGGCGTTAACTGCCCATCTCGGTCACTCACGATGCTGTGGGGCACACCATGAAGCACACAATATTATCCACATACAGCTTTGCCATTTCTCAACGGATCATCTTTCCTATGCAGAATGAAGTGTGACACCTTCGTTAGACGATCTATGACCACCCAAATGGCGTCGTTCCACTTTTGCGACCTTGGCAACCCTTGCACAAAGTCCATAGTAATGTCGTCGAACTTCCACTCCGGAATAGGCAAGGATTTCAAGAATCCTCCCGGCTTTTGGCACTCCGCTTTCACCAAGGTGCAAGTTTGACACTTCGCCACGTAGAGCGCCACATCCTTTTTCAGTCCTAGCCACCAGAACAATTTCTTAACATCGCGGTACATCTTCGTGCTCCCCGGGTGAATTGAGTACTTGGTATGATGCACCTCGTACAACAATTCCACCTGCAAATTTCCCACGTTTGGGACGCACAGACGACCGTCCTTCCAAAGCAATCCATCCTCAACAACGAATTGGGAATTTGACCCATCCAGAGCTTCAACCATGATCTGCTTCATGTGGCCATCCATATCCAAAGCCTGCTGAATCTGATCATCCAGGTCATACTGGACTTCAGTCCAATTCAATAATGCTTCAGCACTTGACTTCTTAACCACGCAAAAGATCTCCAACACCTCCAACTCCCGAACCAACCGCTCGTCATGGAGCGACAACCAATTGGCTTGAGCTGGGGCACGATGACTCAATGGGTCCGCAACCGCATTGCCTTTACCAGGCACGTAGTGGATCTTGAATGTATAGTCCCCCAGGAACTCCATCCACATACACTGCCGCATGTTCAGATCTTTCTGATCCAGCAAATATTTCAGGCTCTTGTGATCGGTGTGTAGATATCAATCTTCACACCGTACAAATAATGTCTCCACAACTTCAAGGCAAAAATCACGGCCGCTAACTCCAAGTCGTGGACCGGATAATTCCTCTCGTGCATTTTCAGTTGTCTCGAGCCATACGCTATAACGCTTCCATGCTGCAGTAGCACGCAACCTAAACAACTTCCCGAAGCATCACTATAAATCTCAAAACTTTCGGTCCCACACGGCGAACTAAGAACTGGCGCCGTGGTCAACCGACACTTCAACTCCTCAAAAGCTCGTGCGCACTCCGGCGTCAAAATGAACTTCTGCTCTTTCCTCGTCGAAGTAGTGAGAGGTAACGCTATCCGCGAGAAGTTCTCCACGAAGCGCCTATAATAGCCGGCAAACCCTATAAAGCTCCGGACTTTCGCTACCGTAGAAAGCTCAGGCCCTCTGTATCGCAACAATCTTCGTCGGATCCACTGCAATACCTGCGAAGCCTGTGTCACGATCTCCGTATAAGCTAGCGTCTAAGGAAATGGCGGAGCTGAACTGCAACTCTCAAGACTTGTTGGAGCAAGGATTTGTGCTCTCCAAG